>OW121813.1:0-600000 GCA_933228885.1 Leistus spinibarbis
CTAACCTAACCTAACCTAACCTAACCTAACCTAACCTAACCTAACCTAACCTAACCTAACCTAACCTAACCTAACCTAACCTAACCTAACCTAACCTAACCTAACCTAACCTAACCTAACCTAACCTAACCTAACCTAACCTAACCTAACCTAACCTAACCTAACCTAACCTAACCTAACCTAACCTAACCTAACCTAACCTAACCTAACCTAACCTAACCTAACCTAACCTAACCTAACCTAACCTAACCTAACCTAACCTAACCTAACCTAACCTAACCTAACCTAACCTAACCTAACCTAACCTAACCTAACCTAACCTAACCTAACCTAACCTAACCTAACCTAACCTAACCTAACCTAACCTAACCTAACCTAACCTAACCTAACCTAACCTAACCTAACCTAACCTAACCTAACCTAACCTAACCTAACCTAACCTAACCTAACCTAACCTAACCTAACCTAACCTAACCTAACCTAACCTAACCTAACCTAACCTAACCTAACCTAACCTAACCTAACCTAACCTAACCTAACCTAACCTAACCTAACCTAACCTAACCTAACCTAACCTAACCTAACCTAACCTAACCTAACCTAACCTAACCTAACCTAACCTAACCTAACCTAACCTAACCTAACCTAACCTAACCTAACCTAACCTAACCTAACCTAACCTAACCTAACCTAACCTAACCTAACCTAACCTAACCTAACCTAACCTAACCTAACCTAACCTAACCTAACCTAACCTAACCTAACCTAACCTAACCTAACCTAACCTAACCTAACCTAACCTAACCTAACCTAACCTAACCTAACCTAACCTAACCTAACCTAACCTAACCTAACCTAACCTAACCTAACCTAACCTAACCTAACCTAACCTAACCTAACCTAACCTAACCTAACCTAACCTAACCTAACCTAACCTAACCTAACCTAACCTAACCTAACCTAACCTAACCTAACCTAACCTAACCTAACCTAACCTAACCTAACCTAACCTAACCTAACCTAACCTAACCTAACCTAACCTAACCTAACCTAACCTAACCTAACCTAACCTAACCTAACCTAACCTAACCTAACCTAACCTAACCTAACCTAACCTAACCTAACCTAACCTAACCTAACCTAACCTAACCTAACCTAACCTAACCTAACCTAACCTAACCTAACCTAACCTAACCTAACCTAACCTAACCTAACCTAACCTAACCTAACCTAACCTAACCTAACCTAACCTAACCTAACCTAACCTAACCTAACCTAACCTAACCTAACCTAACCTAACCTAACCTAACCTAACCTAACCTAACCTAACCTAACCTAACCTAACCTAACCTAACCTAACCTAACCTAACCTAACCTAACCTAACCTAACCTAACCTAACCTAACCTAACCTAACCTAACCTAACCTAACCTAACCTAACCTAACCTAACCTAACCTAACCTAACCTAACCTAACCTAACCTAACCTAACCTAACCTAACCTAACCTAACCTAACCTAACCTAACCTAACCTAACCTAACCTAACCTAACCTAACCTAACCTAACCTAACCTAACCTAACCTAACCTAACCTAACCTAACCTAACCTAACCTAACCTAACCTAACCTAACCTAACCTAACCTAACCTAACCTAACCTAACCTAACCTAACCTAACCTAACCTAACCTAACCTAACCTAACCTAACCTAACCTAACCTAACCTAACCTAACCTAACCTAACCTAACCTAACCTAACCTAACCTAACCTAACCTAACCTAACCTAACCTAACCTAACCTAACCTAACCTAACCTAACCTAACCTAACCTAACCTAACCTAACCTAACCTAACCTAACCTAACCTAACCTAACCTAACCTAACCTAACCTAACCTAACCTAACCTAACCTAACCTAACCTAACCTAACCTAACCTAACCTAACCTAACCTAACCTAACCTAACCTAACCTAACCTAACCTAACCTAACCTAACCTAACCTAACCTAACCTAACCTAACCTAACCTAACCTAACCTAACCTAACCTAACCTAACCTAACCTAACCTAACCTAACCTAACCTAACCTAACCTAACCTAACCTAACCTAACCTAACCTAACCTAACCTAACCTAACCTAACCTAACCTAACCTAACCTAACCTAACCTAACCTAACCTAACCTAACCTAACCTAACCTAACCTAACCTAACCTAACCTAACCTAACCTAACCTAACCTAACCTAACCTAACCTAACCTAACCTAACCTAACCTAACCTAACCTAACCTAACCTAACCTAACCTAACCTAACCTAACCTAACCTAACCTAACCTAACCTAACCTAACCTAACCTAACCTAACCTAACCTAACCTAACCTAACCTAACCTAACCTAACCTAACCTAACCTAACCTAACCTAACCTAACCTAACCTAACCTAACCTAACCTAACCTAACCTAACCTAACCTAACCTAACCTAACCTAACCTAACCTAACCTAACCTAACCTAACCTAACCTAACCTAACCTAACCTAACCTAACCTAACCTAACCTAACCTAACCTAACCTAACCTAACCTAACCTAACCTAACCTAACCTAACCTAACCTAACCTAACCTAACCTAACCTAACCTAACCTAACCTAACCTAACCTAACCTAACCTAACCTAACCTAACCTAACCTAACCTAACCTAACCTAACCTAACCTAACCTAACCTAACCTAACCTAACCTAACCTAACCTAACCTAACCTAACCTAACCTAACCTAACCTAACCTAACCTAACCTAACCTAACCTAACCTAACCTAACCTAACCTAACCTAACCTAACCTAACCTAACCTAACCTAACCTAACCTAACCTAACCTAACCTAACCTAACCTAACCTAACCTAACCTAACCTAACCTAACCTAACCTAACCTAACCTAACCTAACCTAACCTAACCTAACCTAACCTAACCTAACCTAACCTAACCTAACCTAACCTAACCTAACCTAACCTAACCTAACCTAACCTAACCTAACCTAACCTAACCTAACCTAACCTAACCTAACCTAACCTAACCTAACCTAACCTAACCTAACCTAACCTAACCTAACCTAACCTAACCTAACCTAACCTAACCTAACCTAACCTAACCTAACCTAACCTAACCTAACCTAACCTAACCTAACCTAACCTAACCTAACCTAACCTAACCTAACCTAACCTAACCTAACCTAACCTAACCTAACCTAACCTAACCTAACCTAACCTAACCTAACCTAACCTAACCTAACCTAACCTAACCTAACCTAACCTAACCTAACCTAACCTAACCTAACCTAACCTAACCTAACCTAACCTAACCTAACCTAACCTAACCTAACCTAACCTAACCTAACCTAACCTAACCTAACCTAACCTAACCTAACCTAACCTAACCTAACCTAACCTAACCTAACCTAACCTAACCTAACCTAACCTAACCTAACCTAACCTAACCTAACCTAACCTAACCTAACCTAACCTAACCTAACCTAACCTAACCTAACCTAACCTAACCTAACCTAACCTAACCTAACCTAACCTAACCTAACCTAACCTAACCTAACCTAACCTAACCTAACCTAACCTAACCTAACCTAACCTAACCTAACCTAACCTAACCTAACCTAACCTAACCTAACCTAACCTAACCTAACCTAACCTAACCTAACCTAACCTAACCTAACCTAACCTAACCTAACCTAACCTAACCTAACCTAACCTAACCTAACCTAACCTAACCTAACCTAACCTAACCTAACCTAACCTAACCTAACCTAACCTAACCTAACCTAACCTAACCTAACCTAACCTAACCTAACCTAACCTAACCTAACCTAACCTAACCTAACCTAACCTAACCTAACCTAACCTAACCTAACCTAACCTAACCTAACCTAACCTAACCTAACCTAACCTAACCTAACCTAACCTAACCTAACCTAACCTAACCTAACCTAACCTAACCTAACCTAACCTAACCTAACCTAACCTAACCTAACCTAACCTAACCTAACCTAACCTAACCTAACCTAACCTAACCTAACCTAACCTAACCTAACCTAACCTAACCTAACCTAACCTAACCTAACCTAACCTAACCTAACCTAACCTAACCTAACCTAACCTAACCTAACCTAACCTAACCTAACCTAACCTAACCTAACCTAACCTAACCTAACCTAACCTAACCTAACCTAACCTAACCTAACCTAACCTAACCTAACCTAACCTAACCTAACCTAACCTAACCTAACCTAACCTAACCTAACCTAACCTAACCTAACCTAACCTAACCTAACCTAACCTAACCTAACCTAACCTAACCTAACCTAACCTAACCTAACCTAACCTAACCTAACCTAACCTAACCTAACCTAACCTAACCTAACCTAACCTAACCTAACCTAACCTAACCTAACCTAACCTAACCTAACCTAACCTAACCTAACCTAACCTAACCTAACCTAACCTAACCTAACCTAACCTAACCTAACCTAACCTAACCTAACCTAACCTAACCTAACCTAACCTAACCTAACCTAACCTAACCTAACCTAACCTAACCTAACCTAACCTAACCTAACCTAACCTAACCTAACCTAACCTAACCTAACCTAACCTAACCTAACCTAACCTAACCTAACCTAACCTAACCTAACCTAACCTAACCTAACCTAACCTAACCTAACCTAACCTAACCTAACCTAACCTAACCTAACCTAACCTAACCTAACCTAACCTAACCTAACCTAACCTAACCTAACCTAACCTAACCTAACCTAACCTAACCTAACCTAACCTAACCTAACCTAACCTAACCTAACCTAACCTAACCTAACCTAACCTAACCTAACCTAACCTAACCTAACCTAACCTAACCTAACCTAACCTAACCTAACCTAACCTAACCTAACCTAACCTAACCTAACCTAACCTAACCTAACCTAACCTAACCTAACCTAACCTAACCTAACCTAACCTAACCTAACCTAACCTAACCTAACCTAACCTAACCTAACCTAACCTAACCTAACCTAACCTAACCTAACCTAACCTAACCTAACCTAACCTAACCTAACCTAACCTAACCTAACCTAACCTAACCTAACCTAACCTAACCTAACCTAACCTAACCTAACCTAACCTAACCTAACCTAACCTAACCTAACCTAACCTAACCTAACCTAACCTAACCTAACCTAACCTAACCTAACCTAACCTAACCTAACCTAACCTAACCTAACCTAACCTAACCTAACCTAACCTAACCTAACCTAACCTAACCTAACCTAACCTAACCTAACCTAACCTAACCTAACCTAACCTAACCTAACCTAACCTAACCTAACCTAACCTAACCTAACCTAACCTAACCTAACCTAACCTAACCTAACCTAACCTAACCTAACCTAACCTAACCTAACCTAACCTAACCTAACCTAACCTAACCTAACCTAACCTAACCTAACCTAACCTAACCTAACCTAACCTAACCTAACCTAACCTAACCTAACCTAACCTAACCTAACCTAACCTAACCTAACCTAACCTAACCTAACCTAACCTAACCTAACCTAACCTAACCTAACCTAACCTAACCTAACCTAACCTAACCTAACCTAACCTAACCTAACCTAACCTAACCTAACCTAACCTAACCTAACCTAACCTAACCTAACCTAACCTAACCTAACCTAACCTAACCTAACCTAACCTAACCTAACCTAACCTAACCTAACCTAACCTAACCTAACCTAACCTAACCTAACCTAACCTAACCTAACCTAACCTAACCTAACCTAACCTAACCTAACCTAACCTAACCTTAATATACCTTAATAAACCTTAATGACCCTTAATAATCCTTAATAAATCTTAATAAACCTTAATGACCTTTAATAATTTTTACTAAATCTTAATAAAGCTTAATACTCCTTAATAAAACTTAAAGACCCTTAATATTCCTTAATAATACTTAATAAACCTTAATGACCCTTAATTATCCTTAATATATCTTCATAAACCATAATACTCCTAAATAAAACTTAAAGACCCTTAATAAACCTTAATTATCCTTAATAAACCTTAAAGATCCTTAATAATACTTAATAAATCTTAATAATTTTTAGTACACCATTATTATAACTTTATATAACATAATGTAACATATAACAACATAATATAACATAAATCAACATAATATAATTTATTATAAAAGAATGCTACTTTATTAATTATAAATTAACTGTTTATACGACCCTTAAAGAGTAGGTAATAGTCTGTGAATAAAAAAAAAGTCTAATTTGTAATATAGTTATAAGCCTCATCAAATCATATTTCCCGCGCTCTTTATTGGACACAAAATCAATAATACACTTGCGGACTTGCGCATTACATTAAAAAATGGTTTCTGATGTTGCTGGACAAGGTACCATCAAAAACGGGTGGGTGGGTGGGCGAAAAAAATTTCAAAAAAAAGTGTTTTTTCGCGCTGATTTTTTGCATGAAGATTTTGCTTTTTTAGGCCGATTTAATTTCATTATCAGTTGATTGATATTGTACTGGGGTTGGAGGGGGGGTGTACAATTGGAGATTTTAAGTTCCGATACCTATTTATGCGGTTTTGGGGTTTTGTTGCTATGACGCCGTGGTGTTGTGATCTTTGGTTGTGTTCTGGCCTGACAGGGGTACGTTTCGTTCGTATTATGAAGGTTTACAAACATCTATCGTGCTTCAAATTTTGCTTAAATAGTCTAATTCTGTGACTATGTCAATATGTGACATATTCATATTTGTAGGTTATCGGTTTCGTACGTTGTCCGTAGTGTGAAGATGTATATAGTTGGTGTTTTAGGGCGACTTATTTTAATTGTGAGTAGTTAGTTTTAGTGCTGGGGTTGTTGGGGAGGTGTACAATTGGAGATTTTAAGTTCCGATTCATATTAATGCGGTTTTTGGACTTTTGTAGATATGACGCCGTGATGTTGTGTTCTTTAGTTGTGTTCTGGCCTAATAGGTATACGTTTCGTTCGTATTATGAAGGTTTACACATTACTAGAGTGCTTCATATATGCTTATATAGTCTAATTCGATGACTGTGTCTATATGTGTTATTTTTATATTTGTGGGTGTTCGTCCGATGTCCGTAGGTTAAGCAGTATATAGTGTGCCTCTTTGTGGCTTTATAAAATGATACAGTGGCAAATACAGGGCTAGTCGGCTATGTTTTACAATCGAGTAACCTTATCAGACTCATCCCAAATCAAATTAATATAATTTTAAGTGACAATGTGGCTGCGTGGCAGGCTACTTGCTCTTGTAAGGCATGTGTAAACATGTCACTGCCGTTCTATTATACTCTAATAGGTAAGTGTTTTCACTTTACTACTGTTGAGTATCAAAACGTGCATATAACCGGTGTTCCGTTTTGGCCAGAATCACAATTAATATACCTACTTAGTATTATAACTATTTGTTTTTATTATTATGTTAGACGGGACTCTCTCGCTGTGATCAGCTGCACCGTTTTGGATCAAGCTTGGGGCAAATCCGGTGTGTCTACTTTATCTGCGTCCGACAACATTTACGGCGTTGATTTGCCGCCGCTGACGGAGTATTGCTATCCCATAAACAAAAGAACAAGGTTGTTGGATTTACCACCTGTTGTTCATCGTTATAATGAGTGCAAGGTACTAGGTTATTATTTTAATTGTGGGAAAACTCGACGTAATTGTTCGATATTGCACCATTTGCTAATCGGAATATCTTAATTACCGTTTAGGGTTTGCCCGTCAATTATTTCGGCTCAACTCTAAAGCGGTTGATCATACACTTCCTTCTACTAATTTTAATTTCCTCTGTCTTCCTAATCACATTACTTCTACCGCTTGTTAATAATGTTAAACACTTTTATGTTCCAGTTTTCTTCCGCATGTCTTTGTTTATCTACTAGGTACTCTGCTTGTTTCAATACTAGTTTAATTATTTTATTCATTAAATTATAATATGATTTATATATTTAAACAAGAACATGAATACTTGCAACTTTGGCCAACCGGACAAAACGAGTGTGAATGTAGATATACTAATTTTAGGGGATTCGTTGTAACTGCGATCACCGTATGACAACATTTCAACCACACCGTCAAACCCTACAGCTTTGTGTTCATTTATATTAATATATTTATATATATATGTATTTATAATTATACGCATTTCGGTAGTTTTCATTTACAACGCGTATGGGCTACACTTGATTGAACTAAATCGTTTGATCTTGCTTTTTGGGCATTGTACATTGTTAAAATGACATCTTTCTACAGGCTTGTGCTGATTTATATTCTGATTTTAGGGGTTAATTGTGACTGCGAACATTGTATGGTGAAAATCATCATTTTGCTTCAACAACTAAATCAACGGAGGTTTTCGCCGCATAACTATGCCTTATCCGAACGCCGAAAGAGCGGCAAACGTTTCGTGAAGCGTTTTAGGCATTTACAAAGTTAAAATGACAACACGCCCTCCAGGTTTGTGTTCTTGTATATATTTATTTATACTCTAATCGGTAGTTTTTATTTACAACGCGTATGGGCTACAATTAATTATCGTAACCTAATCTCAATCGTTCAGTCTTGTAAATCAATACTTATGTGCTTTTAATATCCTAGCTAGCATTGCATATTAACTATAATTTAAGTTTATTAAGTTTTGCTTCAACAACTTCATCATCGGAGGATTTTGCCGCAAAGTTATGCCTTTTCCGAACGTTGCCGAAAAAACGTCAATCGTTTCGTGATGCGTTTTGCGCATTTTTATTGTTAAAATGACAAGGCCCTCCTGGGTTGTGTTCATTTATGTATATAAATATATATATATATATATATATATATATATATTTATTTTTAATTATACTCATTTCGCTAGTTTTCAATTACCGCGTATATATATATATATATATATATATATATATATATATATATATATATATATATATATATATATATATATATGTAATAATATCCAAGATGTAGGTTTATTTTTATTGTAATGTTTCAAAATGTTTAAATGTTTAAATGTTTAAAATTTTTACCACATACAAACAAGTATAAATATTTAATGTTATATCAAATTATTAATAAATTTCATTTATCATAATTAAAATTTTAAAACATGTATGTATATATATATATATTTTTAGCTCGCCGTACGTAGTACCGAAGAGGCTAAAGCATTCGGTCGTGTGTCTGTAGCATTCTCGGATCAAAAAATTTCATTAAGAAAAAGTGTTCGTCTCGTCGCCCTGATTCCGAAAATGTATATAACTTGTAAGACCAAATTTGTGCCCTCTACTCCTCTGATGGTACCGGAGCGATTCACTCCAAATTTGGTACACATATTATTTGGCATCCCATTTGAATCCGTTCGCAGTTTAAATACAATCGCCCGTATACTTCCCGAGTTATAGGGCCCCAAAATTTGGACCCCCCCTTAATACTGCCCTTATAAAAATAATTGAAACACTTAAAAATTCTACTAAAAATTCTAAGATATTTTTTGTTTACAAGATTTTTTCATTTTGTTAACCCAAAGCCCGAAAAAAATTATTAAATATTATAATTTTGAATTTCAAAATTTGAATTATTATTTTTTTTTTTAATATAATCTTAAATTAAATGTAAGACTTTTTATATCTATAACATTTTTTCAATTAGTTAACCAAAAGGCCAAAATTATTAAAAACTGCTCGCATCGCATATATTACTTATAAGGCGAGCTGGACGCATAGGTGCGTTGTACCTAAGCTTGTTTTTTTTATATATATATATATTATTTTTATATATATATATTTTTTTTTATATATATATATATATTTATATATTTTATATATATATATATATATTTATACATATATATTTATATATATATATTTTATATATATATATATATATTTATATAAATATATATATAGATATATATATATATATATATATATATAGATATATATATATATATATATATATATATATATATATATATATATATATATTTTTATATATATATATATTTATTTTTACATATATATATATATATATATATATATATATATATATATATATATATATATATTTATATATATATATATATATATATATGTAAAAATTTATTTATTTTTACATATATATATATATATATATATATATATATATTTATATATATATATATATATATATATTTATATATATATATATATATATATATATATATATATATATATATATATATATATTATATATGTTATCGCGCCTTTATTTGAATAAAATTGAACGCTAGCGAAACTCAAGGATGGCGACACGGTGTGTCGGGTTTAGTGAGAGCTGAAGTTTGTTAAGAGTGACTACCATACTTGTACTTTTTAATATATATTTATAACTATAAACATCTAAAATACTAGGGTTCTTTATAATATTCGATCCTGACAAAACAAGTGGGAGTGTGGTTAACATATATATTTATATTTCTTTTTTTATATTTATTGTATATACTTGTATTAGGTGAAATCCTGTTTGGGTAATAAAGGATTATTAAAATTATTATATCCATCTTCTGATTACAACATTACATATGTTCGAAGCCTATTTTTAACTTTCATTTTAAACAGCCTTCCCAAAAACAAGTTTTATTAACTACGTTTTACAAACTTGACCAATCATTAATTTGGTACAGGTATTATGAAACAAAAAGAAATTATTCGACTTTGCACTATGTATGCAATATATTGTAGTATTCATAAGTACGCCAACGGTAAGCCACCCGCAACACAGGAAAATAATGTTAGTAGTTTTATTTCCCGTAAAATGTTTCAAAAAAAAGTTTTTTAATAGTCAATTTACAGGCCATAACTTAACAATTATTTATAAAAACTATTATTACGCTGGTAGGGTTTTTGATTTAAAATGGTTGGCATCATTGGCGTTATTGTTAATCTATATTGCTAATGGCTTTGGTTGAGCATTGTTTTTTATGTTTAATGGTATAATAGTTGATTCAATAGCTTTAAAATGTCGAGTTTATATGATATTGAGTTTAATAAAGTTTGTAGAACATGTTTGACACGTTCTGAAGACATGAAATCATTATTTGAACCCTTCTCCACCTCAGCAGGAATATGTTTTGCACAAATGCTAATGTCGTTCACACCACTGAATGTAAGTCAAATTATTATTATTTCAATGTGGGTCCCCCAGGCATTTTAGAATCATTTATAAATTATAATTATAGCAAAATTGTTAATCATTATTATTGAAAATGCACCAATCAAATTACAGTTGCCTTCTTGGCAAGCTGACATTCAATATTTATTTATTTATTTTGTGGCAAATTATCGATCAACCGTAACCCGGGTTATCCGATTCACTTTACACAAAAATTACATTTTTTTTTTGAATGAGTAATTCATATGTACTATAAATTCTATATATATATATATATATATATATATATATATATATATATATATATATATATATATATATATATATATATATATATATATATATATATATATAGATTGATGTAAGACTAACAAGCTTAGGTACAACAACGCACCTATGCATAAGTAATATATGCGAATTTTAGTTGTCAGAACATGATGATTTTCCAACACAAATTTGCTGTATTTGCATTAGCGAGTTAAACCAGTTAAATACATTTATATTAAAATGTATACAATCTGAGAACATATTACGAAATGCCAAAGACAAAATTGTCCATACGGAAAAAACAAGTAATTTCGAGGAGGTGTTAATAAAAAAGGAGTTGGCCATAGTTTCAGACAATACAAACGATTCCGAAGAAAAGTTCAGCAACGCAGGTGACACTTTACATTATACTGATCTTGAAATTGACCAAAGTTGTGCAACAACAAAATCTCTACAAGTTCCATTAACAATTTCCGAAATCCAAAACGATTTGAGCCAAGAATTAGATATAAAGCACGAGTTAATTGACGTCAAGATTGAAATTGAAGACAATTTAAGCGACGAAACTACTACAACACATAATTCATTGAATGAAACAAGTGAGAGGCCTTATACATGTGCAATATGCGATAGATCGTACAAAAGTAAAAACTATTTAAGATCACATATTGAAACGCATAGCGGAAAGAAACCATATTCATGTACTGTATGTACTAAATCATTCTCAAGAAAGCCACATTTAACATATCATATGTTAATTCATACAGGAGAAAAACAATATTCGTGTACGTCTTGTGCTAAATGTTTCACTTTAAAGGGTCAATTAACAGTTCATATGCTAAAGCATGCTAGAGGGAAACCATATTCGTGTACAGAGTGCAACAAAACATTTGCAAGCAAGCATCATTTAACTTATCATATGTTAACTCACACCGGAGTGAAACCATATTCGTGTACCGACTGTACTAAAACATTTTCAACAAAAGGCTCATTAAAAAGTCATAGGTTAATCCACACCGGAGAAAAACAATATTCGTGTACATTCTGTTTAAAGAGTTTCACTTTAAAGGGTCATTTAACAGTTCATTTGCGAAAGCACAGTGGCGAGAAGCCATATACGTGTACCATTTGCAACAAATCATTTAACCACAAAGTGACATTAACGAAACATTTACAATTGCATTCAAAATATTCGTGTTCACTTTGTGATAAGAGTTTCATTTTAAAAGTTCAATTAACTAAGCATTTACGAACTCACACTGAAGATGGACCGACATCGTATTCGTGTAGATTTTGTAAAAATTCGTTTGAAAGGAGGTATCTTTTGCATGCACATTTAAAGACGCACGCTGGAGAGAAGCCATATTCGTGTACGGAGTGTGATAAAGCATTTGCAAGCAAGCATCATTTAAGAAGTCATATGCTTATTCACACTGGAGAGAAACAATTTGCGTGTACATTTTGTGATAAGAGGTTCACTTTAAATGGCCAATTAACAGTTCATTTGCGAACGCATACTGGAGAGAAACCGTATACGTGTACTATTTGCAACAGTTCGTTTAATCAAAAAGGACCATTGTCAAAACATTTGCGAAAACATACTGCAAATAGTCTGGAAACTGAGCCAACTTGCGGACTTGCGCAATAGTCAAAAGTTAATAGACTGATGACATTTGTACTAAAAACAAAAATCGAACAATTAAAATTTCTTGTTTTTTGAAATATGAACAATTTTTACTTCCAGTTGGACTATTATTTAAATATTTATATATGTATGCTAAGTTATTTAAATAAATACATTAAAAGTTAATTCTGTCTTCCAATTGAAATATGTATTACAAAAATAGTGTACCTAAAAAGCTTGTTGATTTTGTCCAGTTCTGCCGAGTAAAGTTATAATTAGCCTTTTATTTTTAGTTGTCAGGAAATGATGGCTTTCCAGCCCAAATTTGCTGTATTTGCATTAGCGAGCTAAATCAGTTCCATGCATTTCAATCAAAATGTTTACAATCTGAGAACATATTACAAAATGCCAAAGACAAAATTGTCCATACGGAAAAGACAAGTAATTTCGAGCAGGTGTTAATAAAAAATGAACTGCCCGTATATTCAGACAATATAAGCGAATTCGAAGAAAGCTCCAGTAATGCAAGCAACAGTTTACATTGCTCTATTATTCCAATTGATCAAAGTTGTTCAACAACAACAACAAAATCGCTACAAGACCCATTAACAATTGCTGAAATCCAAAACGATTTAAACCAAGAATTAGATTTGATAAAACATGAATTAATTGATATTAAGAATGATGTAAACATTAAACCTAACAGCAGTTCACCAGTGAAACTATCAGAAAAAGCTACAACACAAAGTGCACTAAATGAAACAAATAAGAAACCATATACATGTAATATATGTAACAATTCGTTTAGAGATAAAGCATACTTAATAATTCATAGTCGAAAGCATAGTGGAGAGAAACCATATCCGTGTACAGTGTGCTATAAATCGTTCGCAAGGACGCATCATTTAACATGTCATATGCGAAAGCATACGGGAGAGAAGCCATATACGTGTACCATTTGCAAAAGTTCGTTTATTCAGAAAGGCACGTTGACAAACCATCTGCGAATACATACGGGAGAGAAGCCATATCCTTGTAATATATGTGATATGGCATTTGGCAGAAAACAACATTTAATTAATCATATGCTAACTCACACCGGGGATAAGCCATATACGTGTACAGTTTGTGATCATTCTTATATTTTAAAAGCTGCGCTAAGAGTTCATATGCGAAAACATACAACAGAAAGCACCATTTAAACTGTAAATGCGGTGCACAATATTTTGTTATTGTAATTTATTTCATATTGTTTTTCATTCTTTTTGTTCTTAACTAAAATAAATAATTTAAAAGTAAATATGCAAGTGTCGTTTTTAATTTATTTTATTAGAAGATTATAAAATACTAGTACTAGTTTTCTATTTAATCTTCTAGTTTTGGAGAAACGTATTTTGAAAAGTATTCTGACCCCTGACAAAATGTATATCACGGTGGACTTGTGTTAGCATTGTTGACAGATAGCAACAGTGAGTAATCATACAACTACCTTTGTCACTTTAAAATGTCAAATTTAAGAGAAATAGAATTTAATAAAGTGTGTAGAACATGTTTGTCAGCTTCAGATGTTATGATATCATTGTATGCGACCGATTTCGGCTTAACACATCTTTGTTTTGCAGAAATGTTGATGTCTTTCACACCATTAAAAGTATGTTGATTTTTATTTCATAAGCTTCTTTGTATGCATTTAATTAAGTCTATTAAATCGTATTGGGGATTAGTTTAAGATTATATAATCAAGTTGACGTGTTGTTTAAATATACATATATTTGTAATCTATTGATTATATATGTTTTCCTTTTCCGCAGTTAAATAGAAAAAATAATCAATAATATAGGAATATTGACTTTTTTCTAAATTAGTTTGTACACAATTAAATTGATATCATCTTTAGGTTTAACTCGTCGTTCATATATAAATTACGTTGTTTTTCTTAGAATATATATTATATATTTTCCCAGATTCTTATTAGCTCGCCATACAAAGTACTGAGAAGCTAAAGCATTCGGTCGTGTGTCTGTAGCATGTGAGGATCAAAAAAAATTTTTGTTTTAGATGTCATTAAATGATGGCTTTCCAACCCAAATATGTTGTATTTGCATTAGCGTGCTAAACCAGTTCCATACATTTCAATTAAAATGTTTACAATCTGAAAACACATTACGAAATGCCAAAGACAAAATTGTTCATACGGAAAAGTCAAGTAATTCCTCCGAGGAAGTGTTAATAAAAAAAGAATTGCCAATATATACAGACAATAGAAATGAATTCGAAGAAAACTCAACTAATACTGTAATTGATCAAAGTTATACAACAACCAAATCGGTACAAGATCCATTAACAATTCCCAAAGCCCAAAAAGAAACAAGCAATGAATTAGACTTGATAAAACCTGAATTTGTTAATATTAAGATTGAAAAGGAAGACGTTATAAACACACCCGTTAGTCAAGAAACGACTAAATTTCCTGATATTCATGTCAAGTCCCTGTCTACATCTCATCTGAAGCCATTGCATGATATTAATAAATTGGCGATTGTAGAAAAGCTATATGCATGTACAGTATGCGACCGTATGTTTGCAGATGAGAACTGTTTAGCGACTCATAAGAAAACGCACATGAAAGAGAAACCATATTCCTGTACGAAGTGTAATAAATCATTCACACAAAATATAAGTTTGTTGCGTCACATACGATCTCATAATGAAGAAATTTCAAGTGACAGCGACAGTTCACGTTCTTCTGATAATGAATTAGACCAAAGTTGTGCAGCAACAACAACATCGCTAGAAGAAGATCCATTATCAATTGTCGATATTAAAACTGATTTGAGCCAAGAATTAGACTTGATAAAGCATGAATTCATTGACGTCAAGATTGAAAATGAACACGATATATACAGTAGCTCTAACAGTTCGCTAGTGAATCTATCAGAGGAAACTTCATTGAATGAAACAAGTGAGAGGCCATATTCATGTACAATCTGTGATAGAGCGTTTAAAAACAAAAGATATTTAAGTGGTCATTTAGAAACGCATAGTGGAAAGAAGCCATATACGTGCACGGTGTGTAATAATGCATTCTCAAGGAAGCATCATTTAACTAATCATATGTTAATTCACACTGGAGAAAAACAATATGCATGCACATTCTGTGATAGGTGTTTCGCTCTAAATGGTCAATTAACAGTTCATTTGAGAAACCATACTGGAGAGAAGCCATATACATGTACCATTTGTAACAGTTCGTTTAAAAAACGATGCACGTTACAAGAACATTCACGAACGCATACTGGAGAAACATCATATTTGTGTAGATTTTGCAAAAAGTCGTTTGAAGAAAAGAAACTGCTAAATGTACATTTAAGAACGCACAGTGGAAACAAGGCAAGTTCGTGTACAGAGTGTAACAAGTCATTTTCAAGCAAGCAACATTTAAAATATCATATGTTAACTCACACGGGAGAGAAACAACATGCGTGTACATTTTGTGATAAGTGTTTCACCGTAAAGGGTCAATTAACAGCTCATATGAGAAGGCACACTGGAGAGAAGCCGTATACGTGTACCATTTGCAACCGTTCGTTCAAAGGGACATTAAAGAAACATTTACAATTGCATTCAAAAAATTCGTGCACATTCTGCGATAAGAGTTTCTCACGATCGTATCTGCTGAAGGTTCATTTAAGAACGCACACTGGAGAGGAGCCATATTCGTGTACAGTGTGCAATAAGGTATTCGGCAGAAAACAGCATTTAGATAATCATATGGTTATTCACACCGGAGAAAGACCATATGTGTGCACAAGTTGTGATCATTCTTTCACTCGACTGAGTGCATTAACAGTTCATATGCGTACGCATACAGCAGGGAACACATCTTTAAATTTAAATTCTAAATAAAGTTAGAGAATATTCCTTATAGGGACTTCCTGTCCTACTTCAAGCTTGGCATAATATTAAAATTTAAAAATAATTGTTTTTAATTATTATATCCAATGGGTTCAAAATTTGAAAAAATGTTATACATGGATTAGTTTTGGTATTTTTATAGTTTAGGATTACAAATATGAAGGCATTTGGTAGACATATATAATCTTAGAATTTGGGCACCCCTAGCAATTATATATCACGAATCACGGTGGACTTGTTTTAGCATTACTTTTATAGATATCTTACAACTGCTTCTGTCAGTATAAAATGTCGAATTTAAAAGAAATAGAATTTAATAAAGTGTGCAGAACATGTTTGTCATCTTCCGAAGATATGAAATCATTGTATGCGACCGATTCTGGTTTAACACATGTGTGTTTTGCAGATATGTTGATGTCTTTCACAACATTAAAAGTATGTTTATTACTTTTTCGTATGAATTTATTTAGGTCTATCGAATAGTATTTGTATGTTCACATAAGAACGTCTGACGTAAGAAGAGGTCGGATCCTTACAATATATTATATTTTCCAATGCTTCTTGTTTTTATTTGAATATATGTTATAATTTGCCTATTTTCTAGTTATCATTGAATGATGGGCTTTCAACCCAAATTTGCAGTATTTGCATTAGCGAGCTAAACCAGTTCCATACGTTTCAATTAAAATGTATACAATCTGAGAACATATTACGAAATTGCGAGATCAAAATTGTCCATACGAAAATGACAAGTAATTCCGAGGAGGTGTTAATAAAGAAAGAATTGTTCATATATTCAGACAATATAAACGAATTCGAATTAAATTCAAGCAACAAAAGTGACACTTTACATTATACTGATCTTGAAATTGACCAAAGTTGTGCAGCAACAGAATCGCTACAAGATCCATTATCAATTGTCGAAATAAAAACCGATTTGAGGCAAGAATTAGACATAAAACATGAATTCATTGGCGTCAAGATTGAAAATGAACACGATATAAACATAAACTCCAATAGTTCACTAGTGAATCTGTCAGAGGAAAGTACAACACATAGTTCATTGAATGTAACAAGTGAGAGGCCATATTCATGTACAGTATGCGACAGAGGGTTCAAAAAAAAAAGAAATTTAAATCGTCATCTAGTAATGCATAGTGGAAAGAAGCCACATACGTGTACGGTGTGCAATCATTCATTCGCAATGAAGCATCATTTAACAAATCATATGTTAAGTCACACTGGAGAAAGACCTTATGCATGTACAATCTGTGATAGGTGTTTCACTGTAAAGAGCCAATTAACCGTTCATTTGCGAAATCATAGTGGAGAGAAGCCATTTACGTGTACAGAGTGCAACAAATCATTTGCAAGCCAGCAATATTTAACATCTCATATGTTAACTCACGCTAAAGAGAAACAATTTGCGTGTACATTTTGTGTTAAGAGTTTCACTCTAAAGCGTCAATTAACAGTTCATTTGCGTAAGCACACTGGGGAGAAGCCATATACTTGTACAGAGTGCAACAAATCATTTGCAAGCCAAAAATATTTAAGATATCATATGTTAATTCATTTGCGAAAGAACCCTGGAGAGAAGCCATATAAGTGTACCATTTGTAACAGTTCGTTTAATCGAAAAGGCATATTAACAAAACATATACGATTGCATTTTAAAAATTCGTGTACATTTTGTGATAAAAGTTTTGCAAGATTGTATCTGCTGCAGGAACATTTAAAAACGCATACTGAAGAAGGATCATAATCTCGAGTACAGTGTGTGCTTTGGTATTCGGCAGAAAGCGCCACTTAGAAAATCAAATGTACTCTTATTATATATGTACTCGAAATAAAATTTAGTGCTAATTTTCAAATTCAAAATAATTGTTTTAATTATTATATAAAGACAGTATTATGTTGGGCTATTGATTATTTTCTATATGGGGTCAGTGTTTAACTAAATTCAATTTTGAATTTCCTGCCTAGTTATAGGCATATTAACAAAACTTTTTGAACTATTCGGACTATACTGTTTGGCCACCCCTGACAAAATTTATATCACACTGGACTTGACTTAGCATTGTTTTGATAGATATCTTACAACTACTTCTGTCAGTTTAAAATGTCGATTTTAAAAGAAATAGAATTTAATAAAGTGTGCAGAACATGTTTGTCATCATCCGAAGATATGAAATCATTGTATGCGACCGATTCCGGCTTAACACATGTATGCTGTGCAGAAATGTTAATGTCTTTCACACCATTAAAAGTATGTTGATTTTTATTTCGTAAACCTCTTCGTATGCATTATATTAAACCTATCAAATAGTATTTGCTATTAGTTAGCCTACAAACACAGTTTTGTATTTAATTGACCGTCAAAACTTTTCGGAATAGGCGCTATTTAATGTGCATGGCTTAACTGAAAAACATCAATATCCGTAACGGCTTCCTCCTCTTTATTTCGGTTAACCGGTGTGCTTATATTCCAATACTTCTTGTTTTTATTTAAATAGAAGTTATAATTAGCCTTTTTATTTAGTTGTCATTAAATGATGGTTTTCCAACCCAAATTTGCAGTATTTGCATTAGCGAGCTAAACCACTTCCATACGTTTCAATTAAAATGTTTACAATCTGAGAACACATTACGAAATTGTAAAGACAAAATTGTCCATACGGAAAAGACATGTAATTTCGAGGAGGTGATAATAAAAAAAGAGTTGCCCATATATACAGACATTATTAACGAATTCAAAGAAAACTCAATTGATCAAAGTTGTGCAACAAGCAAATCACTACAAGATCCATTAACAATTGCCGAAACTCAAAAGGAATCAAAAGGCCAAGAATTAGACTTGATAAAACATGAATTTATTGACATTGAGATTGAAAAGGAAGACGTTATAAAAACAGCCGTTAATAAAGGTACGGCGAAAATTCCAGAAACGAATGTCGACTTCCTGTCTACAACTCGTGTCAAGTCGTTGGTTGAAATTTACAAATTTGCGATTGGAGAAAAGCCATATACATGTACAGTATGTGGCAGTATCTATGCAGATGAGAAATCTTTAGCGCTACATAAAATAACGCACTTGAAAGAGAAGCCATATCCATGTACGAAGTGTAGTAAATCATACACACGAAACACAAGTTTGTTGCGTCACTTACGATCGCATAATGATGAAAGTTCAAGTATTGAAATCGGCCAAAGTTGTGCAACAACAACATCGCTACAAGATCCATTAACAATTGCCGAAATTAAAAACGATTTGGGCCAAGAATTAGACATAAAGCATGAATTCATTGACGTCAAGATTGAAAATGAACACGACATAAACAGTAGCTCTAACAGTCCGCTAGTTCATCTATTAGAGGAAACTTCAACACATAGTTCATTGAATGAAACAAGTGAAAGGCCATATGCATGTACAATATGTGATAGAGGCTTCAAAAATAAAAGGTATTTAAATTGTCATTTAGATACGCATAGTGGAAAGAAGCCATATACGTGTACGGTGTGTAATAATTCATTTACAAGAAAGCTCAGTTTGAAATATCATATGTTAATTCATACTGGAGAAAAACCATATGCATGTACATTCTGTGATAAATGTTTCGCTCTGAAGGGTCAATTAACAGTACATTTGCGCAATCATACTGGGGAGAAGCCATATACGTGTACTATTTGCAACAGTTCGTTTCATCAAAAATGCACATTAACTAAACATTTACGAACGCATACTGGTGGCAAAAAGAAATATTCGTGTAGATATTGTAATAAGGCGTTTGAAAGCTGGCACCTACTAAATGTACATTTGAGTACGCACGCCGGAGAGAAGCTATATCCGTGTAGCGAGTGTAACAAATTATTTACAACAAAGAGCTATTTAAAAAGTCATATGCTAATTCACACTGGAGAGAAACGATATGCGTGTGCTTTTTGTGTTAAGAGTTTCACGCAAAAGAGTCAATTAACAATTCATTTGCGAACGCACACTGGAGAGAGGCCGTATACGTGTGCCATTTGCAACCATTCGTTCAAGCACACGGGGACATTAACGACACATTTACAATTGCATTCGAAATATTCGTGTACTTTTTGTGATAAGAGTTTTGCTAGATCGTATCTGTTGAAGGTACATTTAAGAACGCATACTGGACCATAACTATATTCGTGTGTACAGTGTGTGTGATTTACCAAAAATTGTTGCTATTTTGTGATCATTGTCCATACTTTAGACTCTGAATCGATATTGACTATTTTCTATAAAATGTCTGTGTTTGACTATGTTCAATTTTGAATTTCACGCCTAGTTATAGATAGAAATGGCGTACTCACATTTTGGACAATTCAGACCATATTGTTTGGCCACCCCTAACAAATTTTTTATATCACAGTGGACTTGATTTAGCATTGTTTTGATAGATATCTTACAACTGCTTCTGTCAGTTTAAAATGTCGAATTTAAAAGAAATAGAATTTAATAAAGTGTGTAGAACATGTTTGTCATCTTCCGAAGATATGAAATCATTGTATGCGACCGATTCTGGTTTAACGTATGTGTGTTTTGCGGATATGTTGATGTCTTTCACACCATTAAAAGTATGTTTATTTTTATTTCATAAACTTCTTCATATAAATTTAATTAAGCCTATCAAATAGTATTTGCTATTAGTTTAAGAATGTTTGAATGGTTAATTTAGTCTTAAAATAAACAATTTTATTTATGTTATCCAACTATCGATCATATACGTTTGCCTTTAAACGTCCAAATTAGCTCCAGTTGATCCAAATAGGGCCTTGTGAATTATTATTAGATTAGCATTAGTGGTGGCAGTAACTATTCTTTTACTTTTTTAGTTGTCAAATAATGATGGGTTTCCAACCCAAATTTGTTGTATTTGCATTAGCGAGCTAAGCCAGTTTCATACATTTCAATTAAAATGTATACAATCAGAGAACATATTACAAAATTGCAAAGAGAACATTGTCCATACGGAGGAGACAAATGATTCTGAGCAGTTGTTAATAAAGATGGAGTTGCCCACCTATACAGACAATATAAACTCAACTGTTCAAAGTTATGCAACAACCAAATCATTACAAGATCCATTAACAATTTCCACAGGCCAAAAAGAAACAAGCCAAGAATTAGACTTGATAAAACCTGAATTTGTTAATATTAAGATTGAAATGGAAGATGTTATAAACACACCCGTTACTCAAGAACCGGCTAAATTTCCAGAAATTCATGTCAAGTCCCTGTCTACAACTCGTGTCAAATCATTGAAAGAAATGAATAAATTAGCGATTGGACAAAAGCTATATGCATGTACAGTATGCGACAGTATGTTTGCAGATGCGAAATGTTTAATGACTCATAAGAGAACGCACATCAGCGAGAAGCCATATTCGGGGACTCAAAACATACATTTGTTTCGTCACACACGATCGCATAATGAAAAAAGTTCAAGTGGCAGCGACAGTTCACTTGGTTCTGATTTTGAAAACAAACAAAGTTGTGCAGCCACAACATCGCTACAAGATCCATTAACAATTGCCGAAGTCAATAAAGAATTGAGCCAACAATTAGACTTGATAAAGCATGAATTAATTGACGTCAAGATTGACAATAAACACGATATAAACATTAAGTCCAATAGTTCACTAGTGAATCTATCAGAAGAAACTACAACACATAGTTTATTGAATGAAACAAGTGAGAGGCCATATTCATGTACAGTATGCGTCAGGAAATTTAAAAGAGAAATATATTTAAATCGTCATTTAGTAAAGCATAGTGGAAAGAAACCATATACGTGTACGGTGTGTAATCATTCATTCACATTGAAGCATCATTTTACAAATCATATGAAAACTCACACTGGAGAAAAACAATATACATGTACATTTTGTAATAGATGTTTCATTCTAAAGAGTCAATTAACAGTTCATTTGCGAAATCATAGTGGAGAGAAGCCATTTACGTGTACAGAGTGCAACAAATCATTTGCAAGCCAACAATATTTAACATCTCATATGTTAACTCACAACACTAAAGAGAAACAATTTGCGTGTACATTGTGTGTTAGACGTTTCACTCTAAAGGCTCAGTTAACTGCTCATTTGCGAACTCATAGTGCAGGGAAGCCATATACGTGTACAGAGTGCAACAAATCATATACATGCCAGAAACATTTAAGAACTCATATGTTAATTCACACTGGAGAAAAACCATATGCATGTGCATTCTGTGATAAATGTTTCGCTCTAAAGTGTCACTTAACAGTTCATTTACGAATGCACACTGGAGAGAAGCCTTATACGTGTACTATTTGCAACAGTTCGTTTAATCGAAAAGACTTTTTAACAAAACATTTACAATGGCATTCTAAAAATGAGTGTACATTTTGTGATAAAAGTTTTGCAAGATCGAATCTGTTGAAGGTTCATTTAAGGACACATACAGGAAGGTAACTATTTGTTCGTGTACAGTGTGTGAATATAAGCTGCTTTCCCGTTAGAAATCAAATCAGCTGGGTTTTAATAAGTTCAGGTGGGAGAGCTGTAATAATGTTCACTAACGATTACTTCATTCAATATATTTATATACAAATATAAATAAATAAATAAACATTGTATCTTATAAAAGTTAAATAAAATCAAATTCGTAGCAACTTTTGTTGGCAAGAATTTTTTTTATATAAATATGTACTATTTTCACTTCCAGTTGAAATATAATTTTCAAAAATAGGAAGTATATTCTTTCCCGGAATATACAAAACTTAAATACAAAACACATTTTTTATATATATATGGACTGTATTCTGAATCGATATAGACTATTTTCTATATGATGTCTGTGTTTGGCCAAGTTTAATTTTGAATTTCGCGCCTAGTCATAAGCAGAAATGATGTGCACACTCATTGAACTATTCGGACTATACTGTTTGGCCACCCCTGACAAAATTTATATCACAGTGGACGTGAATTAGCATTGTTTTCATAGATATCTTACAACTGCCTCTGTCAGTTTAAAATGTCGAATTTAAAAGAAATAGAATTTAATAAAGTGTGTAGAACATGTTTGTCATCTTCAGAAAGTATGAAATCATTGTATGAGACCGATTCCGGCTTAACACATGTATGCTGTGCAGAAATGTTAATGTCTTTCACACCATTAAAAGTATGTTGATTTTTATTTCGTAAACCTCTTCGTATGCTTTATATTAAACCTATCAAATAGTATTTGCCAATAGTTGAAGAATAAACCAGAGATATAGCTGTATAAAGATAGCGTTTCTTGCTAAAATCGCGGTTTTAGCAGACATGGAACCTCTCGTAATCCCTTATTCTATCTATAAATAAAATGTATCTTTTATTTTTAGTTGTCATTAAATGACGGTTTTCCAACCCAAATTTGTTGTATTTGCATTAGCGAGCTAAACCACTTCCATACCTTCCAATCAAAATGTATGCAATCAGAGAACGTATTACGAAATTGCAAAGATAAAATAATTCATACGGAAAAAACAAATAATTTCGCGGAGGTGTTAATAAAACGAGAATTACCCGTATATTCAGACAATATAAACGATTTCGAAGAAAAGTCCAGTAACGCAAGCGACAGTTCATATTGTTCTGATACAACAACAAAATCGCTACAAGATCCATTAACAATTGCCGAAACCCAAAAAGATATAAACCAAGAATTGGACTTAATAAAACAGGAATTTGTTGACATAAAGATTGAAAAGGAAGACGATACAAACACACCTGTTAATCAAGAAACAGCTAAAATGCCAGAAATTGCTGTCGAATCATCAGTTTGTGTTGTTAAGTCGTTGGATGAAATGAACAAATTAGTAATTGTAGAGAAAAAGCCATCAAAAGCGTCTCATATGAAAAAACACGCAGGAGAGAAATCGTTATATTCGTGTACAAAGTGTAGTAAATCGTTCACTCGAAACATAAATTTATTGCGCCACATACAATCGCATAATGAAGAAACAATTGTACACCATTGTACAATCTGCGACAAATCGTTTAAAACCAACGAATTATTAACTGTACATGTTCGAAAACATAGCGGAGAAAAGCCATATGCGTGTAATGTATGTGGCAATTCGTATAATCGGCGTAACGCGTTAACAATACATATACGATCGCATACTGGAGAGAAGCCATTTGCTTGTACAGTGTGTCAGTATTCATTCCGTAAGAAGCAACAGTTAACGGACCACATGCGTACGCACACAGGAGAGAAACCATATACGTGTACAGTATGCGAGCGGCCGTTTAGTCTTAAAGTGAACTTAGCTAAACACATGAGAATGCATACGGGGGAAAAATCGTTTGCTTGTACTGTTTGTGATCGCTTTTATTATCAAAAGGAACTGTTAACAATTCATATGCGAAAGCATACGGGAGAGAAACCATATACGTGTACCATTTGTGGTGTTTCGTTTAATCAAAAGGGCACTTTAACGGATCATTATAAAATGCATAGTGGAGAAAAACCATATTCGTGTACAGTATGTAGTAATTCGTTTAGGAAAAAGCAACATTTAACTGATCATATACGGACGCATACGGGTGAGAAGCCCTATTTATGTACTATTTGCGGTAATTCTTTCACTTTAAAGAAAACCTTAACAGTGCATATGAGGAAACATACGAGAGAGAATGCATCTTCGGCAATATAACTCTTTTTACAACCAACCACCCACCCACCCACCCACCACCACCAGCTGCAATCGAAATTATTATTATTAACAGCTCATTATGTACTATTCAAATGCATGTAAGATAATATGAGATGATGAAAAGGTGTTCTTGACTTAAATGCTAACTAAAATTATTTACTATATATGCCATACATTATTTAGGAATAATCAATATACAAGTCTTAAGAATAAAGCTTTACAATTTTACGTTCGACAGTTTTAGCTCTTCTAGAGCATTCACAAACACACTGATTTCATTCCGTAAATAGTCACATAAAGTTAAAACGCTTTGAGACATTACAATTTATATAAAATCAAAATAAATGTCAAATAATGTTAACATGGTTGAAAACACTGCTTTGGGGTACTGTTATTATTATTATAAAAGTTGGCAGTATTGCTGTAATATAATCTGACAACACTGATGATAAGCAGTGTTGCCATATGTATGAATTCAACAAGTGATACAAATTATTACATTGTGATATAACAAGAGAACATAATTACGTGACAAAATCATTGAACGAAGAAGGAATTAACTATGATTAAACTTGAAGACGATATAGATCAGAATAGTCGTAATTTTGAGGAGGTGTTCATAAAAAGTGAATATCCTATACCGGTAGAAAATAGTGTGAGATTCGAAGAAAATTCCAATGTGAAAAGTGTGCGGTTTAATTCTCTGGATAGTGATCCATTAACAATTCATGAAGATACAAACGAACTAATAAATGGTTTACCAATGATTCATTATAACTCATTAAGTGTAATCGGCGACAAATCAATGAATACTAATCCAATAATAAAGTGTGATGAAAATAAATCAAATTCGTCTTCAGTTTGTAGCAGTTCTACGGGTGATGATACAGTGCCTCAAACTGTAGTGAAACCATATTCGTGTAGAGTATGCAACGAACTGTTTACACTTAAGAAATACTTAACGTCACATATGCGTAAGCATTCAAACGACAATCAGTATTTTTGTTCAGTGTGTAACAAAACATTTATTAACAAGGCATTATTAAAGTTGCATATGAAAACGCATACAGAAGAAAAACAAACCGGAGAAAAACAATATTCGTGTACAGTGTGTGATATATCATTTGTGCAATCAAGAAGTTTAATGTTTCACATGCGAACGCATACAGGAAAAAAACCATATTCGTGTCCAATTTGCAATATATCATTTCGGCATAAGGATAGATTGAACATCCACAGTCGTACGCACACCGGAGATAAGCCATATTCTTGTACAGTGTGTGATACTTCATTTAAACAAAGCCAACATTTAAAAGTGCATATGTTAGTGCACACAGAAGAGAAGCCTTATCCGTGTACCGTCTGTGATAATTCGTTTAAACAAAAGCAACATTTAGAGTATCACATGCGAACACACACTGGAGAGAAGCCATTTTCGTGTACAATGTGTAATCATACATTCGGCTACAAGCAAGGGTTAAATTTGCATATGCGGTCGCATACGGGAGAGAAGCCATTTACGTGTGCTACTTGTAATGTATCGTACGGCAACAAGCAAAGTTTAAAGTTTCATATGTTGACGCACACAGGGGAGAAGCCTTACCCATGTACAGTGTGTAATAGTTCGTTTAAACACAAGCAACATTTGTCGTATCATATGCGAACGCACACGGGAGAAAAACCTTATTCGTGTACAGAATGTAAAAATTCGTTTGCGTACAAGCAAAATTTAAAGTTACACATGCGAACGCATACAGGAGAAAAACCATATACGTGTACAGTGTGTAATGTTTCGTTTGATCGAGCGCAGAGTGTGAAGTCTCACATGCAGACGCACACAGGAGTGAAGCCTTATCCTTGTACTGTCTGTCATAGTTCGTTTACGCGTACACAAAATTTAAATATTCATATGCGAAAAAAGCATGCGATTGCATAACAAAGAGAAGCCTTAAAGTGAATTATTCACAACGAAACAATAATTAAGTTTTGATTATATAATTAATAATTCTAGTTTATTGTTATGAAATGTCATTTCATTCACTTTCACACCGTTGATTGTGTCTGACTTGTTTTTATTTATATTTAAACTAATTCCATTTGTTTCATTATTATTGTTACAATTACATTTTCAAATAAATATGTACTACTATAAACGTTCTAATTAACATTGTTTTGTGTCCAACATTTTACGTAATACTTAATAATAATAATAACCATTGAAACTATTTGAATGTATTTAATAATGTTTCATTACTTAACCCGTGAGCACTATGTGCCTATATCATACACATACCCTCGAAAACGGTGCATCGTATCGAGTTCCTAATTTAATTTGGATATAGCTAGCGAAAAGAGCCTATTTATATATTATATGTAAAGTGATTAGCAATCTTATTAGTTTTACCCTACGTTTCAAAGATTTGTGTCGTTCGGTTCGACACACGTAAATAAATATGTATATCTACATACATATATTTCTATACAATATATTAATTGCATATATATGAATGAGTACAACATTCATTTTTGTCGTAGTTTTGATGTTTCTGAAAGGAAATGTTATGATTAGAAGGCGATCTGCCAAAGGGGCAGTGTGCAGGTCCGGACTTGCACACTGCGAAAACTTTAAAAGAGCGGATGCCCAGCAACCAGAACTGGGACATCCTTACTAACTTTAGTGACATGTAAATAAGTACAGTTATCAGGGGTCCACCTCCGTCCTCGGGCGGACCCATCGTGACGCTACGACCCCCACGGCAGGGTCAATCAACCAACGCACCCACCCGGTCTCGATGTCAAGTTCGGTAACACCTTGCTTCTCCACTGCACTCTGGCCGTACAGCGGATAGGCACGGGGCCGTCCCTGACACCGAGCGCACCTACTGCCAACAACAACCATCAAACTTTTGTGCCCCTAACGGAGCTTACTAGGTATATCAGACACGTTGAGACAGATAGGCTTCTTAGGAGATGCGATTGGTCAATTTGACAAAACGTGCCAATACTAAACATTGTTAGTAATCTCATTTGGACCAAAAAAAGAAAATATGGCAAAATTGGTGTGTAATAACTCTCCAGCTATATAACACCAGCCCATCACTAGCTTTGTACGTTTCTACACCGCAGCCTGGAACTTCCAGCCCCTTACCCTGGCCGTCTACCGGTATATCCAACCAAGAGCCCAACTGATACCGCTGAGTCATTTGCCAAACGGACTCGCAAATACTCACGATTAAACAGTTGGGACAAATGGAAGCTACGATAGACGGCAGGGCCCAGAACGCAAAGCCCAAACTAAGGGTGCATACTAAGTACCCCGACACCCGTAATGCCGGTCGAGGCGATGGGAGCGCACAAGCCATAAGTATACTTGAATTAGCCAACTTGTTGATTAAAAACGCTGAATAATGTCAGCATGACTTTAAATTAAATAACAATGAAATAACAATCAAAATTCGCGAACCGACCACCCCAATACACCCGTGATCATCATTCATTTCCCTCCCACAAAAAATATATACAGGATCTGAGATATACAAACGACTCAGTCCAACACTTATTTAACCCATTTAACGTTAGCCCCGGGGCCAGTTAGGTTGAGGTGTTGTGTTGCAGGCGCCCCTACTTGTAGCAGAGGGGCCTGTTGATGATGTTGATGTTGTTGTTGTTGCACCCAGGTGGCGTTTATGCTTGTTTGCCCATTCCCTAACCTAACCTAACCTACCTACTTTCATTTCTATTACGACCTATTTTATTATGGGCAACACAAACATGGCCCCCAGGTGTCCGTTGTCCGTTGTCCGCTGCGAAGCGTTGTTAATAATAAAATAAATAATTTGCAATATTTTATGATGCGCGAAGTTATGTTGAAGTTAGGATGTACGAATATATAATGGGGGGGGGGGAGGAGTCGTGCCATTTTTCAAAATCACTTATACCCTTAAATATTTGAATTAAATTTCGAATTATTTAAAGAATAAGGCAAAAGGGTAAAATAGTGATTATGCTTTATATTTCCCAGCTGTGGAAGGCGTAAGTCGTTCTTAACTCATGCAACTTCAGAAAGACTTACTTGAAAAGAACTTACTTAAGTAACACCCGCACGACTGTCGAATCTTTTGTCATAACAACAAAAATTAGAATTCGAATTGCAGTCGATTTTGATTTTCGTTCGCTGATATTAGGATTGAAAAACGACTCACCGCTTAAATCCAAATTTGTTCCTCTCCTATACCAACCAGGGCAATGTGGGCCCAAGTCACAAGAACCTGCCCAAAAAATACCCAAACAATATTGGCATCAATGTATGCAATTTTGCTTAAACATTTTTTTTTTCTGGCAGACTTCTAGACAACTTGGCAACATTGAGCTGGTTGGGTACACCACAGCCGAAGTTCTAGTTGTCCTTTTTGACTGGCGATAATGTCACTTTTTAGAGTCCCGCGAATTATGACTTTAAAACAATCACTTCACATATTTTAAACGGTCGTTTCATTATTTTTATAACACTGACTCTACACTAACTATTCACTGACTTTTCACCGACTTTTCACTGATTTATCACCGACTTTTCACTGATTAATCACCGACTTTGGCAATTTACTATTGCATTTGAAAATAAACATTCGCGTAACACCACCGAATGGTCAAAATAGCGTACGGTACATACATAAATAAATAAATATAGAAATATAGAAATCAGGTGGGAAATATAAAGATGGCACGTGGGGCTAATAAAAAATCACTTACCCAATTTTCATTTCATTCCATTTTGGATGAGGCGTCTTGTTTGTTATCGGGAATGTTCCCTCTTCAGCGTGTTGTATGGTGTCAGTGTTGGTGGTGGACGATGTTGCCATTTTGTCCCTCGGTGTTAGTTGTCATGAGGAACTGCCTTATCCACCGTTGAAACATCCGTTGAGTGAGTCGGGAGATCGGGAGACATCTGTCTTCTTTAACTCTCTGTCTGATCTGTAACAAAGTAAAGTAGACATTTAGTACAGTTGTAAAATTTTGAATATTGTTGTGGAATAAGTGTGCATGATAGCTGTTCACAAACTGGTAGAAAACAATTTCAATTTAAATTTGAATCATCTGGTTGGTTTATTGTGTGATTATGTATAGTGATTTTAATTTAATTTTTATTGTAGTGATGTATTTAAAGGGTTGAAATAATAATGATTAACACTTACCAAAGCAGACTTCCTTATAGGCATTCCCTTCTTACAGCAGCCGGAACTTCTGGATTACCGTTTCATATAATCCAATTCTAAATTTCATTTATTTATTGTCTGACAAAGTCTAATTGCTTTTTTATTTAATATTCAATAAACATATTTTTAAACAAGTTGCAAAGTATTCTCAAAATGTGTACAATATGTTATTTGTACATCTATTTATTTGTGATGTGTATATAGATATATGTATTTATTTCTAACTTGAATTCATATCAAATATCTACTACATACACGACCAATTACACGGAAAAATAAACTAGCAATGTGAATACATGTTTTGAAATAAAGATTTAACGAAGACCTGTCTGTACTCACTGCTTATAATATCCTAATTAATAAACGGATGTTACTAATATAATTAGAATGCATCGTCACAAGCGTCGAAATAAAAAGGTATTGTTCGAACTTGTATATTTACATATGATGTAAGAAGTAAACAAAATTTATATCCACATTTAATACCTATATTTTTCGTTGCAAAGTTTCAGATATGATCAATCCTGAGTATTCGAATCAAGTATTTTGCGATTATATTTAATACATAAAGAATAAACTACTACACGAAATATATTATTATTATTATAATAATAGAAAATTTATTATTAATTTAAGTTAGTAGTATAGGACCATTGTTGGTGTTTACACGCCAAGTTAATTGGATTGTATAAACAAGTCTCATCGAAACTATGCAGGGATTATAATTTGTTAGTAAGTTTTATTATTGTATATTTAAATCAGTAGTGAGATGTTGTCGTGTGTGTGTGAGTGTTTGTTTTTATTGCTTCTTTGCAAAAAAGTACCTCCCCGACGGGGAATCGAACCCCGGTCTCCCGCGTGACAGGCGGGGATACTGACCACTATACTATCGAGGACTTGTAACTAAGAAATAGCTAGATATATTTGGTAGTATTTTCCATTTTCCATTGGAAAATCAACAAGCGAGAATTAAACACGCACCTATGCGTCCAGCACGCTTAATAAGTAATATATAAGTAATATTTACACAAATTTGCTACACGTATTATTTAGAATCCCATATGAAACCGCTCGCAATTTAAATTCAATCGCCCGTATACTTCCCGAGTTATAGGGCCCCAAAATTTAGAGCCCCCCTTAATACTGCTCTTATAAAAATAATTAAAACAATAAAAAATTCTAAGATTTTTTCATATTGTTAAACTTCAGTTTGTTCAAGGAGTTTTTGGCGTTTATATGTTGGTTAAACTATTGCCAAATCATTATTTGTGATTATGGCGTATAAAAATGTTGGATAAATCCACGAAGGCCCCGGGGAGATTCGAACTCCCGATCTCCTGTTTACTAGACAGGCGCTTTAACCAACTAAGCCACGGCGCCACATAGTTACACTATTTCATATAACAATTAATTTTTAACAATAAAACTATAAAATTGTTTGGGCTCTACTGCCTTATTCATAACATCCTGATCAATTGCTTTGCATGAGTGAGTAACTGTAATCAAAATAGATAAGCCCGGGTAGCTCAGTTGGTAGAGCATTGGACTTTTAATCCAAGGGTCCAGGGTTCAAGTCCCTGCTCGGGCGATCATTTTAAATTTGAGTGATACACTGAAAGTGTGGTGGGAGGTGCAATAAATTTTTATTATCTATTGTAAAATGTAACGTATAAAGGACCTTTTGCCAAAAATATGAACTTTATTGGCCCGTTAAATTTAAAGCCTAAAGGACTATAAGGAAAATCTAAGAACTTTCAATAGACTATACAGATTAATAATCTTATTATATATATATATACCAAATTACAAAAAGGTTTCCGGTACCGGGAATCGAACCCGAGCCTGCTGGGTGAAAGCCAGCTATCCTAGCCACTAGACCATACCGGAGTTCGTATCAATGTTAGGTCGTGATTTTCTTACGGCCTTTGGGTTATAAGTTATATATATTTTTTTGGATTCAGGGCGAAACGACTAATAAAAATGCAATATTAACAAGAAATTATTTATTAATACTAACATATACATAGCGACTAAACATAAAATACACTTATATAAATCTCTGGTTAAATCATGTAAATTAAAGACATTTAAAAAAATATTTTTATTCTACTAATTATAATATTAAGGATTATTCGGTCAAATAAAAATCATGTATTGTAACAGGAGAGAAAGTATATTCGCTCCAGAGTAATTCTAAAAAAATGTTATATAACTTAAATGGATTGATCTGATTCGATTTTAATGACAGGGCTGATTTGTAGCTCTAAATCATTTTTAATTTCTGTAACAACTTTATGCTTTCGCATATGCACATTTAACAGGCATTTGCGGGAAAACGAGCAATCACAAATCGTACACGAATGTGGCTTCTCTCCGGTGTGATTTCGCATGTGTACCGATAGATTTGATTTCTGTTTGAAGGTACTTTCGCAGAAGTTGCATGCATATGGTTTCGCACCAGTGTGCGACCTAATGTGAATGGTTAAATTTGATTTGTGCTTGTACGCCCGGTCGCACATCGTGCAAACGAACGGCTTCTCTTCCGTGTGCGTACCCATGTGGTCTTGCAACGTCCGTTTCCGGTTGAAGGTGATGCCGCACACCTCGCACGAAAATGGCCGCTCTCCCGTGTGCTTCCGAATGTGGTCCTTCAAATAGCTTTTTCGCTTAAACGATGATCCACAAATTGAACACCAATAACGCCGAGTAAACGTCGGCACTACTTGACTGCTTTCTGTATTTGTATCATTTTTCGGACACACATCTTCTTTCCGTTCAATTTTAATTATGTCTACTTCATGTTTTATCAAATCTAATTTTTGATCCAAATCGCTTTTTATTTCGGTCATATTTAACGGATCATTCAACGATTTTGTGACTAAATGATCTGGTGATGGGTCTTGCTCACTATTTGAGTTTTCCTCGTATATTGGGCATATTTCGAGACCGTCCGGTAGTTCAGTGTTCACCAAAACGTGTTCGAACGTTTTATTATTCGTTTTATCCGGTTTTCCGAAGTAGTTTCGTAATGCGGTATCCGATTCCAGACATTTCAGTTGAAATGTGTGGAAAAGGCTTAATATGTCGGTGCAATTGTTGCAAATTTGGGCTGGAAGCCCATCGTTTCCAAAACACTAGTTAAAAAAAGAAACAAGCTTCTTTTACAGAGTAATAAGTAAGTATTGTAATCATGAAAAAATTCGAACTCGACATTTCAACGAATATACACGATTTTATTTTCCCTGAATCGAATGTGAGTATTTTCGGAATGACGACAAAACTGAAAGTGCAAGTTTACTCTACCCATTTATATCTAATAATTTTTTATGGCCTTTGGGTTAGCAATATGAAAAAATCTTGTGGACATAAAATATCTAAGAATTATTAGTATAATTTTTGGGTATTTTAATTATTTTTATAAGGGCAGTATTAAGGGGGCTCCAAATTTTGGGCCCCTATAACTTGGGAAGTATACGGGCGATTGGATTTAAATTGCGAACGGATTCAAACGGAATGCCAAATAATATATGTAGTAAATTTGGTGTAAATCGGGCCGGTACCTTCAAAGTAGTATAGGCCACTTACGAGCGAGCGACGACTAACATACAAGTTATATATATATATATATATATATATATTGGGATTCAGGGCGATGAGACAAACACTTTTTGATAAGGAAATTTTTTGATTCGATAATGCTTCAGACACACGCCTGATTGCTATAGCTAAAATATCTGGACAGTTCGACAGTTTTGGTTAGTTACATTAAATTCAGGGAAGATCAAAACGTGTATATCCGTTTTTAAACTTATCATGATTATAATAATTATTCGTAAAGTAAAATAAAAATATTGTATTTAACGCATGCGCACAAGTCTGTTGAATTGGACCTTTTATAATTAGATAATTTACAGTTTTATATACAAAATACAGATAAAAGCACATTATGTATTATTGTAAACCTTATAAATTGAATATTACATTAAAATAGAATAAAATGAGCTCACTTTGAGAGATGTGAACGATGACAGCATTTCAGCAAAACATATTTGCGTAGATGTAGCACAGATCTCATACAATGACTTCATATCGGCAGACATTGATAGGCATGTGCGGCACACTTTGCTAGGGTCCATTTTCGTTAAAATTCGATCGTTTGAAATATGGACAACAACATAGATATAACCAATATAACATTGACTGGTAACCCTTAAAATGCGAGCAAAATAATGCTTAAGCAAGGCCACGGAGATTTAGAAACTTAGTGTGTTTGCATTTGCATGCAGTGTTACCAAATGTCTGTGTTTGTCCCCTAATATTAGGGACCATTCATTCATATTTCTTATTATAAGTATTTTAAAAGACAAGCATTGATAATTTACCGATAATATTGGGACAAATATTCAGAATTTGCATCGATATCATATTAATATATTCATATCTCATAGTCGCAATTTATTTACCACGTTAAAACGTTTTCGTTTCATCGGAATTTAAATTTGGTCTAAAGGCCGTTTGACACGGTTCATTATTTATTACAAAATTTACTAAATTATTAAAAATATAAAAAATTAAAATAAATTAAAACGTTTCATACATAAAAAAATGTTACTAATTATTTTTATAAATTTTTAACAAAAAAAAGTAAAACATGTTCTAGTTTTTTTGTACATAATTCACAAAATATGCGCAGATTGTAAAAATTGAACAATGACACAGATGACTGTTAGGTTTTATGTTATGTGGTGTATGTTTTTAGTGCTGTTTGTTCCTATAATATAATTCATAATTCCTGAATATATTTCTACAGTTTTTGATTATATATAGCTAATTATTGATATTCTACACAAAATGAAACACAATTAAGGTCTTAATACCACGTATTAAGCGAAATAAAAATCTAGGGGATTTTTAGTTATTTATGTTGGCAACAAAAATTGTATGCTGTAGAAAACTGTGGATAACCTTATCGACATTTAGAAATGACACCGGAAAATTGAAAAAACATCGCAAAGTCGATGTCAAACTATCGATATCCTCGTAATGTGATACCGCCTTAAGGATATATAGGGGTTTTTAATGGAAGCTGTTAGGGATACTGATTTAAAATGGTTGGCAACATTGTTTGTTGTTTTATATTTAAAGGTTTAAGTTTTCATTGTTTATTATCATTGTTAATCGTTATTTGATTAAAATGGAATTAAATAAATTGTGCCGTACATGTTTATCAACGTCTAATGACATGAAATCATTATATGAGACGTGTGCAACTTCTACGCAAATTTGTTGTGCTGAAATCTTATCGACTTTTACACCATTAATTGTTAGTTGTTTTAATTGTTAGTTATAATGAAACTAATGCCATTTAGTTGTTACAAAAGAGTTATAAGTTGTTTAGCAAACAGTGTTGAATGAAGGCGTGTTCTAGTGTTGTAAAGACGATGGTCTTCCCACAATGATCTGCCACAATTGCATTAGAGAAATATACCAGTGTCATTCATTCCGATTGAAATGTCTTCAATCTGACGGAGTATTACGGAAACACGTAGAAGAAGTTACTAAAGTTATGGGATCAAATATTACTGTGACGAATCAACAAACAGAATCATGCAACCAAAATGCGATTAAGCTTGAAGAAAATATGGATGAAAATAGTCGTATTTTTGAAGAGGTGTTGATTAAAAATGAATTAGCCGTAAGTATAGAAGCCTGAAAAGTGTGAATCCTGATTACAAAACTTCTTTATAGACTTCATCCAAGAAAGTAATATTAGCAACTACTCAAAAAGATCCATTAGCAATTACTGAAATGCAAGTGGTTATGACTCCAGAATTAGACATCGTAAAGCATGAAATTGAAGTGATTAAGATTGAAGAGAACGTAAACAATGCATTAACTAATAAACTAGAAAGCGAGAAGCCATATTCGTGTACAATATGCAACAAATCATTTAAACAAAAGCAACATTTAATAAAGCATATGCGAACGCATACAGGAGAAAAGCCTTATCCATGTACAGTCTGTGACAGTTCCTTTGCACAACCCTATAATTTAACAATGCATATGCGTACACATACAGGAGAGAAAACTTATCCGTGTACATTATGCGACATATCGTTCAATTTAAAACACCATTTAACGAATCATATGCTTACGCATACAGGAGAAAAGCCATATGTGTGTTCAATTTGCAACAAATCATTTAGGCAAAAGCATGATTTACAGATTCACGTACGGACGCATACAAGAGAGAAACCATATACGTGTACAGTGTGTTGTCATTCATATAGTCAAAAGCAAAATTTAAAGATTCACATGCGGATGCATACAGAAGAGAAGCCGTATACGTGTACAGTGTGTCAGAAAGGGTTTAAGCAAAAGCAACATGTAATAAAACATATGCGGACGCATACAGGTGAGAAGCCTTATCTATGTGCAGTTTGTGATAGTTCGTTTAAACAATACAGTAATTTAAAAAGACATATGCGAAGGCATGCAGGAGAGAAATCTCATCCTTGTACAGTATGAGACTGTTTAACGATTCACATTCAGACGCATACAGGAGAGAAACCTTATTCGTGTACAGTGTGAAACCAATTTAATTAAAAGCTACATTATATGCGGACGAATCCAGGAGAGAAGTCTTATTCATATTGTGATTGAATTATTTTTTAAATAAATTTGTATTAACAGAGGCATTAAATATTAAGTAATTATACATATCTTCTTCTATTAGGAATTATAACATTTATATATAATATATTTTAATTAAATAATAAAATCATAACAGGAAAATTAGATATATTAGACGATACAGATATTTTTATTTTGTATTATGACACAATTTATGGATATTTATTATTTATTAATCAGAGGTAATATATAAAATATACTTTAATAACAAATAATTGAATAAAAACACACTTGGTTGGTTTCAAAATTAATTGAATGTAACTTACTACGTATTTCGGCTTTTATACCATCGTCAGAAGTGTCGGAAAGCAGTAAACTGCAAGGTATATATACACACAAATAAATATAACAGGTATAAAGGTTATAAGCTAAAATTAACTTAATTCTAGAATAACCTAAGTTACAATATTACATTACACTTACCTGATAAGAATTTGACTCGCGTAATTTTAAACATTACATGACGGCAAAACCCTTAAACAAATTGATATAAGTGGTCTTGGTTAAGCAATGAGCATATTATGCAGTGTTACCATATGCATATATTTGTCCCCAAACGTAGGAACAATACCATCATTATAAACAAACATATATAATTTACCGATTATGTAGGGACATACTCTCAAACGATATAATATTTATATATATATATATATATTTTCATATCTTTTTCTTAGCGACTTTATAGTACAACTTGCAACACTGGATATATATGTATATAAGTGGTCTTGGTTTTGCAATGAGCATTTAATTGTTTTTAATATTTAAAGGTTAATGTTATCGATGTTTATTGTCATTGTATTTTAATAAATGGTTATTTGATTAAAATGGAGTTAAATAAATTGAAATGTCTTGAATCTGACGGAGTTACTAAAGTTGCGGGAACAAATATTACTGTGACGAATCAACAAACAGAATCACGCATACAAGATTCGATGAAGCTTGAAGAAGATATGGATGAAAATAGTCGTATGTTTGAAGAGGTGTCGATTAAAAATGAATATCCCGTATGTCTAAAAATACTGTATAATATGTGACAAAAATTCTAATTTGAATTCCTTATAGACTTCATCCAAGAAAGAAATACCAGCAACATCTTTAAAAGATCCATTATCAATGACCGAAACCGAAATTAAGATTGAAGAGGACGAAGATGTAAACTGTGAAGTAAATAATGCGCCAGTTAATGAACAAGAAAGAGAAAAACCATATTCGTGTACAGTGTGTAACAAGTCATATATGCATAGCCGAACATTATCTATGCACATGCGGACGCATACAGGAGAAACATTATATTCGTGTACAGTGTGTAATAATACATATAGACAAAAGCAAGGTTTACAGCGTCACATGTATACGCATACAGGAGAGACTCCATATACGTGTACAGTATGTAACAATTCATACAGACACAGACAATCATTAACGGTACACATGCGGACGCATACAGGAGAAAGCCCATATACGTGTACAGTGTGTAATCTGTCATGTAAACAAAAGCAAAATTTAACGTTTCACATGCGTACGCACACAGGAGAAAAGCCGTATCCATGTACAGTCTGCGACAGATCGTTTAAAACCAAGCAGTATTTGAAGTCTCATATGCGGACGCATACTGGAGAGAAACCATATTCGTGTACATTTTGCAATAACTCTTATAGACAACGGCCAAATTTATTGACTCACATGCGTACGCATACAGGTGAAAGACCATATTCGTGTACAGTGTGTAATACTTCATTTGGTCATCAGCAAAGCTTAACGTCTCACATGCGGACGCATACAGGGGAAAAACCTTATCCCTGTACAGTATGCGACAGGTCCTTCATAACAAAGTCACATTTCACTTATCACATGTGTACGCACACCACAGCGAAATATCCGTGTACTGTATGTAATATGTCGTTTAAATCTAATTACCGTTTAACGGTTCATAAGCGAAATCATACCGGAGAGAAATCATAGTCGTGTACAATTGTTGTTGCACATATCATCTTTGTACTCAATATATACATAATAAAAAGCGACTTTTTACTTTCTTTTACAGAGTAATAAGTAAGTATTGTAATCATGAAAAATTTCGAACTCGAGATTTCAACGGATATACACGTTTTGACCTTCTCTGAATCGAATGTGACTATTTTCGGAATGACGTGTGTGTCTGTGAACGCTCTAGCGCCAAAACTGTCGAACGAAAAATTATAAAACTTCAAACTTAAGACTTGTATATACCCTAGATGTGCACCTGCTATTTTTGAAACGAATATTCAAACCGGAAGTGCATCTTTACACTATGCATTTTTTGTTCTATCTCCAATATCACTAGAACGGCTACACTTACGGCAAATATAGTTTTGTTCATAATGAAAGATATTCATATTTCGCACAACTTTTGTTTGAAACATTTCTTCAAAAAATATTACCAGTTGCGAGAAAAATGCTGCGAAACATTATAAATATGTTGTTTACGTTGCCATGGATTCGCATGTAGCTTATAAAATCAGATCATCTGCTTTTTTGTCAGGAAAACAAAAGAATCTATTAGATAAATGACCTTTCAGAATATTTCTGTAGAGTATTGGTTAGTTTGACATATATATATATATATATACATAAAACTGCGTAAAAGAAAGTTGAGTGTAGGCCACTCCAGATATTTACCTATGATCTGGTGGTAATACTGGATATGTGTATATATATATAAGTGGTCTTGGTTATGCAATGAGCATTTATTTGTTGTTTGTCATTTAAAAGTTCAAATCATTATTTGATTAAAATGGAATTAAATAAATTGTGCCGTACATGTTTATCAACGTCTAATGACATGAAATCATTATATGAGACGTGTGCAACTTCTACGCAAATTTGTTGTGCTGAAATCTTATCGACTTTCACACCATTAATTGTTAGTTGTTTTAATTGTTAGTTATAATGAAACTAATGCCATTTAGTTGTTACAAAAGAGTTATAAGTTGTTTGGCAAACAGTGTTGAATAAAGGCGTGTTCTAGTGTTGTAAAGACGATGGTCTTCCCACAATGATCTGCCACAATTGCATTAGAGAAGTAAACAGGTTTCATTCATTCCGATTGAAATGTCTTCAATCTGACGTAGTGTTACGGAAACACGTTGAAGAAGTTACTAAAGTTGCGGGAACAAATATTACTGTGACGAATCAACAAACAGAATCACGCATACAAAATTCGATGAAGCTTGAAGAAGATATGGATGAGGATAGTTGTATGTTTGAAGAGGTGTCGATAAAGAATGAATTTCCCGTACGTCTAAAAAACGTTATAATATCTCACAAAAATCCTAATCTGCATTCCTTATAGACTTCATCCAGGAAAGAAATATCAGCAAAATCTTTAAATGATCCATTATCACTTACTGAAATGCCAGTGGTTACGGATCAAGAATTAGACATCGTAAAGCATGAAGTCGATATTAAGATTGAAGTAAATAATGAACAAGAAAAAGAGAGACCATATTCGTGTACAGTGTGTAATCATTCATATAGACAAAAGCATAATTTAATAACACATATGCGCAGGCATACAGGAGAGAGACCTTATCCATGTACAGTCTGCGAAAGTTCGTTTACATCAAAACAATATTTAACGTTTCACATGCGTACACATTCAGGGGAGAAACCTTATCCTTGTACAGTGTGCGACAGTTCGTTTAAACAACAGAATCATTTAACAATACATATGCGGACGCATACCGGAGAGAAACCTTATCCCTGTACAGTATGCTGCAGTTCATTCAAATCAAGCAACCATTTAACGATTCACATGCGAACGCATACAGGAGAAAAGCCTCATTCGTGTACACTTTGCAATAAATCGTATAGACAAAAGCATAACTTACAAATTCACATGCGGACGCATACAGGAGAGAAACCATATACGTGTACTGTGTGTAATCGTTCATATATACAAAAGCATACTTTAATAACTCATATGCGGACGCATACAGGAGAGAAGCCGTTTCCGTGTACAGTCTGTGACAGTTCGTTTAAAACAAAGCAACATTTAATTACACACATGCGGACGCATACCGGCGAGAAACCATATTCGTGTACAGTATGTGACAGTTCGTTTATACAACAGAATAATTTAACCAGACATATGCGAACGCATACATGAGAGAAATCTTATCCTTGTACAGTATGCGACAGTTCGTTCAAATCAGGCAACCATTTAGCGATTCACATGCGGACGCACACAGGAGAAAAACTATATTCGTGTACAATTTGTATTATTGTAGTAGCATCTTTGTACTCCTTGGATAAAATAAATAAAATTTGGAGCCCCCCTTAATAATGCCCTAATAATAATAATTAAAACATTGTGATTACATTTTGACTGATATATATGAGAAATAAAACGAAATAATTACATATTTATATATATATATATATATATACAAATTTTATTAATTTTAATTACAAATCAATAAATCGTTAATTCGTATGTACTCGACGCATGTGCCCAGTCAGTTTCTTCTTTTGGCTAAAACACTGATCACACACCGTACACGAATATGGTGTTTCTCCAGTGTGCATGCGCAAATGTTCTGTTAACGTTCCCTTCCGTGTGAACGAACTATCACAGAACGTGCACGAATATGGCTTCGCTCCCGAGTGTATCCGCATATGATTCACCAGCGTGCTGTTCCTATTAAACGTTTTATCACAAACTGAACACGAATATGGTCTCGCACCCGAATGCGTGCGTTCGTGGTTCGATAACGTAAATCGGTGATTAAACGTTTTATCACAGACGGTACACGAATACGGTTTTTCACCAGTGTGCGTCCGGATGTGGCGGACTAAACCTTCTTTTAACTTAAAGGAAAAGCAGCACAGCGAACACGAATATGGTCTTTCTTCACTGTGTCTAAATTTAATATGCATTTTTAATGTTTGTTTGTCCGTAAACGAAGTATTGCATACTGTACACGAATATGGCTTTTCGCCAGTGTGCGTTCGCAAATGGTTTGTTAATGTGCTTTTGCGATAATATGATTTACCGCATGTTGGACACACGTTTGCTGGTTCGCCAGTGTGTTTCGGCATATGATTCATTAAACTGACTTTATGTAGAAACGTCTTATCGCAGATTTCGCAAAAAAATGGCTTTTTTGTTGGATTCTCTTCCACATTTTTATTTATTTCAATCTTAACATCGTCGATTTCATGTTTAACTAAATCAATGTCTGAGTTTTTCTGCATTTCGACCATTTCCAATGGATCATTTAGCGATTTATCAATCGAAATATTCTGATTGATTTCATTCATCGAATCTAAATCGTTTTTTTCAATCTTAATATTTCCTTTATTCTGTACATCCAAATCAGTACGGCTTATCGGATTATCTTCGTTACTCGTTTCAGAATAGGGGCTATTCTGTAATAACTCGCTTTTTATGAAAACATTCTGGAAGACATTTACTTCGTCAGTTTTACTCGAATTACTTAAGTTATTCCGTAATTTTTCATCCGATTCTACACATTTGGCTTGAAACGTGTGAATGTGGATCAATTCACTAATACACTTATAGCAAATTTCAGTTGGTAAATCATCACTTTCGTAGCACTAAAAAGGATCATTTGTTTTATATACAATCTTTGGTCCCAAAAACGCATTAGATAAACGAATTAGTGCCCACTATATTTATATATATATATTCTTTAAATAATTAGTGCTTAATACGATATTATACCAATTGTTATACTTCACACTACCACAAAATATGAATTTATCAAAATTAATATTTAGTGCTAATTGGTAGCAGTTCCAGAAATATTGTAAACGTAAAACAAGGAATTAAGCTAGCGTTAATTTTATAATTTGATTTAAGTTTTTATAAGTGTGTTTTTAGTGCCTAATTAGTGCTAATTGGTGTCCTAAAAAGCAGATTCTCAACTAATGCAGTTCTAGAAATATTGTTACAATATTGTAAGCGTAAAATAAGAAATTAAGCTAAGTGTATAATTATTATAGTGCCTAATTAGTGCTAATTTAAGTAGGAATAAATTCAATTTACTGTTAGTGGTGTGAATGACATTAACATGTCAGCTAAACTCATTTGTGTTGAAGCGGAATTGACTTCGTACAACGATTTCATATCTTCTGAAATTGATAAACATGTGCGACACATTTTATTTTGTTCCATTTTCCTTAAAATAGGATCTTTTAGTGAATGCACTAACGATTCTACGTCGAACGACACACACACGAATCACAGTTTTAATACGAAATTTAATAGTAAAGTGTAAGATAAATTAACAATAACTTTTAATTTAATGGACTACAAAAGTGATGACGCGTAATTGTGCGGCAAATTTAGATGCGGTCGCCGCCATTTTCGTTTCTTATGGGATTTAACATAGAGGTGAAGTTTGCATGTTTGTACCGTTCTTATTGTAAAGCTGGTGGGTATGAGTTATTTTTTTTAAAATAGGCTCAAGCTTCAACTCCAGATTCATGTATTTAAACTAGGGCGACCATAACTAATTAGTTTGTAATTAAAGAATAGCGACATTATGGGAAAATAGCATTTAGTGTTGCCGAAAAGTGCTAGCATATTCACGATAGATGGCACGCGTGAAACCCTTATCCGGCCTTGTGATTGGCTGGCTCTAATTGACAGTTCATTTTAATTTACAAAATTAATTAAAACACGGTTTTTAGCCATATCTATCAACATTATTCAATATATATCTTAATATAATATAATATGTAAATACCCAAAAGGTTATTTAAGATATTTTATTGAAATCAGGGAAATTATGTCAAAAATTATGATTATTGACATAATTTTTAACATAATTTCCCTGATTTCAATAAAATATCTTAAATAACCTTTTGGGTATTTACATATTATATTATATTAAGATATATATTGAATAATGTTGATAGATATGGCTAAAAACCGTGTTTTAATTAATTTTGTAAATTAAAATGAACTGTCAATTAGAGCCAGCCAATCACAAGGCCGGATAAGGGTTTCACGCGTGCCATCTATCGTGAATATGCTAGCACTTTTCGGCAACACTAAATGCTATTTTCCCATAATGTCGCTATTCTTTAATTACAAACTAATTAGTTATGGTCGCCCTAGTTTAAATACATGAATCTGGAGTTGAAGCTTGAGCCTATTTTAAAATAAATAACTCATACCCACCAGCTTTACAATAAGAACGGTACAAACATGCAAACTTCACCTCTATGTTAAATCCCATAAGAAACGAAAATGGCGGCGACCGCATCTAAATTTGCCGCACAATTACGCGTCATCACTTTTGTAGTCCATTATATATATATATATATATTATAATAGACAAACTTTAATATAAAAATAGAAATGACAGCTTATGTCAGTGTATCAATGTTACCAAATATTAATTTATTTTATCCCTGCTGGAAACATTTGTCTTAGTGGTCTTGGTTAAGCATTAATAGTTGTATTCTTTTACACAAAATCACAGCATACTCATGTTTTTGCTCTGTTTATCCCACGTATTGACAGAGCGCGAAGTTGATTCTAAACTGAGATTTTGTATACAAAGAATACTGCTATTGTTGTTGCTTTGTACGTTATAAAATTGTTGGGTTATTATGGCAAATACAAATAAAATGGAATTTAATGTATGCAGAACGTGTTTAACGCCTTCTGAAGATATGAAATCATTGTATGAATCGTGTTCAAGAGATATTGAAATCTGCTTAGCTGAAATGTTGATGTTATTTACACCACTCAAAGTAAGTTCATTTATGTATCACATTTATTTCGTTTCTAATTGACTTTGAAGAGCCATAATTACATTATTTCGGTTTATTAATCTCGTAAATCATGTTTTTTTTTTAATTTAGTGCTACGGTAACGATGGTTTACCAACTCAAATTTGTTACAATTGTATGGGTGAACTAAATCGTTTCTATATATTTCAATTGAAATCTATAGAATCGGATAATATACTACGTAATTATTTAAATAAAACGGAATTACTAGAACACTTAAACAATGAAAAACTAATTGTTATAAAGAGTGAAACACAAAAAAATGTAAATTGTGTAACTGAAATGGAAAAAGATAACAACAAAATAGACACACAAACACATAACTTAATAGCAAATACTGAAATAGACACAGAACTAATTGTTATAAAGAGTGAAATGGAAATTTCCGAAATACAAAAAGTAAATTGCGTGACTGAAATGGAAGAAGATAACAACAAAATAGACACACAAAACTTAATAACAAATACTGAAGTAGACACAAAACTAATTCTAATAAAAAGTGAAATAGAAATATCCGAAATACAAAAAGTACATTGCGTGCCTGAAATGGAAGAAGATAACAACAAAATAGGCACACAAACACACAACGTAATAGCAAATACTGAAATTGAAACAGAACTAATTGTTATAAAGAGTGAAATAGACGTTTCAGATATACAAAAAGTAAGTTGTTTGACTGAAATGGAAGAAGATAACAACAAAATAGACACACAAATTGAAAAAAAAGCCACTAAAATACAAAACTTAATAGCAAATACTGTTATAAAGAGTGAAAACACTAAGTGTGGAGAGAATCCATATGCTTGTACAATATGCGCGAGTTCGTTTAAGCGTAAAGACGTGTTATCCCGTCACATGCGAGGCCATTCCGGAAAGAAACCCTATTCATGTACAGTTTGTGGACACGCGTTCAAGCAAAATTCCGATTTAACGATACACATGCGGATGCACAGTGGAGAAAAACCATATTCATGTACAACTTGCGGCAGTGCGTTCAATCGGAAGGAAAACTTGCGTCGGCACACCCGTACGCACTCGGGCCAAAAACCCCACAAGTGTACAGTATGCCACTCAACATTTACCGAAAAATCGCATTTAAAAGTGCACCTATGGACACATTCTGGCGAGGCGCCGTACGCGTGCTCAATGTGCGACAGCACCTTCAATCGCAAAGACATGCTGAATAGACATATGCGCCGGCACAGTGGAGAGAAACCGTATGCGTGTACAGTATGCAGCAGTTCGTTCAGTCGTAAGGAGAACTTAACGGGACACATGCGTACGCACACTGGCCTAAAGCCGTATTCGTGTACACTATGTGATAGTTCGTTTAAGTTGAAGGAGAATTTAACGCGGCACGTGCAAACGCACACTGGGGAGAAACCGTATTCGTGTACGGAATGTGACCGGTCGTTCGGTCGCAAGGAAATACTGACTGGGCATATGCGGACGCATACCGGAGAGAAACCATATTCGTGTACGGAATGTGAGTGTTCGTTCAATCGGAAGGACATTTTAACGCGACACATGTGGAAACATACGGGAGAGAAGGTGCAAGGCTCAATTGAACAATCTATTACTGATGTTATCAATAATGATATGCTTACATAAATCTCATTGCTTTTTATACAATTTATATATTGACATTTAGTTTTTATTGGTCGCACGTAATATGTATATAAATCATAATTATATGTTTTGCAAATCAAATAAAATTATGTATTAAATAATATTGTTCTTTTTATGAACTTTCTGAACACAAATCTTTCGCCCTAATATTGTAAAAATCAACCCCCAATTGACTGCTCGAAATGGGCCATTTTTAAACACTAATTTACACTAGCTAAAAACTTAATTAATAATTTTGACTATATAGATATTCTAAATTAGTATATAATACACTTATATATATATATATAATTTAGAAAAGTTTTTATGTACAATTAAATTAAATAGGGATTTCTTAATACAGTTGGTAACACTGCATGTTAAAGTTATCTATCGACGATAACTTAACACACGTATAATTGTTGTTTTGTTATTGTAAAATGTATGTTTTGAATTTGTTTTAGTTAAATAAAATTTGTAGAACTTGTTTATCGCCTTTTGAATCTATGGCATCTTTGTATGAAGCACAAATTTTTATAAAGGTTAGTCGTTTTTTTTTGCATAATCGAGTTTAATGACTGATTGCTTTAGCGTCTTAGGTACTTCGTACGGACAAATAATTAACAATTATGTTAAATATTAATTTATTTAAAATTTACATTATAAATAAATACGCAGTTACTCTGTATGTGATGCCATATGTTTCTCCAATAAATCATTTTCATAGTACGATTTAAGACACACTGTACACGAATATCATTTCTTTCTAATATGCGTAGCAATATGATTTTTCCACCCCGATTTCTTCGTGAACGATTTACTACAAATTGTACACGAATATGGCTTTTCCCCAGTGTGTGACCGCATATGTACATTTAAACTAGACTGATTAATACAAAGTATTTTACAAATTGTACACGAATACAGATTCTCTCCACTGTGATTACGCATATGAGCCCTTAACGTTTTTTTATACGTATACGCGCGATCGCAAACTGTACACGGATACGGTTTCTCTCTGTGCACTCGCATGTGCACCGTTAAATGTGATTTTCGATTGTACGAATTATCACAAATCGTACACGAATATGGTTTCTCTCTGTGCACTCGCATGTGCACCGTTAAATACCCTTTTTTATCAAACTGCTTGCCACAAACTGTACAGGAATAGAGTTTCTCTCCATTATGCTCAAGTACTGTACACGAATATGGTTTTTCTCCTAAATGTGTTGCTATATGTTCCGTTAAATTACATTTACGACTAAAGGTCCTATTGCACGCTGTACACGAATATGGTGTTTCTCCGCTATGTGCTGTTGAGTTATTACTTTCTGTACACGAATATGGCTTCTCTTCGAGATGCGTTTCCATGTGTTTCATAAACAGAGGTTTTTCACTGTATGAGCAATCACAGTATGTACACGAATATAGTTTCTCTCCACTATATTTATCATCTTTTACATTTGTTTCGCCAAATATCGAGTTTGTTGACTCAATTTCATGTTTTATAATGTCTATTTTTTGATCCAAGTCGTTTTGGATGTCAATCATTTTTAATGGAGTCTTTAATGGTACATTTTTATTCTTTATCCAAATTAAATCTGGGACCGGAATATTTTGCGATATTTCTAATGGATCTGGTGAACGGTTTAACACGTTTTTAGGTTTTAAATCGATGTTTTTAACTAAGACCTCTTCGAAATCAGTTTTTTCACCAGTTTTGGCGACATTTTTTACGTAATTCCGTAATGTTACATTTGTTTCCAAACATTTTACTTTAAATGCATGAAACAAATTTAATATCGTTAAACAATTATCGCAAATTTGTGTTGGAAGTCCATCGTTTTCATAACACTAGAAAATATAATTATTAAATGAACAAATTTGAAAAAAAAAACACAAGCATTGCTGCAATTTCGTTAGAAATAACATAAATGTGTATGGCAATGCTTGTTTTTGTTTACTTTTAATAACGTATAAGTCATCAACATTTCAGCTATACACGTTTCGATTCCAACCGAACAGGATTCAAATAATGATTTCATGTTTTTAGTAGATGATAAACATGTTCTACATACACGATTTAATTCAATTTTAATTAAATTTGACATTTTTAACCTTATTTCGAACTATTACGAATACTAAAATATTCTTTTGAAATAATAGAGCACGAAAGTGTGACGTCATCAAATTTAAAATGGCCACGTTGATACTATTTCTTATAGGAGGGCAAGTTCAAATTTTTATTAATATTATTGTTTCAAATCAATCGTAGAATGAATTTAAAGCAAAATAAAGCATTATATAAGGATAGGATAATAAAACGTATCAGTTTTTATTTTACAAAAGTATGTATTTTGTTTACATTGTTACATTATTATCAAATATATTTCATAATAAAAAATAACACGAATTTTAACAAAATTAAATCAATATGTATATTAAATACGGTATAATTGGTAAATAAATTAATTTAATGAAAAACACATCGGAGAGAAATCATATTCATGTTCAGTTGCGTTCGAAATTGTTATTTGCTAACAAATAATAATCCGTCTATTTATATTTGCTGAAGTGTTTTACTGTCCCCTCCCGATGAATGTGTTTCGTGGTCGGTTATTTGCAAATGACTTTGCATGTGAATTGTTAAATGTTTCGTTTGATAGAACGCCATGCCGCAAACGTCACAATTATGCGGCACAGCATTGCTGTGCATTCGCATATGTTTCACTAACGACATTTTAAACGTGCATTTCCACGTGCAAATATCACACGAGTATTTCTCCCCGCCTGTATGCGCTTTTTCGTGTTCCCGCAAACTGCGTTTTTGTGTGTACGCCATATCACAATAAGTACACGAATATGGCTTCTCTCCCGTATGGGTACGCAAATGAACGGTTAACAAACCCGTACGAGCAAACGATTTGCTACAATATGTACATGAATATGGCTTTTCACCAGTGTGTCGCCGCATATGCTGCTTTAAAACGTCGCGCAATTGAAACGCACTATTGCATACTGTACACGAATATGGCTTCGCACTACTATGTGTAATCATATGCCGCCGTAATTGCTGCTGCGTTTTGTACGATTTACCCGTACATTTCGTACATGTATATGGCTTTTCGTCAGAGTGTGTTAACATATGGCGCATTAAGTTGCGCTTAGTTACTGTTTGCTTAGCGCATATTGTACATAAATAGGGCTTCGCCACTTTGTGGATCTGCCTATGACGACTTAATTTATAAAGTTCAGTGAATTTCATATCGCAAATGGGACATGGAAACAGTTTCGGCCCGGTGGCCGGGTCGTAATCGCTGTCGGATGAATCGTATCCGTCTGGCGTATAATCATCGGATTCGATATCATCGATTTCAATTTTCGTTTGGTCTACTTGGTCCGCTTGATCGTTTTGGGTCGTTAATAGGTCATTTAATAATTCGTTTTTTATATAAATATCTTCATTATTATCATTAAATTCAGTTATATATTCGGCGTATATTGGTAACTCTTCTTCAGTTTGCTCCATTTTCCCATCGCAGTTGCGCAGAATTTTATCTGTTTCTAAACATTTCAATTTGAATGCATGCAGCAAATTTAAAATCGCTGTGCAATTGTCACAAATTTGTGCTGGAAGGCCATCGTTTTCGGAATACTATAAAACATAATCGTAGTTCTTCATACAGTGGAATCCGGATATAAAGACGGTTAAGGGACAGAATTGTTTAGAATTAAATCAAACGTACATTCAGTGGTGTGAAAGACATTAACAGTTCAACAAAACGCATTTTTGTTGGACTGGTACATGTTTTAAACAATGATAACATATCTCCCGAAGATGACAAACATGTCCTACATATTTTATTAAATTCTAGTTCATTCAATTTAGACATTTTAAACAGTATTAAATTAACAATAGAGGTTACAAATTACAATTCTAATTTAACAATAGGTGTGTTTGCTCGCCCTACACTTTGTGTACTGATCATAATCTATCCTTTTTCTTCATTATAAGTGGAAGAGAGATAAATCATGACCTGAACAATCAGTGCAGAGCAAATCTAACAACAATGCTTAACCATGGCCATTATATACTACGTTTGAATGAATAAGGTGCGTTCGGTTATTCTGTGCATGTGTAATGTCACGTGGGTACTGAGCAAACTGTTTAGTTTAGTATAAAACGAACGGTCAGATTATGGCATTTATCAACGAAAATGGCCCAACTGTTCGTTTTAAGGCTAATACTCATAGTTGCGTTTTGCCGGACGTTTTTTTTGAATAAAGCATTTTGATTGGTTGGGTTATTTTGCGTTACCAATCAAAATGTACGTTTACTTGAATATAGCAATTTGATTGGTTAGGTTATTTTGTGTTACCAATCAAAATGCTTTATTCGAAAAATGTCCGCCAAAACGTAGCTTATACAACAGTGCTCACGTTGCGCTACATAGAATACCCGAACGCACCTTATATATATATATATATATATATCTTAGTGGACTTGGTGATACATTAGTTGTATTCTATGACACAAATTCACAGTTAAGCTCATGTTTTTGCTTTGTCTGTTCCATGTGTAAACAGAGCAAGAACATAACAAACTGTGTTATGAATCAACTTTTCGCTCTGTTAATGCATTGGATAGACAGAGCAAAAACATGAGTTTGAAGTGCGATTTTGTGTAAATTGAATACGGTTATTGTAGTAGTGACCCAAAATATATATAAAATGTCGAATTTAAATGAAATTGAATTTAATAAAGTGTGTAGAACATGTTTATCGTGTTCAGATGTTATGAAACCATTATATGAAAGTGCATCCGCTAATTCACAAATTAGTTTTGCTGAATTGTTGTCCACTTTTACACCATTAAAAGTAAGATGTATTATTTTTACTAATATTGCTGTTAATTTACCAAAGAAACTATTTTGTTTCTAGTGTTTTGAAAACGATGGTCTACCATCACTAATTTGCAATAATTGTACTAGCGAATTAAATCGTTTTCATGCGTTTCAATTGAAATGTATGGAAACGGATGGAATATTGCGTAACTACAATACTAAAAGTGTTGAAACGGTTACTTTCAAAGAGGAAATATTAGATAACACTGAGACAACTCACTCAGAATTTATAACTGAAATAAATGATAATGCACATATTTGGGTAAAAGAAGAATTTGTACATGACCCACTACTAGATGATGACCCTGGCACAGATCCGGGTCATGATATAGTGTTAGTAAAGAATGAAATCGATGTTAAAATTGAAAAAACTGATATCAATAGTTCCTCATCCAGTCAATTGGAGTTCGATAATTCACCAGATTCACCAGATCCAATCGTTCAGAAGGAACTGAATGTTTGTTCGGTTTGTAATAAGCCGTTCGCTGAGAAAACAAGTTTACGCCGACATATGCGCATACACACCGGAGAAAAACCATATTCGTGTACAGTGTGCAAAAACTTATTCACAAATAAAACAAGTTTAACAAACCATATGCGCAAACACAGCGGAGAAAAGCCATATACGTGTGTAATATGCAAATCGTCGTTCACTCGTTATACCACATTAAAAAACCATATATTTACACATTCCGCAGATAAACCATATTCGTGTACAACATGCAACAGTTCATTCATCCAAAAACAACAATTAATCACTCATATGCGTTCACACACTGGAGAAAAACCATATACATGCGCCATTTGCAATAATCGATTCAGCGAAAAATCAACATTAACGCGACACATTTTAACGCATTCCGAAAATAAACCACACTTGTGCACCGTTTGTAACCGTTCGTTTGTGATAAAACAGCATTTACACTCGCATATGCAAATGCATACAGGAGAAAAGCCATATACGTGTACAGTATGTAATGATGCGTTGCGAAGTAAGCCGTCTTTAGCAGCGCATATGCGAACACACACTGGAGAGAAGCCGTATACGTGTACAGTTTGCAGCTCTTCGTTTATTCGTTATACAACATTAAAGAAACATATGGTGACGCATTCTGAGGCGAAGCCATATTCGTGTACAGTTTGTGATAGTTCGTTTAAAATGAAGCAGAATTTAACACGGCATTTGCGCACACATACTGGGGAGAAGCCGTATGCGTGTACGTTGTGCGATTATCGGTCCAGTGATCAATCGTCGATTGCGCCGCATATGCGGACGCATTCGCGAGAGAAACCATATTCCTGTACAGTCTGTGCCACTTCGTTCAATCGGCACAAAGATTTATTTATTCATATGAAAACGCATTCATAAGAGAAATTATAGTTGTTTAATGTAGCTATTTTCACTTGTAATATATATATATAAAATTATAGCATTTTGTACGTTAGGTTATTATATTTATATTATAATTAAAATATATATATATATGACAGAGACATCTATCTGTGAAATTCAGAAGTTGACACCATATACTCGAACCAAATGCGTTAGTTCCTTGTTGTGCTACTGGGCAGAGGGTGTTACTATACAGCTATGTAAATGCGATGCATTTTAAAACGCTGAAAAATTCTCCAGATCAGAAATTACCTGTTTTTACTCTCGAAAATAAAGAAATTCTGCTGAATAATGACTGTTTTTGATGTATGATTCACTATAATTTACCTTTAGAGCGTTTTCTTGAGTGCTACCGCGTGCGTGATATAATTTGGCCATCCCTGGCTAACAGTAACACAATCAATATTGAATCCGAATGGTTCTGGTTGCGCATTATATTGTTTTCAAGACTACGTATACAGAATCAAACACTTTAAAATGTCGAAATCAACTGAAAACGAATTAAAGGAAGTGTGTAGAACTTGTCTATCACCTTCCGGCGACATGAAATCATTATACGACATTCATTCCAATGCGCCGCAAATCACATTTGCTGAAATGTTAATGTCGTTTATACCATTAAAAGTACGTTTATGTTTAAAATACGCATTTTGCTTAAAATCTTAAGCGGTTTCTTGTCGCTTATTGAACTATGGTGAATGTTGCGTACTTATAGTAAAATTGTCGAAATGATGTGTTCTAGTTGTTTGGGAACGATGGTCTTCCGTCACAAATTTGCGGCAATTGTATGAGCGAACTGAACCGCTTTAATGTGTTTCAATTGAAATGCCGTAAATCGGATAGCATATTACGCAATTGTGTTCACAAATCATTAAAAACGGATAAAAGAAATGTGTTTGTCGAGGTACATAGAAATATAAGTGAAATTCAAGACAAACCAAATTGTTCTGATGGTTTTAATGCTACATTCACGAATATTAAACCACACACGAATGTAAAACTACCAAAAAGTTTATTAACAACGATCGAAACTCAAAATGAAGAAGACGTAATGGGAATTAATGATGATATAGAGGTAGAAGTAGTAAAACATGAAATTGATGTGCAAATTAAAACAGAATTGGAAGATGAAACAAAACTACAAGATCCGTTACAAATATCCGAATCGGAAGAAGATCCGAACCGCGATTTAAACTTGGAGCATGTTAAGATCGAAATTGATACTGATCCAGATTTAGCAAAAATAACCGAATATTACAATAAATTTAATAAAAACGCTATATCCACTCGAACTGCACCGGTGACTACCACAGAAAAACCATACACGTGTACTGATTGCAACAGTACATTTAAACAAAAAGTCCATTTAAAAGTGCACATGCGTCAACATTCCGGAGAGAAAGCATATGCATGCAGCGTTTGCAACAGTTTATTCAAACGTAAATCATACCTAACCGTTCACATGCGTACGCACACCGGTGAAAAACCATATGCATGCACGCTATGTGATAGTTCGTTCGTTGATAAATCAGCGTTAACTGTACACATGCGTAAGCACACGGGAGAGAAACCATTTTCGTGTACCGTGTGCGATAAATCGTTTAATCAGAATGTTACGTTAACAGCGCACATGCGCAAGCATAATGGTGAGAGGCCATTTGCATGCAATTTGTGTGATTTATCGTTTAAGCAAAATCCGCATTTAATATCGCACATGCGTACGCACACGATGGAGAAACCGTATTTGTGTACGTTCTGCGATAGTTCGTTCAATCAGAAGATATGCTTGACGCGGCATTTGCGATTGCACACGGGTGAAAAACCATATTCGTGTACAGTTTGTGATAAGTCGTTCAATCAAAATATAAGTTTAACGCGGCATATGCGAAGGCATACGGGGGAAAAACCGTTTGTGTGCACGTGGACCGGTTGCGGTAAAGCGTTCACACAAAATAGTAATCTTGTGGCGCATATGCGAAAACATGCCGGGACCAAACCAACCGTTATAACATTCGGTTGAATGAGGTCCCAAAAAAACATGTTTTTATGCATTTATTTCGTACAAAAATATATGAAATTTTCCTAGTTAACGCGAAAAGTATCTTGGATTAGTTTCTAAAAGCGTATAGGTGCAATATTTGGTGTATATAAAGTTAATATTAAACAAAATGGTGGCCGTGTGAATAAAATAGTTTTTTTTTTTCACTTTAGGGCGTTTTAAATATTAATTATGTATAAAAATGTATGCATATTGTTGGTATAAGCTGTAACAAATTGTATTTACTTTCATTTAAAATAAAGAACAAACAAATCGGTCGAGTAGTTACTGATAATTAGTAGAGAACTTTATCGTGGTTTTTAGTTTTAAAATTAGTCGACTAAATCGACTATTTTGCTATTAAATTAGCCGAATAGTCGGTCATTACTAATTGGATTATTTATAATTATCCAACTATGGTTATGAACAGTGTTACCAATGTAAGAAACAAATATTTTCACTAAAATAAATAATTACATATAGAAATTATACACTCAATATAGACCTTTATCATACAACGACAATATATAAACTAAAACCGTTACCTGCTTCTGTCGCCTCGGCAATACAGTAAAGAGGATGTTGCGTAACATGTAAATTGTTCGCCAGACCGAATACTATAACAATATATGTTTAAAATTATTTTAAACATAGTAATTTATTGTATATAAATGATTTCTGTTACATTCGTAACTAACAAAACGTTTAAAATAAATAAATTCTACATGGTTAGCAACACTGGTTATGCAAAATGGTGGCCACTATAGGAATTAATTACCTAATCAGACGCACTGCGCTTGCGCACATACTAATAAATTTCATTTAATATAATTTAATTTACTTTGTTCCCTATAAAATCGAGAATATTTATATACGTTCACAGTGTCCAAATTTGGTTCTGTGAACGTATACAAATATTACCGTTAAACTTTACCCACCCCTAACACACTATAACCCCAATGATCTACATGGTTCTGGTTGCGCATTATATTGTTTACTAGACTACGTATACAGAATTAAACACTATAAAATGTCGAAATCAACTGAAAACGAATTAAAGGAAGTGTGTAGAACTTGTCTATCACCTTCCAGCGACATGAAATCATTATACGACATTCATTCCAATGCGCCGCAAATCACATTTGCTGAAATGTTAATGTCGTTTATACCAATAAAAGTACGTTTATGTTTAAAATACGCATTTTGCTTAAAATCTTAAGCGGTTTCTTGTCGCTTATTGAACTATGGTGAATGTTGCGTACTTATAGTAAAATTGTCGAAATGATGTGTTCTAGTTGTTTGGGAACGATGGTTTTCCGTCACAAATTTGCGGCAATTGTATGAGCGAACTGAACCGTTTTAATGTGTTTCAATTGAAATGCCGTGAATCGGATACTATATTACGTAATTGTGGTCAAAAATTATTAAAAACGGATAAAAGGAATATGCTTGTAGAGGTACATACAAATATAAGTGAAATTCAAGATAAACCAAATTATTCTGGTGGTTTTAATGCTACATTCACGAATATTAAACCACACACGAATGTAAAACTACCAAAAAATGTATTAACAACCATCGAAACTCAAAATGAAGAGGACATAGTGGGAAATAACGATGATATAGATGTCGAAGTAGTAAAACATGAAATTGATGTGAATATAAAAACGGAAGTGGAAGATGAATTAAATATTGAAGCAAATTATACAACAAAACTAAAAGACCCATTACAAATTCCCGAAATAGAAGAATTAAACTTGGACCACATCAAAATTGAATGTGATGATTCTGAGCCCCGTAATAAATTAAGTAGGAAAATCCCTCGTACTCGCACCAGATATGTACAAACGGACCCCCCAGACCGCCCTTATTCATGTTTAGACTGCGATTGTGCGTTTCGCCTAGAAAAAAACCTAATAATCCACATGCGAAAGCATTCCGGGGTGAAACCGTATGCGTGCACAGTGTGCAACAGTGCATTCAAACGTAAAGCATATTTAACAGTTCACATGCGTACGCACACCGGAGAAAAACCATTTTCGTGCACGTTGTGCAAAAGTTCGTTCGTTGAAAAGTCTGCGTTAACCGTCCACATGCGAAAGCACACGGGAGAGAAGCCATTTTCGTGTACCGTTTGCGAGAAATCGTTTAACCAAAATGCTACGTTAAAAGCGCACATGCGCAAGCATAACGGAGAGAGACCATATGCGTGCCAATTCTGTGGTTTAGCGTTTAAGCAAAATCCACATTTGCGAACGCACATGCGTACGCACACTGGGGAGAAGCCGTATTTGTGTAAAATTTGCGATTGTTCGTTTAATCAGAAAATTAGTTTAACGCGACATGTACGAATGCATACGGGTGAAAAGCCGTATTCGTGTACGTGGACTGGTTGCAAAAAGGCGTTTACGCAAAAGAAAAACCTTTTGGCTCACATGGAAAAACATAAAGGGACTAAAACTACGCTTATTACATTCGGTTGAGATTTAATTGTAATAAGCTCTGGTTGTAGTTAATAAAATTAAGTCGAACAACGGTTATTGTGCATTTTCGTTTGTTTTGTGTACAAATTAAAATTGTAAATGTATTGATGAAGCATTTTTAAACAAAATAAAGCAATATTATATAACATATAACTCAGTTTGTCCACAAAAATAAATGTTGTAGTTAAATTTGAAATATACTAATGTAGATAACTAATAAAATGCGAATTAACTACATACCATAGATATTCAAACCATAGTAACATACGGTAACTAATGTCAGTAAAGTTATCCATAGTTTTCTCCGGCCACGATTTCTGTTACCAACCTAAAAATAACAAAATCCCCTTGATATACATCCCCATTGTAATAAATAAAGTATGTGTGTCTCTGTCGAACCAATATATTGACAGAGCGAGAAGTAATAGCTGTATTCTTTTTACACAAATCCAGCTAGGCTCATGTTTTTGCTCTGTCTACCCCATGTGTAGACAGAGCGAAAAGATTAGTCTTAACCGAAACAAATGGTGATTGTAAAAATAATATGGCTAATGTACGTTCGTTTAACTGTTCAGTTCATGATTTATCTCTCTTCCACTTATAATAAAGAAAAAGTACACATTGTGTTCTTAGCAATGTAGAGCAAACGAACAAAGCTATAATAAATATAATTTTAAATACTGGTGGCCCTGGTGTAGCTTTGCTGTTTACATTAGCAAACAAATCGAGTGTTTTGCGTAACAAAATGTCGAATTTAAGTGAAACCGAAGTGAATAAAGTGTGTAGAACATGTTTATCGTGTTCAGAAGATATGAAATCAATATATGACGCTTGCTCAAGTGAAACACCAACTAGTTTTGCTGACCTGTTAATGTCTTCCATACCGCTGCAAGTAAGATAATTGCATTTTATTCATATAAATTCAGTGGCCCCTAACATATATAACATTATTTTACGAAGAGATTTGTCTCCCTGAATCGAATGTGACTATTTTCGGAATAATCCAATCGCCCGTATACTTCCCGAGTTATAGAGCCCCAAAATTTGAAACCCTTCTTAATACTGCCCTTATAAAAAATAAGTAAAACACCCAAAAATTCTACTAGTAATTCTAAGATATTTTCAGTCTAGAAGATTTTTTCATATTGTTAACCAAATGGCCATAAAAAATTATTAGATATAATTGCATAGAGTAAACTTGCACTCCCAGTTTTGGCGTCACTCCGAAAATACTCACATTCAAGTCAGGGAAGATTAAATCGTGTTTATTCGTTGAAATTTCGAGTCCGAAATTTTGCATGATTACTTCGTAAAAGAAAGTGAAAATTGTTCTATTTGTTTTGTAGATAAATGTAAACGATGAACTCCCAAAACTAATTTGCTACAATTGTGTTAGCGAAATAAATCGATTCCAAACATTTCAATCGAAATGTCTCGAATCTGATAATATATTGCGACAACAACTTTCCGACACAACAATTGAGCACATTTACAAAATCGAGTTACCAGTACCGCCAGAAAACATAAAAACCGAAGAAGATTCCAGTAACGAGGACGAAAACCCAGAACTACTAGAAAATCCATTAACAATCCCAGAACTGCGAACAGATCTGGGCGAAAATTTGGATGCGATTAAACACGAAGTATACAATATAACCGAACCAGAACAGTTAGTGGCTGAACAACCCGCAACATCGAACGAAAAGAAAACCGGACGTAAACTATTCACGTGTAATTTTTGCGCAATGACATTCAAATATAAATCGCATTTTATCCCTCATGTGCGAATACACACTGGAGAGAAGCCATTTTCGTGTATATTTTGCAGCAGTTCGTTCATTCGGAAAAACATGTTGACACGGCATATGCGGTCGCATACTGGAGGGAAGCCATATTTGTGTACAGTCTGCAATTCTTTATTTAGCGATAAGACGCAATTAGCGAATCATGCACAGACACACGTGGTTAAGAAGCCTTATAGGTGTACGGTTTGCGAAAGTGCGTTTAATCGCAATGAGAAACTAACGATTCATATGCGGACACATACGGGAGAGAAACCATATTCGTGTACCGTGTGTAATTATCCGTTCAGCGATAAGTCTACGTTAACTAAACATATGCGAACACATTCGGACACGAAGCCTTATATGTGTACGCTATGCGATAGTTCGTTTAAATTAAAACAAACGTTAAACCGGCATATGCAAATTCATAATGAAGAAAAACCGTATCCCTGTACGTTCTGCGACAGTTCGTTTAAACAGCGGCAAAATTTAACTCGCCATATACGGCATAGACATTCCTGAGGGAAGCCTTATTGCTGTACATAGTCTTTAAGAGTGTAGACGCATTTTATTTCTTCAATAAACAAAATTAGACCTTACACGATTTTCCCTCTTTTTTGTGTCCTATATACATCTCGAATTGTTCAAGTAAAAAAGAACCAGAAACCATTTTCCAGCGGTATTATCCTATTATTACCCCAAGTCCTTTACACGGTTTTCCCTCTTTTATGTGTGTAATGTTTCCGTAGCTCATACATTACTAATAATTCAAGTAGAAAAGAACCAGAAACTATTTTCCAGCGGTATTATTCTATTATTACCCCATTTGCCTCACACGGTTTTCCTGTATGAGCATGAAAATCTGCCCTACGGCACATGACAGTTTTGCTATTATATTAGGTGTATAAGGGTGTAATAAAACGCATGATTTAAGTAAAATTTATTATATACAAGATTATTTATCCAGTTTAGTTTCATTATGATTTTCGGATCGACTGTACAGAGTACAAAAGCGCTTTAGGTTTTGTGTACGTTTTGGGCCGACATATGACGTTGTAAAAGCCCCATTTTCTTGAATGTCCTATTACAAATTGCACAAGAATATTGTTTCTCTTTCGCATGCGATTTCAAATGATAAGTTAAATACGGTCTTCTTGCAAATGATTGTTTGCAAATATCACATGAATATGGTTTCTCGTCGGTATGTATTCGCATGTGAAGAACTAAGGAATTACGGCGACTAAACGCGCTTTCGCACATATCACACGGATATGGTTTCTCTCCAGTGTGGCTACGCATATGCAGCGCTAAACTATTACTTAAACTAAACACGCTATTACAAACAGTACACGTGTATGGCTTCTCTCCGGTATGCTTTCGCATATGTACCTTTAAAAAAGCTTTTTTAAAGCATGCATAATCGCACATAGTACACGAATATGGCCTTTCTCCGGTGTGCGTAGCGATATGTCGTTTTAAAATGTTTTTCGCACTAAATGACTTATCGCAGAATGTACACGGATATGGTTTCTCTCCAGTGTGCGTACGCATGTGCCCCGTTAAGTGAGCGCGTAGCTTGAACGATTTCTCGCAGAGTGTACACGCATGTTTTTTCTTTATTTCTGTTGTTGTAGATTCCACGTCTTCTTCGATTTCATGTTTAATTACGTCTAATTGTTGATCGAGATCGGTTTGCATTTCGGTCATACTTAATGGATCTTTCAGTGATTTTTGTTCATTTTCTTCAAATATATTCACCAATTTTTCCTCAAACGGCATTTCTACCTCAATTTTCACTTTATCTAACTGGTTACGTAATATTTCGTGGGATTCTAGACATTTTAGTTTAAATTTATAAAAACGTTTAAGCTCGTCATTACAATTCTGACAAATTTGTGTTGAAAGGCCATCATCTCCACAACACTAGAAATAAAAAATCTGGAGTGAAGTGGAATTGCTGTGAACGCTAGCATTGTATATCATAAAACAAACTTGTAATTTTTAAGCTTAATGAACACAATTAATTATAAATTTAATTGCTGTGAACGCTAGTATTGTTTGTCATAAAACAAACTGGAATTATTACTTGTAATTTATAAGCTTAATTAACATATATATATATATAAATGTTATTGCTGTGAACGCTAGCATTGTATGTCGTAAAACAAACCGGAACTATTACTTATAATTTATAAGCTTAATGAACACAATTAATTATAAATGTTGATGCTGTGAACGGTAGAACGATGTAACAAACTTACTTCTAGTTGTGTGAAAGACATTAGTATTTCAGCAAAACTAATAGCACGGCCGTGTGAACACATATCAGACAGCGACTTCATATCGCTAGAAGATGTTAAACATGTTCTACACACATTATTTACATTTATTTCCGATACATTCGACATTATAAAGTGACAACTGAGATAACAATGCTCAACCAAAACCACATAGATTCAAAATTTAGTTCGTTAAAACCAGTGTGTCCAACCATTCTATATTTGTCAGTAGCCGTATTCTTTATACCCAATCTTCTCGCTTTGTCTACACATGGGGCAGACAGAGCAAAAACATGACTCTAGCTAGATTTTGTGTATATACAGAATACAGCTAATAGCCTTATTGTTTCGCTTTATCTACACATGGGGCAGAGCAAAAACATGACTAGTTGAGATTTTGTGTAAAAAGAATACACAGTTAATGGCGTAACGTGTATTTCGGTTTAATATAGCAATTTTTTGTTTATATACTCATAGTTTTGCGATGAATTGTGCTTTTATGTAATATTGCTGTGCGAATAATGAAAATTATTAACACTAATGTGTATTTATTTGAATTAATTTATACTTTTTGATAGTTTTCTGTATATCTGTAATGATTTTTATGCAATAAAGTTTATTTTTTATTAGTAATATATACAAAATAGGAGAGGAAACAAAGAAATAATTATGGTACAGACAATTTTATTGGGGAATGTTTTAAGTTATTAACAAACCATTAAAAAAAAAGTTACTATCCACCATAAAAATGAGTGAACCGTTTTATAAATTATTTAGCTAATAAAAAAAAATATATTTATAATAAATGGAAACTATAATAATGCCTAAACGCTCTAAAAAACCACAAGATATATGAACTGAAGACATTTCTTACCTATAGCCAATTACTAATATACAAATGATTCGGATAATTTCGTGTTACACAAAATGATGAAATATATAAATAAATAGTCAATTATTAAATATAACAAGTAAAAAATAAATCGACACGCTGTCTCTGTTCAGTGATTTTATTTAGAAAAATGATTATTATTAAGATTTTCACTAGAAACACCAAACCAAATAAAAAAGCAAATGGCCGGCGTCTTTAGCCGAGATCTGGTGATGAACCATGGGCCGTTAGCAGATTCCTCACAAACTAAAATTACATAAATAATTGCAAAAACAATTTTGCCACTTTAGATATTTTATTTACCTTCGGTTATGTACCCTTGCCGACCGGAAATCCTGCCGCCGGTTGTCCCGGAACTGAATATTGGGGCCGGAAGTTAGCAAAATTGGCCGCCGCCGCAGCGAAACCAGGCAGGTTTCCAGCGTTAAAACCGGGCGGGAATTGGCTCATCACTTGCGCCCCTAAAACAATTAAAACCGTTTTTCGCAAAAGAAAAACAGGGGAATCCCAATTAACTAACCAGTACCAGGTTGAGCGACGGCGTTGCTGGTGTTCGAATTGTTAGAATTGGGCGTCGCCGTCGCGGCGAGTCTAGATAGGATCGACCTCTCCGACATCTGCAGCCGTTGCGCAACAGGCGGAATACGCGCTAAAGTGGCCGGAAGCCGCGACACATCGCTTTTCATATCCGATAGTAACTCCTCCAGTTGATTTAACACTTTGTGCAGAACTGCGTTCGCCGGTTTGTTGCCGGCGAGTGATTCCTTCGATAGGTGTTGATGCGATTCGGCGAGGCATTCCACTTCGGCGAAGCGCGCGTTCAGCGACATCGCCGGATGATTTGGATCTTGCGTTAAGTTCAAATAGGCGGCGCGCCGCAGTTGCTCCTCAATCACTAGCGCTTGCTCCAATAACTATCGAATGCATGAATTATAAAGAATAAATAAATGTTAATATAAATGCAAACCTTGAATCGTCGCGCCAAGAATTTATTCTTGATCTCTAGGAAGTTCCCTTTGCCGACATCCATCTTAAACGGTTCATTGATGATCGCAAACCGGATATCGCTTTGTATATCTTGCCAACGGCCGTAACCGTGGGTCACAATACCCGCCAACAACCAGTAATCATGACGCCGATGCCAAATTTCATATTCGCGACCAGGCACCGCAGCCTTTTCTTCATTCAGCCACAACGTATGCAACTCCGTAAAACCACCATCAGCAATATTAAACATAAACTTCCGTTTCGGTCCATCCAGTTTACCACTATCATCCTCCTCCCCCTTAATCTCTTTCTTAACATCCTCATCATTTGGCACAATCACAACATCGTCATCCTCATCCTTTTTCTCCACCTTTAATTTCGTGGAATCATTCACTTTCGCTGCTTCCGGTTTAACATCCGGTTTCGTTTCCGATTTCGTGTCATCAGTTATTACTTCCTTTGCTTCTTGCACATCATCCGTTTTCTCCAATTGTTCCTTAACTACAACTTCCATCGCTTCCGGTTTTACTTCTTTTTCTGGTTCAATTGCATCTACTTCCTTTTTGTCGTCTGTTTTCACAACAACAGGTGTAGCTTCCTCTTTATCTTCAGCAATTTTAGTTGTTTCTTCATCTTTTTTCTCCTCTACGGCATCTTTCTTTTCAGTATCTTTCTCTACTTCCTTTTTAACATCTTCTACCGCATCTGTAGCATCTTTTTCGACCGGGTCGAGAATAACGGTGGTTGGAGCAGGACTCGCCGCTGCGCTATTCGCTGGCGTTGCCGATGTGCTGCTAGTTGTTGTACTTTTCGCATCGATGTTACCACTTTCGGCCGCTGGTACAACCGCCGCCAAGTTTTTCATTGGTTCACAAGGTTTACGAATCAATTCCGGCATACTGTAGTATCCATTGATATGTTCGAATTCTTGCACCTTTTTGCGTATTAAACTCATAACGCCGATTCGCGTCAATACATGCTGGCGACTTAGTCCTTCGCGCGGAACGCCATCCGCGAACGTTTCCGCATTATCTGCGCCCGGTTCGCATAAATGCCGCATAAACAACGATACATACGCTTTGAAAATTTTCTCGCTTTTGCCGCGCAAATCGCGCACTAACCACTGTGAATTGAATGCGTCTTGCGGCGGCATTCCGTAGCGCATGATCGCGTTCAGGAACGCCTTCCGTTGGCGTGCGTTAAATCCGAGCACTTCGATGTTTCCGCCGACACGGGCCAAAAGCGGCGGTAGCGGGCGATCGCGGTCGTCTTTGCGCTCCATGCGGCGGCGGCTGCGCCGCGACAAATCCCCATCGCCTTTCTCATCGAAATCGTCATCCTCTTTGTCGTCGTCCGAACCGGCCGAGAAATCCGAATTGTAATCCGAAAGATTCTCTTGCCATGTCGAATCCTCTCGCGTGTCTCCTGTTGTCATTCCATCATTATAATTGACTTGTTTCCGCACCCGTTTACCTTTTCCTAACGTCCGAGCAATATCCTCTTGTTGCTGTTCGTAATGGTGCCTTAACAACTTAATCCAATACGCCGGATCCGTATTTTCAGCTTCTTGCTTAATAATTTCAGTGTCTAAATCTTCTTCATTGTCTCCTTCTTTAGTTACATACGACGCAACTTTAAACGACGATAAATACTCATTGGCCCAATTTTCCTTTTGTTCGATTCCTTGTTTCGAGCGATCCAGCAAATCTTCAACGGCGCGATCATCATAATGTATCGCTTCATCCTCTTTGCCCTCGTCCTCCTTGAACAATTCCTCTGTACCAAAACGCAAAATATCATCCAGTTCTTGTTTGGTGAAATTCGTCCCTTTTCCACCCATACCCGGTCGAACGACTAAATGCGTTAGCATCATTTTCCGTTTCGCGACTTGCGTAACACGTTCCTCGACACTATTACGCGTTACAAAGCGATAAATCATCACTTTGTTCGCTTGTCCGATGCGATGCGCGCGCGAAAACGCCTGGATATCATTATGCGGATTCCAATCCGAATCGTAAATGATAACCGTATCGGCGGTAGCGAGATTTATTCCTAAACCCCCCGCACGTGTCGACAACAAAAAGACGAACTGCTGCGCCCCCGGAGCGTTAAAACGATCGATGGCTTCCTGCCGCAAAGTTCCGGTAATACTTCCATCGATGCGTTCGTATTTATAACTTTCGCCTTCCAGGAAATCTTCTAATAAATCCAGCATTTTCGTCATTTGCGAGAAGATTAGAACGCGATGACCTTGTTCGCGTAGTTTTCGCAACATTCGGGAGAGAAGCACCAGTTTTCCGGCCGCTTTGATGATCGCTTGCGTTTCGTAGTTGCCGTGCGGGCCTAACGGCGCTTCTTCCGCAGCGGCCGGGAATAAATAGGGGTGATTACAACATTTTTTCAAATCCATCATTATATTCAACAACGATACTGATTGGCCGCCGCCCTTCGGGTTAAGCGCTTCAAAATTACGGGTTAATATATATTTGTAATATTTTTTTTGCATTGGTGATAATTCGACACGGACAATAAACTCAGATTTTGACGGCATATTCTTTAAAACGTCTGCTTTTAGCCGCCGTAGCATGTGCGGCCCTAACATTTCGTGCAACTTTTTCACTTGGTCCTCTTTGCTAATATCAGCGAATTCGTTTTGGAAAATGGTTAAATCGCAAAACTTTTGGCTGTTTAAAAAGTTTAGCAAATGGAACAACTCCTCCAAGTTGTTTTGCAATGGGGTACCAGTTAGTAGCAACTTGTACGAGATGTTATAACCGGCTAACAAACGGAAGAATTTGCTTTGGTTGCTTTTAAGTCGATGCGCTTCATCGACAACTAAAACCGCCCAATCGATCGATCCTAAACAGGCGGAATCAATCGATACTAATTCGTAACTAGTTAATAACACGTTGAATTTGATTTGGTTGGTGCGAATTCGCGTAGCACGTCCACCGCGAATCGCGCCCTCCTCGAACGATAATTCGTTTTCGCGGATAACCGCGCGCGAATCTTTATCACCGACGTACGTGATACAGTAGAAATCGGGGGCCCACAGTTCGAATTCGCGCTCCCAGTTGATAATTGTGGATAAGGGCACGCTGACTAAAAATGGCCCTTTGCAATGGCCCTCTTTGTACAAAGAGTATAGGAACGTGATCGTTTGGATCGTTTTGCCCAGGCCCATTTCGTCGGCGAGAATGGTGTCGATGCCTTGGCCCCATGAGTAGCGCAACCAATTTAGGCCCTCCAGTTGATAAGGGTGCAAGGACATGCCGGTGTCGTTTAGAAACTCTGGTTGTTTTTCGTATTTCTTTTTCAGGTCGGTTAGTGGTTTATCGGGTGGTGGTGTGTAACGCCTTCTAGGTAATATGACGCAATTAGATTGGTGTGCATTTGGGGTGATTTAAGTGGTACTTACGGGACACGTTCATCGTCGTCCATAAGTTCGCGCATTTTTGTACGTCTGCCTTTGCCTTTTTTGCCCTTTTTGCTGGAACCGGCGCCGTCTGCGTTGCATGCTGCTCGAAGATCCTTTTATTTAATAAAAAATATATATATATATAATATCTATAAACTGTATTAATATATTCAATCGAAGATTTGATATGTATTTAGTGTGTTGTGTAGTTAAAAAAAAAAAACAAAACAAACAAACTACAAATTCCAAAATATCCGTTTTTAACGTCAAAAGTGAGTAAGAAAAACGGAAAAACAGCATTTTTCGTTAGTGTTAGTAAAATAAAAATCGATGATCAAACCAACCAAATAGTATTCAATCGCCTGTTTCAATCCGGGAATATCGTCGCAATCCTCCTCCCAGGTGGCCTGATCGTACTGCAGTTCGCGCCACTTGACCAAATAAAGCGTCCGGCCGTCGCGCATCGTCCGATGATTGATAATCCGATGTACCAGCAGCCATTCGCTCTTCACACCGTACCGATAAAACTTCTCCTCCAAGTCTTCACCACTGAGCGAAGTCTTTAGCTTCTTGTACCTACTCTCATTTTCATCCATGCCGTCATCCAATTTCGGCGGATCCTCCATATCGTATTTGCGCGAATAACTGCGAAACATCAACGGATGATGTACATCCAGTTGCACCTCGGAAATCCAACCGCAGTGCCAATACGATTTCTCGTGCCATTTGACGAAAAAGTCGCGGCGGCGTTGCACACTGCGCGGGGGCTTCTTGCTGGTGGACGGCTCCTCCGACGGCTTACTGGACGCCGGCGTGTCCAACCAGCGCCACGTAAGGATCTTCGCTACCTAAATTAAAATAATGAATCAAAAAAGCGTTTACGGAATATAGTTCGGACCGCATCATTCATTCAATTACCCTGAAATATATGTGTAGAACGCTTTTTTTTTTTTTTTTTTTTGTAAAAATGCAAATTGGCATAGACGGGGATCTAATCATTAATATAATAACCCAGTTCTGTATGCCATATGGGCACATGGTGCCCACGGGTGACCCTATTTTATATATATGTATTTACCTTTCCGGGTAGCGATGGGCAGCTGCACCTGGGGCATTTCCAGTCGCCGTCCGGAATTTCAGTTAGGGGCGGGTACAGGCAGAATGTGTGGTACGCCGAAGGGCACGAATCACAACATAATAATTCCCCGCCGTCTTTACACTTAAGACAGAACTCCTGGTGCTCATCGTCGTCCTGGTCGGCGACGCCTTCGCCCTCGCAGTGCGGACACGACCATTTCCCTTCCGGTGTTTCCTCCAATTCCGGCTCCAAACACACCAAATGGTACGCCCGCGGACACGTATCACACAATATAATTTCGCCACCCTGTTGGCACACCTCGCAGTAATCCTGATGCTCCTCATAGCCATCCTCCCCCTCCGGAAACTTGCTCGTCGTCTTGATCTTCTTCTTCTTCTTACTCTTATTCCCGATCTTAGTCTTCGCTTTGCGTCGCACTGGCGGCTGCCCACTCGTCCCCGCCACCGCGTCCTCCGGCGTACTAGTCACCTCCCCCGCAGCTCCCTCCTCCGTTTTGCTCGCCTCTTCCGCCTCCTGCAGCATCTGCTCAAACTCCATGTCCGAATCGCGATCCGACCCAGCGCCGCTGCCTTCCACCTCTTCCTCCGAACTGCCACGTTTACGTTTACCCAATTTGATTTTAAGCGTTGGCACTTTAGACGCAACGCTTTTTTTACTCGATTTACGATTCTGGCGGGAGCTTCGCTTCTTTTTATTCTTCTCCCGTTCATCAACATCCTCCTCCTCATCATCGTTATCATCTTCAAACGGTTCATCCTTTAATTCCTTAGGGGTGCGAGATCGACTAGTCGGTTTATTACTATAATCCGATTCGACTGTCTGTTGCTCATCGTTTTCCGTCTGTGTGTGTGGATTCATTTCGGAGAATTCGCGCCATTTTGCAGCGACTAACATCATTAGCTTAGACATAGGCACCTTAGGGTTCTCTTTCGCCAGTAACGGACGCACATGCTGCTGGAATAGTTTGTAACTGCTCAAATCTTGGAAATCGGTTTCGGAATACTCTAGTTCGACGTCTGTTAGCCCAAATGTTGAGCAGACTTCCTCGATTGTTGGCATCCCGGTGCCCGCGCCTGATGATGATGATTCTTGCGTCGAAGTTGGGGTTGATACTGCTGTATGTTTGCTGCTGCCGCGCGATTTGCGCCCTTTTTTGTTGCTGGAATAATCGGAATCGGCGCCGCCGTCGTGCTCTTCCCCACCGAAATCGCTTTCCTAGAATTTCATTGAAGTTTTGATGCTGCACTTTATACCCGGTTTGTTTATTGGGTACTACTTACGTCTCCGCTTTCGTTTTTCCGCTTTTTTTTCTTTTTCTTTACTTTTTTGTCTTCACTCCGAGCTTTTCTCTTCTTGCCTTTCTTTTTCTTACGACTGTCTTCTGGCTCGTAATCGTCATCTTCCTCCTTACCACAAATTTATTTACATTAATCGCATCAAATTATTACAATTTTAATTAATTAAACGTAACTCGAATTTTAAAATACGCAATTTTATACTATTTATTATTTTAGATAGTGTATAGTATTAATAAAAAAAATCAGTCGTAATTCTAAATTTGAATTTTAAAATGCGCAATTCGAACTTTATTACACTATTTTGTGTATAGTATAAGTAAATCGAGTGAAGGCCACTACAGATATTTTTTTTATTACAAAAAACGAATTTTAAATTAGTCTAAATTCTTAAATTGTATTTTAAAATGCGCAATTCGAATTTTATTACACTATTTAGTGTATAGTATAAGTAAATCGAGTGAAGGCCACTACAGATTTTTTTAAATTACTGAAACACGAATTTTATTAAACTATTTTACCGAAATATGATTTATTATGTTAGATATATAGTGTATAGTATAAGTAAATCGAGTGTAGGCCACTACAGATTTTTTTTAAATACTAGAAAACGAATTTTATTAAACTATTTTGTACTATTTTTCCGAAATATAATTTATTATGTTAGATATATAGCGTATAGTATAAATAAATCGAGTGCAGGCCACTACAGATTTTTTAAAATTACTGTGAAATGAATTATAAATTAATCAAAATGCGTATTTCGAATTTTTTTAGACTATTTATTATTTTAGATATATAGTAAATTGAGTGTAGGCCACTACAAATTTTTTTAAAGTAGTGAAAAACGAATTTTATTAAACTATTTTCCGGAATATAATTAATATTATGTTAGATATATAGAGGTGTAAGATAAGTAAATCGAGTGATGGCCACACCAGTTTTTTTTTTAAAATAATTAAAATGTCGATTTATGAGTAAAACTAACCCCAAGTTTGGGGAGCCCATCATCTGATTCGGGTGAATTATCCCCAGTGACTGGTTCACCAACAGCGTCTTCTGCAGCATCGTCCTCGCCTAAATGCCGAACAAACGGAACATTTTGGTGGGAAAACACACAATTTTCAAAAACTAGCCTCAAGTAAAACAAATTAAAAATGCATAAAAAAATAAAATCATTCGCAATCTTAGCTGCCAATCTCTTTGTTTGGCCTCCATTTTGTTAAGGGTCAGGATATACCCGCGCGCTGTCACAAAAATAATGAACACCAATCTCCCATTCCCCCCATTCCCCTACTATTAGCCAAATATTTAGACACCACAATATTAAAAATACAATAAACCTATTTAAAAACCATTTAAACTCAATACAATCACGATAAATTGTTATTACACTAGACTATATTGAAAATTGATATGCAATTAAAATGATAAAAAGGCATGCCGATAAATGAGTTTACTTTTTCCAAAGCCCCGCATTCACACTGAAACTTACCGGCAAACGATTCGTCTACTTCGTCATCAGAAGCCATGCTCTATTCAGTAAAAAATACAATAGAAAATTGTTGTTTCACAGCACAATCACAAATATTATAAATAGTAGTTCGAATTTAACGGTAATTGCTATAGAGAACACTAAGTAAAATGCCGTCCGTAACCACCTTTCTTCTTTTTCGCAAACTGCAACTGATTCCCTTCTTTCCCCTTTTACTTACATAGCAATGTTGCCACTCATTGCAGAAATAAAAAATACACTAACTTCAAAACTATATTTTCCGTAGCGTTAATAACACATTGTTAATCACTTCATATTTATCACAGTTCTTGTATATAATCTTGTACTTTCCATTTTCCAGCCTATTTATAAATATTGCTATGTACCGGTAGCGTAGCTCATTTTTACTTTAACCCAGTGGCACCACTGATCATTGCGGTCAGTGTCCCCAACATAATATAACATTTTTTAACAAAGTTTTATGAATGTTTTACTTAAAATATGCTATTATTAATGAATTATTTAGAATATTTTACTCTACAGGGATTGAAACCATACATTTTTATGTACAACAAGTGTTTTAATTAGTAAATAAATAATTGGTAATAGGGTACGGGCGCGCGCTAATAAAACATGACGGAGTCAGCTGATCAAGTACTCTTACATCCAGAATGTTTTCCACTTGTCTTAATTCGTTTTTAGCAAAATATAATAGATCCATTGTTTGGATAACCGTTTTACGTTTTTATACTGAAAATACTATATAAAAAATCAACAAATAAAAGTTAGATATGGGGCATTTTGAAGTAAGAGTATACGATCAGTTGATTCGGCCATATTGTCGTGCCCGTACTATATTGTTTCGGCTGTTATTGACATTTGTCATTGTTTTGTGCAAATGTAATCATAAAGTAGTATTAAATGTTATATGACGAGTAATAATATTCTGTTATAAACATTTTAAAATGGATATGACAACACTGCCGCTCGAAATAATTGAGCAAGTGTTAACGGACGACGTATTGTGCATAGTAGATGTAGTGAATTTTTCGAAAACATGCAGCTATTTCTATGAGCTGGTGCGTAACTGTAACGCGATATGGAAAGTGATTCACGCGGGAAGGTGAGGCAAACGACTAGCCACAAATTGTGTGTGTGTGTGTGTGTGTATGATATTGTAATTGTTGGTCCGTTGAAAGGACGCCAAAGTGTATGCCCGAATTCGATGAGAAAGCCGTGAGCAGCTGGTACTCGGAGGTGAAGTATTTGTGCGATTTAATAACACGTATGTATGTGGTGCTGGACGATATGCCCGCCCGCTTCTATAAAAGGTACGAATTGTCCGATTCGGACTTGGAGCAATGGCGAGACATGATGGACGAGCGGCCAGTCTCCTATCACTATTTGATTGCCGAATTAATGGAAGTTGCGTTGTCTCGAAGAAGACTCACTGGCCTGGATTGTGTTCCACTAAAGTATGTATTATATATATATATATATATATATATATATATATATATATATATATATATATATATATATATATATATGGAAACATTCAAATGTATTTGTTTGTTTATATGTTTGTGCGTATATATGTTTGTTTATATGTGCGTTTAAACATGTAGTACGCTTTTTAAGCTCACCGTACGAAGTACCGAAGAAGCTAAAGCATTCTGATCCGAGAATGCTTACGGCGAGCTAAAAAAGCGTTCTACATATATATATATATATATATATATATATCATTTTATAATTATATTATTATGTGTATCAGAACCTGCGGCAACTTGACTTATCGTTACTATGGTACTAAAGCAGTGCGATTTTTGCGCCAGCGATATTTGGCAAAAGAATGGGCGGCGTACATGGCGTTGGAGGCAGAGCAGCAGGTGCTAGAGCGCGGCGCGGTAATGATAGCGCAGTGGTGCCAGCCGGCCACCGAAGTAACGCTGGCCGATATCGGGCGACAATTGGACGGCATTGTGGACCGAGTGCGCGGTGTGCTGCGTGAAAAACAACCGCAACACCCGCTGTTCTCAGAGTCGGACGCACTCATGAGCACCTGGGTAACGCGCAACTTGACCGCCAACCACTGGACCGTCAACGAGTGCCGTCAAATCATCGACGCGATGGTTATTGTGTTTTATGATCATATGGGATTCGCTCCCTACAAGGAAACATATTTTCTAGCCGAGTGTTCTTATATAAACGAGGTGTTTAGCAGCCGGCGTGGCCAGCCGGTCATGATGGCCATCATCTTCGAGGGCGTTGCTCGCCGATTGGGCATTCATTGCGAACCGATCGCTCTCCCGTCGCATTTTCTGTTGCGCTGGACGTATGGCCCTGGCGCGGACGACGCCTTATACATAGACGCCCTAAATTATGGCCACATGACGCCTAAAGGCAGCTGCACCTACTCGAGCAGCGATTCTAGCCCGAAACGCGGCGTTACCTACACGCCGAGCACAGCTAAACAAGTAAGTTTAAGTTAAAACATCGAAGTTTAATTAATGTCCCACTGTGCATACTTACTTTAAATAACGTATATGTATATCTAAGGTAGTGGCTCGCATTGCAAACAATTTGGAGTCGGTCGGGCGGCAGCACATAGATCCGAATGGTCGGATAACACGGTTACGGAGTGTGCTAGAGTTGCTGCGCTTGATCAATTCAAACGACCTTAGCTGCTTGCTAAGTCTGGCGAAACTATACATGTTATATAATATGGATTGTACCGAACTGATGGAGTACCTTATGAACCAGCAGGAGGATATCGTGCTGCAAGCACAGGCACACCAGATTATGCAAATGCTGCAGGACCATGAGGCGCACCATAAGGATGACCGGAGTCCAGTGTATCCGCAGGTTTGTTTTGTTTTGCAGCCGATATTTAATGCAGAAGGATTTTATGTGGTTGGTACACGGTAGGTAGAGGTGGCGCCGCGCACACCCGAATTAAGGTACGCGGTCGGCATGGTGATGCGCCACTTACGGTTATCGTACGTGTGCGTCATTTATGATTGGGACCCCGTGTGTCTGGCGTCGCTTGACTGGCAGGAACAGATGAATGTTCACGACTTGAACAAAAAAAGTCAGCAGCCGTTTTATAACGTATTAGTCGACGACGGATCGCATCGTTACGTTGCTCAAGGTATATGCCCATATCACATACAGTCCACTCCTAACCGATATTATAATAATAATATACATTCTAATAAAATTATAAATATCGCATTGCGTTATATTGCGCAATATAACGGAATGCACTATGTGCCCACAGCATATACATATATATATATATTTATGATTTAATTGTAGAGAATTTGTTTCCGATTAAGGAGCCATTGGCAATGATTGTGAACGAAGATTTGGGTAGCCATTTTTCGCATTATTGCGAGACGCACTTTGTGCCAAATTTGGAGAAGGAAAAGGAATATCCGGAGGACGGAAATATACGTCGGATATATCACTGGAAGCTAATGAACGGGTATTATTGCCAATGAGTACTGATATTGCTAATTGTTTTATTTCTTTAGCAACACACAACAACAAATAGTTATAAGTAATTATGTTATATTTTCATTATTTATATATATATAATATATGTACCTAAATCATGTAATTGTGTAATGCATCATGTAATTGTGTCATGCATCATGTAATTGCAACACATAAATGTTAGGTAAAAGAAATATATATATATATATATTTATTCCTAAACTACTTTTTATTTATTTAATTTAATTTTATATGTAACAAACGCACGTATGCGTTCAACTCGTCTTACAGCAGACCCCCCACTCCTTCCCAACCGATGCACATTTTAAATAAAACAACTAACAATTTGAAAAAATGAATATTTTGATACAATACAAAACAAATAGCCAATCCGGTTAGATTAGTTAATCTAGCCAACAATAGTTGGCATTACGATCGCTTTTCAACATTTTTTATAGTTTCTAAGCTTAAATTTTGAAACTATGTAAAAAGTAGATAGAAAAAGTACAAATTTTAAATGTTAATAATTTTTTATGCCCTTTGGGCTACCAATATGAAAAAATCTTGTAGATATAAACTATCTTAGAATCTCATATAGAATTTTTAGACGTTTGAATTATTTTTCTAACGGCAGTATTAAGGGGGGTTTTAAATTTTGGGGCCTTATAACTTGGGACGTATACAAGCGATTGCATTTAAATTGCGAACCAGTTCAAATGCGATACCAAATAGTATGTGTAGCAAATTAGGTGTAAATCGCTCCGGTATCTTCAGTTCTACAGTAAATACGAAATGCGCACTAGACCGCAATACTTGAATGTAATGCTGGTTGCAGTTCAATGAATCGTATTTGCGGTTATTCACGTTCGGCCGTCCGGGGGCGGTTCAGGGCAGCGGCAACATGTATGTAGCTATTAATTTTGGGACAGATGTGTTGTGAATAAGAAAAAGGGCCTAAGCAAAATGCACCTGGCCAGATGGAATGCTACAGAAACACATGTCGTCTAGCAGATGTTTGCTTGTGTACAACAAAACAACTCTTTCTTCGCCGTACGTCTGTAGCATTCTGAACAAAATTACATATTATACACTCGTACATTTATTTAAAACTCGCCATTTTAACAAATATACATTCATAGCTCACTGATAATCCATTTTACACATTTATTAAACACAGCGTCTCGAGTTACGAACACCTAAAGTCCATATGTATATATATATATATATATATATATATATATATATATATATATATATATATATATATATATATATATATATATATATATATATATATATATGGATTTTGTGTGTACGTTTTAAGCGATTTAGAGATAATTATACACACAAACGAATACTACAGCCCTTTTGTACGATGAGCTAATTAGAATAATATGTTTGTGCAGCTACATATATTGCATTGCGAAATGGGAAGTGTGGGAAGGTATGCAAAGAATGTATTCTGCAAAGAACGTGTACCTGGTAAGTGTGTATGTATCATGTGTGAATGCAACAGTGTGAACACGTACGTAAAGTAGTCAAGCGTAAACACAGATATTATTATGAAGCAACGCTCGTTGCGTCTGGATCTATATTGCTCGTATTATACGAATATATATATATATATATATATATATATACGTGTATTTCCGTAAAAATCTGGAATAAGCAATTGATAAGAATGTCTATTGTTTATAAATTGTTAGAATAACATGGAAAGAAAAGACTATATGTGGTCTGCTAAGCCCGCTACTAAGTTAGCCAGCCTAGCCAGCCATACACTTCCGGTCTTTATAATGCTTCCTTCGCCTTACGCTTGTGTCACACGTCTCGAATTCAACCAGATCCGGATTAATTTCATATTTAACATCATAATAATTAGATTTTCCATAGCAGTTTTCTCGTAACTGGTACATTTTTTAAAGAAACTTTTCCAACAAAAGTTGTACGAAATATTCATATCTTTCATTATGTACTTCACTAGTTTTGCCATAAGTGCAACCGTTCTAGTGATATTAGTGATTTTATAAATAAAATGCAACATAAATAAGAATATTAAGATTTGCCATAGCGGTTTTCTCGTAACTGGTACATTTCTTAAAGAAACTTTTCCAACAAAAGTTGTGCAAAATATTCATATATTTCATTATGTACTTAAGTATGTTTGCCATAAGTGCAACCGTTCTAGTGATATCATACGATTTATTAAAATACATGCGAATCCATGGCACAATAAAGATTTTCCGTAGTGGTTTTCTCGTAACTGGTACATTTTTTGGAAAAACTTTTCAAACAAAAGTTGTGTGTAATATTAATATCTTTTATTATGAATGTAACTATTTTTGCCATACGTGCAACCGTTCTAGTGATATTGGAGATAGAACAAAGAATTCTGAATTAATGACAGCCCTAACCCTTACTGTCGGTTAGTTCGCCAAGGTTAATCATATATTAATATAGACTATCTGACAATTAATCAAAACATCGTGATTAGGTTTTCCGTTCGCACAATATCCGGTGGCGAGGTGCGGCTACCCCTGCGCCCGGCCCTGTGCAAGGCCCCCTCAATATTCACCTGTTTGAAATTACTGACTCTCACTTTATACTGAACAAGTGACTGTTAAACACCACTGTGTCTAATCTATGTGTATGTGTCTAGAAGAATTGTGAAAAATTTGTGAGAAATCATATTTTTTCGTTATTTCAAAATATGCCAGTTGGGATTGTTTTATCTAGGTAATAAAAAATCTAGATCTAATTACGGAACCCATCGACATTTCTAGATATATTCATAGATAATGAGAAAGTATTTATAGGCCAGAGACGCACTCAAAGTTTTCTTTGGGCAACATAAGAACATTTAAGATTTTATGTAGCAGTTTTCTCGTAGCTGGTACATTTTTTAAAGAAACTTTTCAAACAAAAATTGTGTGAAATATTAATATCTTTCATTATGTACATAACTATTTTTGCTATAAGTGCAACCGTTCTAGAGAAATTGTAGATTTTATAAATAAATGTATCTCATAAATGCTCATTCAATGACAACATAAATAAGAATTTAAAGATTTTCCATAGCGGTTTTCTCGTAACTGGTTCATTTTCTATGGAAACTTTTCAAACAAAAATTGTGTGAAATATTAATATCTTTCATTATGAATATAACTATTTTTGCCATAAGTGCAACCGTTCTAGTGATATTATACGAGTTATTAAATGTAGTGGTGTGTTTTCGTAGCGAAGGACTGTACACAGGACCGACCGGAAGTGTGCTGTTTGATTATGCAAAAGTAGGTAAAATTTTAAAATCATTTCTAGAATTAGTGGAACATCTGTTTGAAATATAAGTGGCACACATACATATATCTCCCCTATTTAAACTAGGGGAGCTAAGGGTAGCACACACGTGTTGCTTTTGTTAAGGGCATAACTAAAGAATGTGGACCAGCTGTTTGGTTTTACTAGGAATTTAATTTAAAAACAAGAAGCACCTATGCCTTCAGCTCGCCTTATAAGTAATATATAATAAGCATAACATATCTTAGAATTATTGAATGTTTTAATTATTTTTCTAAGGTGCCCCTTTATATATATATTAAGAAATTTGTTTAACAAATTGAAATATTATTTCTCCAAATCCTAAACTAACAGGCAGCTGTAGTTAAATGGGGGGAGTGGGGGATCGGGGGGGATATGTGCTACCACTAGTAGCACGTGTGAGGGTTGTAATATGAACTTTGTTGCACATCTGTTAAGGAAGCACAAGCTTCCCCTCACCAATAATGATAAATAGAACATTCTTTAGTGCTAGCGCTAAGTGCAAGATGAGCATCGAACCGTTAAATTTACTAGAGGAAGTTAAACAATGGGTTAACGATAACAACAGTGTCTTTAGTTAGTTAAACGCCCTCATGCCTAACCCTCTCTCCAATTAAATATACATATTTTGCTTTTAATTGTCTATGAACTTATTAAGTCTAACTTAAATGTATTAAGGGCAACTACAGACTGCACTATTTATATTTAAGTGCATTCGCAAATATTATTATTTTATTTGGTGTACAAATTCGGTTAATTTCAATAAATGAACGTTAATTATTTAATTAAATATTTATTTAAAACCGGAAGTTCGCTTTCACTAGTTTTAGTAATTTTTAGCAGGGAATTGTTGGCTAAAATAATTGTTACATTATTTCTGCGATTGATTTACGCATATTGAACAACCATAATATTTAGCGGTTCTAATAAGTGAGAGCCGTTAGTCACCTACTTACGTCGCAAGGTCGAATCAACCGGCACCTTTATGTTTTGACGGAGACTCACTGAGTGGTCAAGCAACAAACCTATTTTGCATTTATTCTAAAGTTATTTTCTGCCTTTTGTAACTAAAACGCAAACCTAGATTTTATCTAAAAGTAAATAGTTTTTTCGTATTAGTGCATTTACCCTTTTTCTACGAATTTAATTTAATTTTAGAATAATTACAGTTAATTGGACACGTTACTTACCTAGCTAGGATTAAAATATTACATACCGAGAGTTTATATTTGAAAACAAACATAGGCACTAATGACTTCAGCTTTTGTATAATCTATTTAATTGTATTTATAGAAAACCACAAATATAACTAGAACGGTTGCACTTATAGCAAAAATAGTTATGTACATAATGAAAGACAATTATATTTCACATAACTTTTGTTTGAAAAATTTCTACGAAAAATGTACCAGTTACGGAAAATATCTTATTTATGTTGCCAATATTTATTTCTCTGAAAGTACCAAAACGATTTGAACCAAATTTGCTACACATATTACTAGGTATCCCATTTGAAATGGTTCGCAATTTAAAAGCAATCGCTTGTATACGTCCTGAGTTATAGGGCCCTCAAATTTGGAGCCCTCCTTAATACTGCCCTAATAAAAATAATTAAAACAGTCAAAAATTCTACTATTAATTCTAAGATATTTTATATCTACAAGATTTTTACATTTTTACACTCAAACGCTAGAAAAAAATATTTAATGTTATAATTTAAAATTCTAGAATATGCACGATTTTTTTTTGTTTTTAATTAAAATAAACTACATTAAATTGTAAGATTTTTTATATCTATAACATATTTTCGAATTGTTAACCAAATGGCCATAATTATTAAAACCGTTGTTCATATTGTATAAGGAAACTGGACGCATAAGTGCGTGTTTTATTCTCGATCCGCCTTTTTTAAAAATACGTATTTCGTGAATTTAATATAAATTATGTATTATCGTATGGGAAGGCGAGGGCAACCAACTTAAATCTAGCGTATCCAACAGCTGCTAACAAACTAGCCGGGGGGGTTGGTGGGGGGCTACCGAGGAGGCCACAAAGCCTCATCTTTGCTTAGTCGTTTGCCAAGGTTACTTAAGTTAAGTCATAAGCAAAGGCGTGTTATTCTGCATGTGCTACGATATGTTCTGTTGACGTTAAGTGACAGTTTACCTTAAAAGTGCTACTTAACCATGGTTCGAAGTTTAGCGCAGTGGACAAAGACACTAAGTTTTCCCGCGAGAATTTCCCCGAATAAACCGCAGAAAGAGAGCATTGTGAACTTACATCCGGTTCTCACTAACAGCACTAGCAACACTAGTGTCACACTAGAAAACACTAAAAATACAAACATGAACCCTTCACCCATATCAGAGATCACTAAAGTGAGTAAAAGTGCACGCGCATACTTATACTTAAATATTTTCGCATAGACAAAGAAATATATATATATTTCAAAAACGACACGACTTACAGAAAAAGTATAACTTATATAAATTAAACATAATTAAATTTTGTTTAAAACATTTTCTAAAAAAATGTACCAATTACTGTAAAATCGCATTTGAAAATCACTATATTACATTTACGTTTTCCTAGCTATATACATATATTTATATATAATAAAAACTAAGTATACGTTGAGTATAGGCCACTTTAGATGTATTACTGTTTGAACTTAACGACAAACAGGAAATACCAGAGAATATCTTCTCAGTAAACCAGTTTGAAAGCATTTGTTTTTATTTATTTATTTATTAGTGAAATATATATTTAATTTCGATAAGTGCGATATTTTTAAAAGAATACATATTCGAAGTACCCATAAAATGCATCTTAAATAAAAGATAACTATTATACTATGTATTTGATAGCAATAAACAGGAAGTGACGTCTTTATCAGACAGATTAAATGATCTTTGTAAATTTTACAAGCAAATAATGATTATCTTTACGTATAGTTACGTAAATATAAATAATTTTAAAGAATCCCCCCTAAGTTTAAGTTGAAAGTTTACTCAAAAGAATCATACAATTTAATAGTAAATTGTATTTAAAATTATATATAAACAATTCTCTACAGGTTTAGACAAACTCCATCAAGTCTGAACATGTTTAAACATGTCGCTTATTATAAAAAACAAAATAATATACCTATACCTGCGATTCCATACATTTTGTAAATTATACCTATTATTATAAAACTTTTATTAAATTAAAGAATATTTATATAAAGGACAATAGTTTATTTAAATTTTTTTACGGTAGTACAGTGAGCTAACTGCATTGGTGCTTGTGCATGTTCAATTACAGTTAGTTTTCTTGAGTTGTGTTAATTTTCTGTTTAAATGTATGAAGGGAAATAATCAGAACGTAGAAATGACATAATTATGAAAGCGTTTTTAGGTATTTACGTGTAAGGAGTCATGCTATTCAAACATAACGAACATATAACATAAAAATAATCATAGGTTGTATATATATATACAAACGGCAAAGAAAAGAATTACATGAAATAGTAATTATAAAGAAAATTATATATATATCTATATATAAATAAGATTTTCCGTAGCGGTTTTCTCGTAACCGGTACATTTATTAAAGAAACTTTTCAAACAAAAGTTGTGTGAAATATTCATATATTTCATTATGTACATAACTATTTTTGCCATAAGTGCAGCCGTTCTAGTGATATTTAAGAAAGGATAAAATATAAGAACATTTAAGATTTTCTATAGCAGTTTTCTCATAACTGGTTCATTATTTCAAGAAACTTTATGAGCAAAAGTTGTGCGAAATATTAATATCTTTCATTATGTATTTAAGTATTTTTGCCATAAGTGCAACCGTTCTAGTGATATTGGCGATTTTATAAAAGAAAAACACTTACATAAGATTTTTATAGAATTTTTAGAACATTATAAAAGTGTTACATAATTGTTTGTATAGATCTACCAAGATCCCGAATCAGAGAAAGCGATTATGGGCTCAGTGGTGTATTGTATCCACCACAAAGAAGGGTGCAAATGGACTGACGAGCTAAGAAAACTGAAGGGGCATCTGAACACGTGCAAACACGACGCGATGCCGTGCACCAGCAAATGTGGGGCGATGATTCCCCGTGTTCTTATGGAGGACCATTTGAAGTACACCTGCCCGCAGCGCAGAGCCCGATGCGAATACTGCACCAAAGAATTCACCGGACACACATTAGATGTTCGTTTTAATTTTATTAAATTCGTATGCATGAACATTAAACTATTAACAAGCTTTGGCACAACAACTCAACACTCAAAAACTCAACACTCAACAAACAACTCAACAAACAACTCAACAAACAACTCAACAAACAACTCAACAAACAACTCAACAAACAACTCAACAAACAACTCAACAAACAACTAACAACTCAACCAACAACTCAACAAACAACTAACAACTCAACAAACAACTAACAACTCAAAAAACAACTAACAACTCAACAAACAACTAACAACTCAACAAACAACTAACAACTCAACAACTAACAACTCAACAACTCAACAAACAACTCAACAAACAACTCAACAAACAACTCAACAAACAACTCAACAAACAACTCAACACTCAACACTCAACACTCAACACTCAACACTCAACACTCAACACTCAACACTCAACACTCAACACTCAACACTCAACACTCAACACTCAACACTCAACACTCAACACTCAACACTCAACACTCAACACTCAACACTCAACACTCAACACTCAACACTCAACACTCAACACTCAACACTCAACACTCAACACTCAACACTCAACACTCAACACTCAACACTCAACACTCAACACTCAACACTCAACACTCAACACTCAACACTCAACACTCAACACTCAACACTCATCACTCATCACTCATCACTCATCACTCAACACTCAACACTCAACACTCAACACTCAACACTCAACTCAACTCAACTCAACTCCACTCAACAACTCAACATTCAACATTCAACATTCAACACTCAACACTCAACTCAACTCCACTCAACAACTCAACACTCAACTAACAACTCAACACTCAACAACTCAACACTCAACTAACAACTCAACACTCAACAACTCAACACTCAACACTCAACACTCAACACTCAACACTCAACACTCAACACTCAACACTCAACACTCAACACTCAACACTCAACACTCAACACTCAACACTCAACACTCAACACTCAACACTCAACACTCAACACTCAACACTCAACACTCAACACTCAACACTCAACACTCAACACTCAACACTCAACACTCAACACTCAACACTCAACACTCAACACTCAACACTCAACTCAACTCAACTCAACTCAACTCAACACTCAACTCAACTCCACTCAACAACTCAACACTCAACTAACAACTCAACACTCAACAACTCAACACTTAAACACATTACATTTATAATAGTTAAGACTAATATACTAAACAAAATATGTATTCAGAAACACGCGGGCACATGTGCATATGAGCCCAGTTACTGCGAGAACAAATGCGGCCTGAAAATCCAACGGCGCCACTTAGGGCAACATAAAGTGTCTGAATGCGCGAAACGTCTGCTCGCCTGCCGGTATTGCGCCAAGGAGTTCGTCGCAGACACGTTACAAGTGCACCATGTCAAGTGCGGCCGGGTACCCGTTGCCTGCCCGAACCGCTGCGAGCAGCTCGGCTTGCTCGCCCGCGAAGATCTGGACACCCACCTCAAAGAACAGTGCACTACGTCTGTTATGTGCTGTACGTTCAAAGAAGCTGGGTGCAGATTTAAAGTAAGCCAACATAACCTAATCTAGAATTTAATATATTACACCAATTTTGGGGTCGCCCCTTAAATACTAAAATATTTTGTAATTAGGGGCCTAGGTATTCTATGGAGAAGCACCTGGAGGAAAATTGCCAGCAACATTTGTCGCTAATGTGCACCATGGCGAACAAGCAACAACACCAAATCACTTCGTTAAAAAGCGCCTTATCGCGCCTATCGCTAAATTACTCAGGCACCCTCATTTGGAAAATAAGCGACTTCCTGACGAAAATGACTGAAGCTAAGACTAAAGAAGGTACAGAATTGGTCTCCCCCCCCTTCTACACCAGCCAATATGGCTACAAGCTACAGGTAAGCGCCCAAATCACACACACACACAATTTCTACAATTCGTTAATTCCAACATGTGCATTCATTAATTATAGGCGTCGCTATTTTTGAATGGAAACGGCGCCGGCGAAGCATCCCATATATCAGTGTACATAAAAATCCTGCCAGGCGAATACGACGCGCTACTGCGTTGGCCCTTTGCCCATTCCGTGTCCTTTACCCTTTTCGACCAAACGTCATGCCCGGAAAAGGCGTGCAACATTGTCGAGAGTTTCATTCCGGACCCAACCTGGAAAAACTTCCAGAGACCGAGTAAAGCGCCTGATTCGTTAGGGTTCGGGTTCCCTAGGTTCGTTTCGCATGAAATGCTCAAAAAAAGGCACTTCTTAAAAGACGACACTATGTTCATTCGGGTCAAAGTTGACCCCAGTAAAATTGTTGCTGTTTAATGCAAATATTTGATGATGTACATATGAATGTAAATACTGTATTATAATAATTGTAATTGTGGGTTAACCATGTTTAAATATTTTATAGTGATAGCTGGAGATAAGCCAAAGGTTAAGTGTTGCTTAAGCAATGTGTTAATCTTAGTCAATTTGATCTGTATCTGTATAAATATATGTTTTAAGTTAAAACGCGTTTCATTTTTGTCTTCTAATTCCGCAGTAATAAGAATCATGAAAACGGATCCTCACTGAATCAAATGTAAGAATCGCACCCGGTACCTTCAGAGGAGTATAAGGCACTAATTAATTTAAAAAATATTACACACTAAAGACCAGATTTTTATTATTTAATTACATAATTATTCTAAATTAGCATAAGACAACAAAGAAACAACATTTTTATTATTTCCTGTTTGCCGTTTCTCGTAATCGTAATTAATATTACTCTTAAAATTCACTTTATTCTTAGTGAACTTCTTCTTAACACTAGATTCATGATATCGTTGCTTAACCATTGGTGTCTTTATAATTTGTTTAGTTACAATATTCTCCGGTTCAGTTACATGTACAGGGCCCTTTTCGCCTGTAAGCCAATATGTAACCATAGTACCTTTACCCTAAAACACAAATTGCAGCATTACATTTGTTTTGATTCCATTGTAGTAACTTATAATGAAACGTTCCGGATATTTACACACACATAGTTACATAAAATATTTACTTTAAGTTCCACTTCGCCTCGGCATTGCATTTCAAATGTTTGAAAATCATCTAATGCCATTTTAGTAACAGGACTAATATGTATTTTTAAAGCTTCGCCATTTGACTCCATTCTAGACGCTGTGTTCACAGTGTCCCCAAAAAGGCAATATCTAGGCATTTTTAAGCCTACTACACCAGCGACACAACCGCCTGTGTGTAAACCAATGCGTAGTTTTAACTTTTCGTCAGGAAAATGTCGAATTGTAAATGTTTTTACACTTTCTAGTAACGCTAACGACATACGAGCGATTTCTCTAGAATGTATGTTACCATTGCGCTCTGGAAGACCGGAAACTACCATATATGCATCACCTATTGTCTCTACCTAAAGGATAATCAGTAAATAGTATTAATTTTAAGTTTCTTCAGTTGTCGGCAACCAGCGTCGCACTCACGGCCAACACATTGCAACGCTCGGGGTTCAAATAAGGAATATATTTATATTAGGAAATATTACTTTGTATACGTCGTAGTTTTCCAAAATGGCATCGAAACAAGTGTATAAATCATTCAACAAGTCGACTACTTGCATAGGGCTACTTTTTGCAGATAGTGACGTAAAACCGACAATGTCACTAAAATAAATAGTGACTTGCTTAAAAGTCTCGGCTATAACTGGTTGTCCGCTAATTAATTGATAAGCTACTGATCTAAAATGCATATAATTAAATTAAATTGATACGCAATTTATTGATATTAGCGCACTTTGGTAATAGTTGGTAGAGTAAATCTTGGCACTTTTGTTTCTCCTCTAAATAGTCTGCGGTTCTCTCCTCAACTAGCACCTCTAAATTATTAGCGTATTGCTCCATTCGCAACAACAAATTATCTAAAATATTACCAGTGTCTTTTCCGCTGAAATAAAAAAAAAACCCAGAAAAAACAAAGCTTTAATTTTAATACTAAAATTAACAAACGTGTGGAATTTTCTGAAGCTTTTCCGTAAAGCTTGAAAATCTGGTCTTTCAGCAACATTTTCAGCCCAACATTTCTGCACTATTAGAGACATTTCAGGCTGAAATACACTTATATCCAAATATGGACGTAGCACTTCGTCATTTTTAAGTGACGTGACAATATCTATTATACGTATAATTTAATTTTAAACTGTATTCTAAAATGTGTTGCAGTTTGCCTACCTTCAGGGGTTAAATCAACGCCGGTGCCTAAAAAGAATGTCCCTTGTCTCAAAATTATTTCATGTACAATTACACCAAATGAATAAACATCTCCAGTCTGGGAACCATCCTCCGGGTATTTCTCCAGACGTAACAACTCTGGAGCTGTCCAGAGTTGCCCTATGTACAATAAAAGTTATTTAATTTAATTAATCAGGCGATAAAATTAAATTATTTACGTCTCCAGTACGCGTAGCATTCCGAGTCAAGTACTTGGAATTTTTTGAAGAAATTAATGCCAAAATCTGTTATTTTTAGCACAAATCGACTGTCTACTACGCAGTTGGTTGACGAAAGGGCCCCATGGCTTTTAATGTCACTTTGATGGAGATAAGTCATGCCCTAAAATATACGATTTTCACTGTTTTTCACGCGGTTTGCTGTGGACGTCGTAATATTAACCTAATCTAATTGAATTTTTTTGACAATATACACCAAATATAGGTTGTTTGACTGTTCAAATTTCAACTATCTATCTTTTATGGTTTGGTCGGAAAAAAATCGCAAAGTTTGAAAAAAAATCAAGTTAAAAATTTTTGTGAAATGGGACCAAAATTTTTTTTCTTTTCAAACCGGCTGAAAGTAAGTTTCTAGAGTAATTAAGTATCGAGGAACTCAAATCTGTTAATTGGGGCGCAATACGATGCGCCGTTTTCGAGTTATATGGAAATGTTTAATTTATCAACTCAAATTCTAACGGCTTTTCGACTATTTAATTAGCATTTTTGGATAGACGATAGACTGAATATGATATGGGCACATGGTGTAGATAATACTTACTCTAATTAAATCTTCAATCAACGATATACGTATCATCAGCTCCAAATTTAATTGCTCATTCTCTAGAATATCTTGCAAGCTGCCTTTAGAGCAATATTCGGATAAAATGCAACAATTTGGGGGATCTATACAAGCCCCTTGGAACCTAACTAAATGCTCATGTTGTAAATCTTTCATCTATACAAATTAAATAATCAAAATCTGTTTAATTATTGGCTAAAGAGTTTTCCAGTTTAAAATATTACATTCTTAAGTCGAATTAGTTGGGCCCTAGTTAAGTCTACTTGAACTGGAGCTAAACGTTTTATTGCCACTTTGGTGTTTCTGTAAAAGCCTATTGGCATAAACATTTGGCGGTCCCCAACGAGGCTATACATATCAGAATTCATACTCTACGAAACAGAAGGAGGAGTTATATGTTGTATTAGGGACGCAGAAAATGAAGGAGTTACTAACCGCTTGGCTTCCTCGCTTTAAGGAGGAGGTAGCACTACCTCTTCTAGCATTCTGTAAATCTAATATGTCATCCCAAATAACCCTCCAAGTCATTTTCGATATTTCTGATTCTAATTTAAATTTCCTAAGAATATATATATATATATATATATATATATATATATATATATATATATATATAACGTACCTGTAAATAAAGATAGTTGCCACTACAAATATAACGGCAAATGCCAAAAGGGCAATACTAATAATAACGTAAATAGGCAAAGTTTGCGTTGGGCATTTCGAGTTATCAAACCCACAAGTGGGCACATCTGGATGTGGGCCATCTTGCCCACTGGACCAATAAATCTTACGACCTTCCAAAAAACTAACATTCTTAAATCTTTCATTAAAATTTGCCACTATTTCAAATTTAGACTTTCCTGGATTAAAACTATGCAATGAATACTCATTCGATCGACGACCGTTGCAATCAATATACACAGTCTCATTAAACTGATCTTAAAAACAAATAAAAAGAAAAACAATGCAATATAATAACGGTTAATAACGAATAAATACCTAAAAATGTAGTGCCATAAACCCTATGTACCAAATCGTATCCATTGACTATAGTATTTAAGTTATCTGTTAATAAATCCCCGTTTAGAAATGTACCTAATGTTTTTGCATACAATATTAGCGAGTTATAAAAATCAGTTAGAAAATGTGACGAGGAAGAATTCTTCGTTTCATACTCGAATTTGCTCGTTAAAGTTAACACTGATTTAAACGCATGTTTTAATTTCGTATTATTTTCTGGGGAGTCTTCGTCACTTAACCATGGTTCATCTGGGTACTGAGCGCTTGAAATTAAGTGTCAGTTAAAGCGTTAAGCGCATTGCTAAAGTACTAGTTACCTGCTACTTAATTCAATATTAAAAAACGTATATTCTCCATTATACACCATTTTATCCAGAGATTCTGCAGCTAAGAGAATCTCTCGGATTCTGTTATACGAAGCACACATTACTGTCACTGAAAATTAAATATATGTACATATATAGCATAGATTACTTGAGTAAACGCATAAAATCAATAAAATCTAGCTGGAGTAATGGTTAAGACTATCGTCTTTCACTGTTGTGGCCGGTGGTTCAAATCCAGCCCAGGTCAGTTCTTTTTATTTTTTATTTTGTTAAATATACACATATATTTAGGTGTATATATCTTTAACCCTCTTACCGCCAAAGTCAACGCCAATTTTGCGTCGTAAGTACTCGGTGGTATTCATAGTGGTTAGCGTAAGATCACCGTCAGAGTATTCCATATTTTCCAAGTCAGCTAATTCCAGTACTAACGTTTGCATAAACAGGGAACAAGTCTTAAAACCTGCAACTTCATTCTGTCCATTTTCATCGTATAAAAATAAAATGCGACGCCAATTAAAACTATAATTATAATTCATTAGAATTTAAACGAATTATTAATCAATAAAGATCTATTCGCAAAGTGAGCCTATAATCAATTACATTCTTTACGATTTCAAATCGCATTTTTCGAAAGATTACAGTTTTTTAAACCGGGCGTATTTACTTGTTTTTTATTTTAAATGAAAGATAATACTATAAGTTGTACCTTAAACCAACAATATATATAAATTTTTATAAATAACTATTGTTTATATCGCCCTAAAGTAAAATGAAAAAATACTATTTTATTCACAGAGCCGCCATTTTGTCAAATATGAACTAATTACACTAAATGTTAATTTAATCTCTAGAGAATTTTATACGCTTTCAGAATCTATCATTAAAATTAAATTTCGATGACCCGTTCAGTAGATACGAGTACTCCCGTTTAGTGGTGACTTCACCCGATAACTGGGAAAGTCTCATATATTTTTGTACGAAAAAATTATATAATGTAGATAAAAAGACGAGTTATAAAGTGGCTTAGCCAAAAATTGATATCTTTATCCAAAACTGAGAAAAAAATTCTTTTGTGCAAATTATAAAATCACGTTGCGAATAATAATTACTCTTTAAATAAACTGCGTAAAAATGCACTGATGCCCTTAAAGAAAAAGCTACCAGTCCGGACCATCATGTAATAATCGTCGTTACAGCCCTGTTTGGGTCGTTCAAAATCAAATGATAGGCCACCTGGAGTGAACAGGGGCGTACCAAAGAATTTCATAATTCTACCAACGGTTGCTATAATATAATATATTACAATAAATTTAATCCAGCCCTGGCATTTTCGCCATTACCAACTGCATATTCACAGATGGGCCCGAATATAACATGCGGGCACCCATTTGTGTCTGAGTACGCCCCTATTGTTGCAAGTTGCGCGTAGCTTTCAGAACATTTGTCATCGAGTCCTATAAATATTATATTTAACCATTTTGGTAATATATTCTGGGCATATACGGCCTTTTTGGCCTCTTCCAATATTGGTAGTACCTAAACATACATTTAATAACCACAAAACCATGAATTGTGCAACCAATACTTACTAGTGGTAAAGTAATATTGGAAATGGAACTATCTTCTGGTAAAATAACCGCAACCCTAATCTCACATTTGCCATTTGGTTGGCAAATTTGATCGCACAATACTGTGTCTTCAATGCAAGAGACAACTGTGAGATTTGCACACATTTCACTAGCAGTCGTTTTCGTGAAAATAATTATAACAATGTGTATCGTTAAAAGTAGAATCGCCATTTTCTAATACGATGACAACGACTTATTTGCGATGCAGATTTTTATCAACTAATCCAATAAAAGCCGGAATATGATTGAACGCAAATAATAGTGTATGCCTTTACATAGCGCCAGATGTTACTAAAGCAATAAACTAAATCCAGAAGTAATATTTATTCAGTATCCGCTGCCTCTGTTTATATCAATATTTTATATCATATTTTAAGTGTCGAGCAAATACGACAAAACGTCATTAAAATAATTCGGATATTATTGCTGCTATAAATCAATCTGTCAACAGCAATAAATAAACTACAATATTAATATCGGTGGCAGCAAAACAGCTCGCCGTATAATAATAATGAATCTTACTACATGCATTTTTTGTTCTATCTCCAATATCACTAGAACGATGGCACTTATAGCAAAAATAGTTAAGTTCATAATAAAAGTTATTAATATTACGCGTAACTTTTGTTTGAAAAGTTTCTTTAAAAAAAGTACCAGTTACGAGAAAACCGCTATGAAAAATCCATAATACAAGTATATAAAGTAAAACTGAAAGCAGCGCTAGATGTATGCAGCGATGGGTAGCCTAAGCTTCGGTGTTACTGAAAACTCGAAAATTTAGTTTCCAGATTTTCCGGGAAATGTACTGCGTGGTACATGCTGCATTCTATGTTTAATAATTGGTACTATCTATTTTTATATTTGCTGAATTCGCATGTATTTTAATAAATCGTATATCACTGGAACGGCTGCACTAATAACAAAAATAGTTGTATTCAAAATAAAAGATATTCATATTTTGCACAACTTTTGTTTGAAAAGTTTTTACAAAAAATGTACCAGTTACGAGAAAACCACTATGGAAAATCTTATTATTCTTATTTATATCTTTAATACATAGCGTATAAGAAAATAAAAATTAGACAGTCGTTTATAATATTATAGTTAAACTATTGAATTGCTGAATTAACGAAAATTTCTTCAGTAAATAACTATTAACAGTCCAACATAATTTAAGCAGGATTATAATTGGTAAGTGAACCAGTTAGTTGCCTACGCAAACAATTATATGAAAATTAGCATCGCTTGCATAAATAATCAGACGATCTTACTGTAACAGTAATGAGAGCTAACAATTTGGCTATCTCAATGACGTATTGGAGAGTGGAGTAAAGGCCACTTCAGTTTTTTTGGTTAAAATAACCGAATTTTTGTCTGATTAATACCAAGAATACTGCAGCGACAGTAAAAATCATAGCTGAGCGCGTAGTATCTGAGCGCGTTGGCGGGCAGTGGCCCATCAGTTGCCGCCAACGTGAAATTAATGTTAGGCATTGATGACTTATCGATACAACAAGTTCGGGCGGGTGTAGCGCTTGTTGCAGTCGGTATTGGAACGCTGGCACGCGGAATGTCAGCCAATTACGAGGCCACTTACATCCTGGACATGCTGTATTAGCATTAAGGAATGCAATTAGACACAGATGTTGCTGCCGTTGCCTTGCTCTCAAGTGTTCGACACAACACGTTCCTGTCTTCAACCCTTCCTCACGTCCTACAAGATTCCGGGACCCTTACCTCCCCCCCCCCCCCCCACCCCTCACAAATTATTCACCCTCGCCCAAACATAACATTACGAGTCATAGGGCACAAATTCGGTCTTATGAACAACGATCAGTAAGACTTTCGTCTTTCACTGTTGAGGTCGGCGGTTCGAGTCTCGCCTATGTCAATTTTTTTTTTACAAAATACCTTTTTACACATACATATATACTAAGTAAGAATATTTAAAGATATTCACAGAAAATCAATTATTAACCTAGTGGTGTAATCGTTAAGACTATCGTCTTTCACTGTTGAGGTCAGCAGTTCGAGTCTCACCCATGTCACATTTTATTTTTGCAAAATACCTTTTTACACATACATACATACTTCTATACTAAGTAAGAATATCTAAAGATATTCACAGAAAAACAATTATTAACGTAGTGGTGTAATCGTTAAGACTATCGTCTTTCACTGTTGAGGTCAGCGGTTCGAGTCTCACCCATGTCACATTTTATTTTTGCAAAATACCTTTTTACACATACATACATACATATACATATACATACATTCATGCATATATATATACATATATATATATATATATATATATATATATATATATATATATATATATATATATTTGAATAAAGGCGATAATGTTACAGACACACATTACATTCGGCGAGGTGAATGTAATGTGAGGGTTTTGCACGAGTTGGGTGGGGTGTACCGTGGCAGTAGCGTATAATTTAAAAGTTTCTATGTATTTGTATATGTTGAAAAGTTTCTGGCGAGGCAATCAAAAAGTTTCGCAAAGTTTTGGTAAAGACGGCGGCCGCCGCGACGCGCATGCTCGCCATCTAAACACGCCGGGGCCCCGCGTACAAGAACACAAAACTTTGTATCAACGATGTGTCATCTACGTAACAGCGTGATATTATTCCGTAATATACGCGAGCAGCAATACTTTTCCGTATGAATGCAGACGGTTGGCGGCGAGCGCGACGTGCTACTATTCTTAGCGTGAGCGCGTTACTAACTTTCAACTAATCGCAACTAAACTACCACAATATATTAAAGTGTGTGTGTGTGCGCGCGCGAATTAAATAAATAAAATGGTCGCATTTATCGGTAACAAAAAACGATTGTATGGTTTAAATAAAGATTGTTAAGTGTGTGTAAAGCTCAACTTGTTGTTTGTGATGACTAACTCGGAGCAGCACGCGTACTCCCCCCGCGTCCCCGCCGACTAAAATGAGTTATTGATTCAGCAGGTTTGTACTTGCGCGTTACAACTTCTACACAGTTTTAACTTCGCCATTTTGGATGAAACTTTTTACCACTTTGCGACTAGGGCTTTGCCCCCTTGCGCCCCCTATTAATAAATGTGTTTTCGCCCACGATGGGGTGTATCGGCTAAGTTGTCTCGGCAGTGACTAGCTGCGAGATCGGACAGTGAGCGCGCGCTTTATAATTATGTTCAGTTTTTGTGTTGTGTGTTAAAAATAGAAATTGGCAACCGCGGACGTCGAGACGCTGGCCGTCGGGACGCACGAGCACAGGTAAACATGTTTCGTACTACTGCGCATGCCCCATTTATCACTATATCGTCGTTTATATTTATTACATTTATTATTTATTCAATACTAAATAACTATTTAAAATATTCAGTGTAACTTTAGCTTAAACTACTAAACTTCGCTTAGCATTTAGACCCCATTAGACAGTCTACAAAGCCTGGGTTTAGTGTTTGAAACTAGTTGGGAAAGTTCATTTTTATGTATTACTTATTTATATACTAATTTATTTTATAATTCAAAGTTAAATGGTGGAGTCACCTTCAAATATAACCCACAGAGGATAATGTTTGTCTGTTTGTGTGTGTGTGTACCATAACTTAAAATCTACTAACTTGTATATAGTCTAGATGTGCACTTCCTATTTTTGAAAAGATTCATACCAAAAGTGCATTTTATGCTTTATCGCCAATATCACTAGAACGGTTGCACTTATAGCAAAAATAGCTGTGTACATAATGAAAGATATTTAAATTACGCACAACTTTCGTTTGAAAAGTTTTTACAAAAAATTTACCGGTTACGAGAAAACTACTAGGGAAAAACTTAAAATGCATATTTATATTGTCAAACATTTTTCTAACTCCAATATCACTAGAACGGTTGCACTTATAGCAAAAATAGTTATGTACATAATAAAAGATATTTATATTACGCATGACTTTTGTTTGAAAAGTTTTTGCAAAAAGTGTACCAGTTACGAGAAAACCGGGGCGGAAAAATTAAATGTCTTATTTATATTGTCAAATATGTTTCTATCAACAATAACACTAGAACGGTTGCACTTATGGCAAAAATAGTTATTTACATAATGAAAGATATTTAAATTTCGCACAACTTTTGTTTGAAAAGTTTCTACGAAAAATGTGCCAGTTACGAGAAAACCGCTATTGAAAATTATAAAATTCTAATTTATATTGTCAGCAAATTTAATTTAAAATCGTATAAGCTATGAGTGTCATAATTTGTTATAATTGCAGCACAAAAATAAACGTTATATTATGTATAATATCAGAAAAAATGATCAAATTAAAAAAAGTATATGCATATTAAAACTTTATCATACATAGCATTGCACAATGTAAGCTACAACAACCCTGCCACCCCTGCACCGCCCGCCCCCCTTACGCGTCTACGAGCAGTGCTCCAGCCTTGGCCCCTCGCCGCCCCTATTTTCGTTCCCCTGGCGGTGGTAGCGTGAACCACTCGTGAGAGCAAAGCGGCTCTATACCTCTATATAGTACATTCACAAAACTTTGTTGTATAACTTTTTGCACCCGCTCACCCTCCGGCTAGGGGCCGGCGTCCCCGTCGCTCCGGCAAGCTGAAAGGGGGGGGGGGGGGCGAGGGGAAGACGCGTCCCGGACTCGTGGGTTTGTTTAAAACGTACCGTCAAGTGATCGGATTCAAAGAGGTGAATCAATAATATGTTCTCTAAGTAAATTGACATCATTTTTAAATCGGCCATTCTTTGCTAACGGGGAAGGGGGGGGGGGGTGCAGGAAGTTGCTGGGGGGGGGGGCGACTTTATCGCATATGATGCACGTGCTTTTCGAGCTTCCGGCAAAAAGAGCTTTCAGCTTTTTAAAACACAGATTTTGATGTTGTAAAAAATACATATTTGTTGCTACTTTTGTTGTAAATAAATGATTAAATAAGAGGGAAGCACCAATGGTTACAGCTCGCCTTATAGCTATAGTTTTAACTCAACGTAATTATTTAGAAACTTGACCTACAAGTGAGCCAAGTGTGCCCATATCATATACAGTTCTAAACTAGATAACATTGATGGTAATGGTTGCTGTTAATTTAGTGAATGTTACAGACACACTAGCGTGCGACGGGCAAAAAGCAGTGAAATTAAAACGGCAGTTTTGTCATTTTGAGCGTTGGGGCGAGGGGAAGTAAGGGTCGGTGGGGGCAGGAGGGGGCGAGGGGAAGTAAGGGTCGGTGGGGGCAGGAGGGGGCGGCGGCGTGCGAGCGCTCGGCTTCAGCTGGAATCGATACTTTGAATGGGAAAAGTTTTTCAGGAGTTTGGAAACTTTTCCAAACAATAAACACTCGCCGATGTAATGTTTTCCAAGCGAGAATTAAATATTATTTTCATTTCGAGAATTAAATATGATTACTGACGGTTTTATTCACCCTGTTTTGGTGGTAAATGAAATCAATGCATGTATATTCTATCTCCAATAACACTAGAACGGTTTTAAACATTGATTTAATATTTGAATACTTATTATACTTATTATAAAATCTATCTATATTATCGATTATTTATTCGCAACTCTTGTTAAAAATAAATGAAAATAGCTAGTTTATTCTATATTCAAGAGTCGTCGTATGCGTCTGTGTCTATAGTTTGTTGTCTAAGTATACACCAGGTAGAGCTAGCGTCGCGACGGTAATGAAAGGGGCGTCACGACGATAGACGTCTGTCTTGAATTTATGAAAATTACATAAAGATGCACCTAAACGTTTCCCTAGAGCCCAGACATCATTCTGTGCAAGCATTAATGTCGCCAGCGCCTTAAATTACTCTACAAATAAAACTTAGCGATAATTGTTTACAATGAATAATATTTGTTTGTTGTGAATAGATCGCGACACGGACATGGCTGGTCGTCATAAAAAGCAAAGTCACTCGATACGAAATCTACTTGAATTGACCACCGCCCCCACCATGACAGTAGCGCCAGTGACGAAAGCAGAGCGGCCGGCAGCGACCCCCAAAAAGGTAGGTGCCCCAACTAACCAACAAAATATACCATAAGTGAGCCTTACTGTGTATTACGGAGTGAGTGAGAGCGCCGTGTATAATTTTATTAAGTTTATTTTGTATATGAGCTGGCAAGCTTTGCGAAATGGTCGTACCGGGAACTTTGTAAAACTTTGTACCCTCTTTGACCGCACGGAAAACCACAGCAACCCACAGGGATGCAGGGGGGGTGGCGGGGTAACGGGCTGGCGTAGCTGGCAGTGGTAGGAGGTTTAATCATTTATATTTTATACGTTGAAAAGTTTTCGGATCCTAATATTAAGTGTCTACGTGTTATTTAACAAGTCAAATATTAAATACTGAAATTAAACATCTACTTATTTCTATGAATCGTTCAACGTAATTCTGAGTAGAGTATTAGTAGAATATCTTTAACGATTTTTAAAGCGGTCCAGTACGCAGGACAATCGCAGGAGGGAGCTGGCGTAGCCGAACGCTACGCCTCTAGACGTCGCCCGGACGATTCTAGAACCAGTTTCTACTCCCGTAGTTTGGGAGAAACACACGAGATGGTAGCACTGGTACTATGCACACAAAAATGCTACTAATAATTATAAGATATTTTATGCCTACAAGATTTTTGCGTATTAGTAACCCAAAGGCTGTAAAAAGTTATGTAATATTATTATATCGTTAACTAAAAGGCCCTAATAATTAAAATCCGCATATATTAGTTATATAAGACGAGCTGTATGCATCTAAATAAAATAATCGGATTTTATGAGTGATGCACAAGTTGGCGGTAAGTGCAGCGGCAGTGGGCGGCCGTCGACGCAGCAGGGTCACCCATTTTAATGTATGTGTAGCTATACCGCAAACACATAACGTCGGTGTGTAAAGGGTGGCCTGCTCGGCGATCAGTTGTTTTCGCATGGCCAACCCCGCATCGCATCGCATACCATTCCAGTGATCGCGATATTGAATTAGCTATGGACTCACAAGGAACTCAAAGTTTTCCGGAAGTGTGGAAAGGGTGAGAATAATAGGAAGGAATGTATGCTCGGTGAAGTGTACACGTAGAACACGGCGCTGCGCCGCCGTGGCCAGATTACGAATTACGGATATTTATGTCACCCTAAGATTCTTCGCACTGCCATTGTTTACACGCTTGTTACGGACACGTCGCAGATTTATTATACTACCTACCTACCACTACTCCTCTAGACTACCCATTAAAATACTTCCTCATATCAGGGAAAGTGGCCTGCACTCGACTTTCTTATTGTTTCATAGTCTTGTTGTGCAACTAATCGAATGCCATTGTTGTTGTAATAATGTGGTTACTAGAAAAGTTCATGTGCATTAGTTCACACACACAGACAGACAGACAGACAGACACACAGCGACCGTGTGTAGATTGCTGGGTTGCGTGTCAAAGTGACCTCAAACGAGGGCTGTCTGTTTCAAATCTTATTTATGTGTCAACACAACGACGACCAACACAAATAATTCACCATTTCTTTTGTCCTCATGTTGAACCATCATAAATACGTATTATTATTACTATACAGCGAGAGGCACTACCATTTATTTACATTATTTTCAACTGACATTCAAAATGGGGCATAACAAATGTGTGTTTAATTTTTTTATTTTCAAATTAAGTCCCTAGTTTCGGAGTTATGCATTTTTAAAAGTATTTTTAAACGGCGCACTTCCTTAGTGTTTTTTTCTATGAGTAGTAGGTATGGGGTCAATTTATTAGTAGGTGTTGGGGCACCATAGCCGACGTGTTCTTTAAAGGGAAACCTTGTAATATTGGACCTTAGACTTTGGCCAAGATAATAAAAATGCCAGTTTGTCTTTGAGCCCCCCTGCCCTCCCCCCCCCTCACTCCGCTTGGATAAACGAGAATCCATCGAGACATTTGATGATTTAGAGAAAACATATAACGCGGAATACCAAAGTCCAGTAAAAGCAATCCTTTGCCCCGGACACTCACAAAGCATTCCTACATACATATACTCGTACATATGTATGTATGTATGTATGTGGGAACGCATAGGGCATCTATGCTGTTCTCAAAACCCTGCCTCTGCGCTATTAATTAAATTTCACAGATTTATTTGTCCTGTGTGTTGTGTGAGAAGTGTGCTACATCCCACTCTGTCGCTCCCCCTCTCTCTCTCTCTCGCACACATACGTAGCATACATGTCTGTCTGTTTGATGTCTGTGAATTCTTAAGGTAAAGATAATGAAAAATAGCGTATAATAAATGCCAGCCACGTTTATATTTACAAAAGGGGCATTTATTAATTTTGCAGATATGAAAATATTTTAATACGACACACAATATTAAAATTGTGGCTACACCATTTTCAAAGTATTTTCTCGTCGTTTGTATTCTATAAATAAATAAGCACATGCTATTATATTTGTGATTTACCACTAAGACTATAGACTACACGTAAGAATGATAAATATTAATTAAATTTAATAATCAATTTAAATAAAAAAAGTGTTTGTTCGTAAAACAGATAAAAATATGCAGCCCGGCCAGAAGCACAGCACTCTGAAAACTAGGAGCAACTTTTTTTTTTTACGCGAACTTGTTATTAAAGGGAAAGTTAAGTTTGGGTTAGTGAACTTTGCTGGAGTGGGGGAATTTGATAACTACACTTCTTCAAGTTCAAAATATTACCAATGTTCTACAACACTTTTGCAGACTTTTTCTTTCTTCTTTCTGTCTTCAAACTTCTTAGTTTAAATTTAATTTCCCAAACAAACGATCAACAACTTCGCCTTCTTGGATTAAATGCCATCACACAAAACTAAACACACACTTTCTTTCTTTTACCCAAAACAATTCTTGCTGAGGACTCGCACACTTAGCTGCCACGTTACTCAGTCCCATTATATATATATGTGCCCATATCATTCACCAATATAATAATAATGTTACTTGACGGGAAATTACGAACCCATTTAAATCTATAACAAGATTAGGTGCAACGCAACTATAACTACAGCTGGCCGTTTGGTTAGAACCCGTTAAAAAAAAAATTAAAATATTTTTTTATAGCTTTCAGGGTCACAATTTTAAGAAAATGACTAAACATAAAATGACTTATATTTTCTTGTAGAATTTTTCAGTATTTTCCTAAAAGCAGTATTACGAGGGTGCTCTAATTTTTTAACCACCTACGTACAAAAGGAAAAGTGTAGGCCACTGAGATTTCCGTAGGGTCATTACAGAAATATGATTGTTAAGCTAGGCTTAGACACTAACGGCACTAAAAGTGCAAACATTGTACAAGCGCGGCCATAAAACTTTGTACAAAACTAAATTCTGTCTGTCTCTGTCTGTGTGTGTCGCTCTCTTTCTGTCTGCCGGTACACCGGTTGGTGTATGTTAATATGTAGTCCACCTTTGCGACGCTCCGGGCGTCGGGACGTAGAAACTTTTAATCCGATACGGATCCCTCACGACCGCCAACATAACAACAACGAGAAAGTCCCTAGATAAAACCGCCACCGCCCTGAATATAGATGATTTTCATTATTTTAATGCAGTATCAATATGTCTGATTAAAAGTTTGACTACCTCTGTTTTTCCATTAGCTGCTTTACAACAACTTTTAATCATACAGAATTTATAATTATGCGGTGCACCATTTCATTTAAACGTGTACCACCAGAAATACTGTAGACTATTTAACTCCTCGTACGCGTAACTGATATTATATTTTTATTGACATTTAAGCATTACTCTGGCTTGTTGTTTCGATGAAAGACATGGAACGTGACGTGAAGGGATTTTAAGGCAGTGTCACGCGTAAGATATAATGCCCGCGAGGGGTGGTAGCGCGCGGAGGGGGTGGGGGGCGGGGAGAATGTGAGCTACGCGAACACCTAATATGATGAGTTTTGCAGCTAGCCAATTATTTTGTTTCGCGGCCAGTTTGCATGGCAATTGTTCGCAATGAGTTCACTGACGACTTGATCACTAAGGTGTCGCACGAATCACATTTCTGTTCTAGGAACTACATTATTTAGTTGTCTTGCCGAGAACGTTCTACAAACATATTCATATACAGTAGAGTACATTTTTAAGCTCGCCATACAAAGTACCGAAGAAGCTAAAGCAATCGTGTGTCTGTAGCATTCTCAAAAAGTGTTTGAAACGTCGCCCTGAATCCAAAAACTCATATACTTGAACGTTAGTCCCAACGGTCGTCACCGCTCGTAAAGCTAAATTTGTGCCCTCTACTACTCTGAAGGTACCGGAGCGATTTACACCAAATTTGCTACACATATTATTTAACACCTCCTTTAAATCCTCTCGCAGTAAAAATGCAATCGCACCTATACTTCTCGAGTTACAGCGGCATTACTTCGAACTAGACGTACGTGGATGGTTATTATCTTTTAATCGTACGTGTACGATAATAGTTTCTAGCAATATACATTTTGACTGAAATGACTAATGATAATAATAGAATAATAAAAAGAGAATCAAGGGTGGCTTGGCTCGGCTTGGCTCGGATTTTCAAGTGCTTGTGTTCATTATAGCCGAACTATGTAGTAAATTTGTTAGGCTTCACTGACAACAGGAGTACCAACTACCATACCGAAGCATGCAACGCGATGTTGAAAAACCCCAATATACACTCTGCTCGCTCCTTCCACCCCCTTGCACCCCCGCTCGCCGCTGTTGCTGCTCTCATCTCGCGAGAGAAGGGCTAATAAGGTTTTACGAAATTAGCATTCTCTAACTATGTGAAGTGTACTCTATAGAGCCACGCTTACTTGATTTCAATTAAAGAATTATTAAGAGGAAAAACTGGGATTTCGAATCGCGAGCATATAGAACCGACCCGACCCGACCCAACCCGACCTGCCCCACCCCCTCCCTCTAAACCACCAAACGACTCACATTTAAATTGAATTAAAATACATTATTTCATCAAATTGCATATTATTTAAACTACTCAAACTTATAAACAAACAAGCATACGCCATTAAAGAAAACTGGAGTGCTCCCCACTCCACTTATACTACATATGTGCATTAAATTCAAGCTACCATTGTCATGAAACAATAACTATCATCGTGACAGACTAGTGATTAATTAATTTGTATATTGAATCAAGAAAACTGTCCCACTGTAAATAAAAAATGATAATACAAGACAGGTATAGTATGTCCGTAACATGACCGGATTAAAAACTGTTTAACAAATGAATGGAACGATGTAGAGGTCGAAGATGATGATGATGGCGATGATGACAATACTTGACCCCCCCCCAACTTTTTGTTTAAACAAGCCTCGAATGGTTGTGTGTCCAGCTCTACAATGCCATTGTGAACCTTTGAATTCACACATGACATAACTAGGGACTTTTCTTACCTCTACCCAGCGCAGCAGCGCCCAAAAGCCTACCTACAGCCTGCAGGGTAAAGTGGTCAGGGGTGGACGGGAGGTGGTGGTAGGGGGGGCAGGCGTAGTCTTCACGAAACTTTGGCCAAAGTTGTATGTTTGCCTGCGCTCGCTTCGATTCACACTGCCAGAGATGCTGGCTGGCAGAATCGGGAGGGGGTGGCGCTCGGGGGGGACGACGACGACGTTGCTTTATCGGCCATGATGCCGGAAAAGTTTCACTCTGCCCCCACACACCCCCCATACCCCCCCACACAAAATAGTTATGTACGCTGACTAGTACACTTAATGTAGTGATTGCATTTTTATATATGTTTTTACTTTTACAGCTTTATAACTAATTATCAGATTAGTGTTACTGTTTAAATATTGTTGGGGACCATAATATTAAGCTTACAATTAATTCGGTTAATATTTATTGAACAAAAACAATAATACGTAAATGCCCGTTTGTGCATCATATTTACGCAAATTATGTTTAAATCTTGGTGTGATGTACGTTAATAGTTAAGGAAAATCAAAGGTTCGGTTTATTTATTCATTGGTGTGTACGAAGAAGGTGTATAAAGAACAGAGTCTCGGTATAACAAACATGTCAGCCAAGCTGGAGATTTTATTGCTTTCATTAGTAGAGGCGCCTTCATTTCTTATTTAGACACACACACACACACACACACACACAGATTTTGTTAAATATGCTCTACGGACACGAAATTAAATAAATCTTCCAGCAATAAAGTCAAAAATCTATTAATATATTCATTTGAAGTTTTAAAGTGTATTTAGTGTGTTTAGCTTATAGATAGTGGCATATCTGATACAATTAGACTGACGAATCAGTGAGGAGTGTATATGGTTTGGGCACACAGTGCCCACGGGTTAATCTACTCGTAAATAAATCAATCATTCGCCAATAAAATCATATGTGTATGTTTATTGCTTCAGCCTGGTATAAATATGGGGGGGACAGTGACTGCATAATATCGGGAATAGGTACTTTTATATGAGAAAAATAACATTTATGGCCATGTTTGTGGTTCAGCATATCATAAACCGCACCCGCTCATGAAGGGGACCCATTCATGAATATCATTCTCATAATAATGACTACATTACTGCCCTACACATACTCATTGATTCTGAATAACTTATAATAAACACTATAGCTCTTTTGCACAGCGACCAATATTTCATAATTTTTTATGCCCTTTGAGTTAACAATATGAAAAAATCTTGTAGATATAAAATATCTTAGAATTATTATTAGTATATTTGGGTGTTTTAACTATTTTTATAAGGGCAGTATTAAGGGGGGCTTTAAATTTTGGGGCCCTATAGCTCGGGAACTATACAAGCGATTGTATTCAAACTGCGTAAGGGTTCAAATAGGATATCAAATAACATGTGTAGCAAATTTGGTGTAATTCGCTCCGGTACCTTCAAGGACACTTACGTAGGCCTTACGAGCGTGCCACATCTAACATCCAAATTATAAATATATTTTTAGATTCAAGGCGACGAGACAAACACTTTTTATTAATGACATTTTTCGATCCGAGAATGCTACAGACACACAGCGAGCAAATTATAAATGACAATTTTTGTTACGGAATTGTTTCGATTCTAGATTGTTACAGACACACGACAGAATGTTAGGTGTACTAAAAAGTGTTTCAGTATATAGTTGGGGTAAAAGGGCAACAATGTCCCTTGCATTTTGGTAAAGCCTTTTGTTTCTAAGAAGGGAGTTAGGTCTCTGGTGCCCTTGTGCACACCCTTTTAGGTACAATGTAGGGTCTGTGGTCCGTGGAGACTTTAACCCTTTCTCGTTGGAGGAAACTGTATTTTATTTAAGAAATTGTGCAGCCATTTACTGTATATATATAAAATTAAAGATACACTGAATAAGTATGGCGAGCTGAAGGCATTGGTGCCTACGCTATACTTGTTAAGGTCTTGTATATGTATCGTTTTCCGTCTAGCAAGAGTTAAAAATTATTATTTCAGGTTTATTAAGATTTATTTAAATAAACTAGGAAAGTAGAAGCCTAGAACGATACAATATCTACAATTTAGTATATTTTCTACAATTAAATTGTATTATTGTAGTTGTTAATTAGTACAATTAAAAACAAAACAATATATTACAGTAATACAATTTCATTGTAAATAAATATGCTATAGATATTGTAGATATTGTAGATATTGTATGGTGCTACGTTGTGAAATAATTTATATTAATCTTAATAAGTGTAAAATCAATAGTTATTAAGTGTAGCTAGACGGAAGACAAGACTATTTTTGTTATAATTGTATTATTGTCCGTCATAAACAATTTCTATTACGTGCAGGAGTATTTATCACCCCGCGCCGTTATCGCTATTGACAAGTTCCAGTGGCGCGAATTATTGATCTGCCAAAAGTTTTGTGTAGTCGCTAACAAAATAATATTCGTGTAGTTTTTGTGGGCTGTCGTCCTGCGAAGATGCTACGTGCCCTTCTAAGGGCATTAATAATGCTTGCGGTGTGGTGTGTCTTAGAAGAGGAAAGTTTGCGCTGGCTGGCTGGCTGTACTACACATCGTGCATGTATTTATGCCGTGTGTTGTGGCGCGAAACGTGCTTCTTGCGAGACTTACTTAAGGCGACTGACTGGACCAGCGGCGAGGTGAACGTGGACTCGGTTAAGATTTCCGTCAGGTAGCTTCCTTAAAACACCACCCAGTTCCTTTGATGCGCTGCCGAGGTGACGGCGAAACTTGAAGACCACAATTCCACCCCCCGCCCCCCTAACCACCCGCCCAACTACAACATGTCTTTAATTCAGCTCAGGACCACACCCCCCCCCCCCTGCCGCCCCCACCGCCCCCCTTTCGTTGGTCTTAGATCTGATTTCTTCGGACTTAGGTTATGAGAGCGTAAAGTTAGTAACCCCCTCTTCCTTGAGCCTTGTGAGCGGAATTTTAGATGAGATCATTATTTTAACCATATAGTGGGGTGACAGAAACCTACACTAATCCATCCTTCTAATCGGTAATACAGTTGCCTTTCTTATGTATAAATTATATTATAGGCAATCGCAAATGGCCAAATTATGCATTTTTGTTAATAACAAAACACTTTCGTATTTACACTAATAAAAGAAAGTGAACATTTGTATTGGAATTAAGTGCCCTAGTCTCCCCTATTTAGTAGTAGTACGTATAGTTCGTGTAGACCTGTAGACGGAAACTTTAAGTTTCTTGCCAACTTTAGCCGTAAACTTTTAACAGCTTAAAAATACTTTACGCCAACTTAAAAACATTTTCTACCTGGAATCTATTAATATACACAGATTTTATCAGTTTTATTCCATAAATGAAATTTCTGAAATTAATTGAACTGCCTGTGCCATGACTAAATGCTATAATCATAATAATTAAAATTCGCCCTGTTGTCGCTTTGTTGCGGTACCACTGGCGTAACAGACAATAAACACGATTCGTTTGTAAAATAAAAAATATGCAGTGCCCCTAGCTAGCCTTTTTACTTTCTTTCACGAAGTAAGTATAGGATCACCAAAAAATTATTCAATGCATTTCTTTGTTCTATCTCCAATAACACTAGAACGGTTGCACTTACGATAAAAATAGTTATGTACATAATGAAAGACTATTATATTTCGCACAACTTTTGTTTAAAAAGTTTTTATAAAAAATGTACCAGTTACGAGAAAACTGCTACAAAAAATCTTAAATATCTTATTTGTTCTTTTTTTTTTGTTCTATGTCCAATAACACTAGAACGGCTGCACTTATAGCAAAAATAGTTATGTTCATAATGAAAGATATTAATATTTTGCACAACTTTTGTTTGAAAAGTTTATTTATAAAATGTACCAGTTACGTGAAAACTGCAATAGAAAATCTAAAAAAAATTATTTATATTGTCATGGAAATGCATTTCTGAGTAATATTATATTAAAATCGTATACCGTACGGTATATATTGCCGTTGAAATTGTCCTGAATCCAGCCCTGTGCGTCACTTTGTAACACAATAATCATGATAGTAGTAAAAGCAGCTATCATGATAGCCATAAAATAATAATGTTTATTTTTATATGTCACGATTATTAAGATTTGATTTTTATATCTGATTTTGTGAGAGCAAATAAAGCTGTAATCACGTGTTGCTAACATTAATCGGAGCGGTTCTTACCGCTTACCGCTTACCGCTTACCCGCTTACAACCGGATGCCATGAATATTTATGCTCTTCAAGCATGCAATCGTATCTCGTGTCAAATGCCACTTTTTATATATTTAATTCTACGCCATACGCCAACATTTGTGTAATCAAATGATGTGTACACATATACATCTAAAACGGTCAAAACTTGAACACTTATTCACCGGTAGTAACGGTTTACTCTTATCATTCAATTAAGCGTAATAGACGCAGTTTAAAATGCTTAACAAGTTTTGTTTTTATACTTTTTCTGTAAAATGTATTTTGCTAATTAAAATAAATTAATGATTGCGTAATTTAGTTTGACGAATTAAAGAATTAACTGTGGCTTAACATCATCAATAATAAAAAATCGGATATGCTGGTTGCCTTCCGTGTAGGAGTGAACCGAAAAAAGTCTAACTCGATTTTAGTGCTCGGAGCGTAAGGCGTTCTGATGAAGGGTTACACGTCAAATGCATACCAGCAGCTGTCAAACTGTTGGCAATGCCGCTGATTGGCTGCCCAACAATCAAACCAAACTTCAATTACCCTTCATGCCCAAACTTTATTCAAAATAACTGCACATTCGTTACAAAATCGTTTTATTATTAATCACATTACAACTTTAACACTGATTTTAAACCATTTTCAATACAAATTTGGGCCAATGATTAATAAATTTTAAAATTTTGTATATCTTAAACTACTTTGGAAAGTAGTCAGGGTTGCTCAAAACGTGTATTACCGTGTTAACATGTTCGAATTTATTCATAATCACACTTCCTGTTTTCATATTCGTATAAGGAAGTAAAAATAGAATGTCTGTATGTCTGTTTGTATGTATGTATGTGTATGTATGTTTGTTCATTATTAATTTGGAAAATAATGTGTTTCGAGTCGCGAGTGTGAAAACACGACAGCAGGAACCAATCAAATTTGTCGGGGTTATTTCCTCGGAGAAAATCCTGCAGACGCGCATACTTAAACAGGCAATCTCTGCCACATCCTTGCAATATACCACATACATGTGTGTTATTCCTTTCTATTATCCTTACAATATGCACAAAAATCTGGTGTGGCCGGCGCAAGACTCGCCCTTATAATTAATACAAGCTCACCATGTATTATCATTAATATATTCCTCAATTAATTTGATGATTTGAAGTGTATTTAGTGTGTTTAGTGTACTTTACACAGAGTGGCATCTGCCATATATTATATTGATATTGTATGTCAATGAGAAATATAAATAATTTAGTTAGTTAATAAAATGCAGTTTTATTTATTCTAATTTGAAGTTTGTGAGTGTCGCTATTTTAAGCATTTATGTTAAATTTATAATCCTGTATTTTGTGTAATAATACAATTAAGGAAACTGTCTTAATGATACAACACTATGTACTGTATGTACACCATATGGGCACATGGTGCCCACGGGTGACCCTAGTCAAAGTAATAATGCTTCTTTTGGTGCAACGTACAAGTAAAGAGAAAATGCATTCGTCAAATGGTCAAGCCGTATAATATATTCGGGAAAAACAGCGTAGATCTCTGGGGAAATATCGGCAAATGGACGTTTGACTTGGACTCGTGTTGGCGAGACATCCCTGAATTTAAAGTGACGTCCAAGATGGCTAAACATCTCAACAAAAGTGACACTGCGCTATTTGTCTCGTGTGTCGATCTGTGACACGACGCCCATAAATATTCAACTGTTTTTGTGCTCTTGAAACCATTATTATTCTTTTCCAATCCAAATCAATCAAGTAACCTTGTAAAATGTTCATATTTATGCAACCAGCATAGCCGCCGTGTAGTACAAGTAGCAAACATTACAATATCGGAGGGCATTGGTGCCCTGTACCTATGCTCGTAATTTTATAACAAGCATCGCTTTTGTAATGCAGCACGAGGAACTTTAGTAATTTTGACCCTGTCCTTTGTTTTCTGACAAATGCATTACTTGTTTATTTCTGCGACCAACTAACGGGGGGTAGGGGAAAGGGTGGCCGACACAACTTGCCACTTAAAATGTCCCTTTTTGTGTTGGTGGTGGTGGTGGCCATTGTTTTTTCTTTTATTTAAAAGAAATTATGCCGCGCAAAGACGCAATAGATTTGCAATATAAAGTGAATTATCGCAAAGGCATGGAAATTTATTTATTTGCTGGCGAAAAGTTGGTAATTCATCATTACTAGACGTCTAATGTGATTAGAGTGAAAGAATACTGGCGAGTGAGTGAGTGAGTGAAAAACGGGGTGCGTTCGCATGCGGATATCCGGGTATTTGTAATTACATTAGTTGTGTAGCGTGATCTCTCCAGAGATGGGAGCACGTGTCTCGTTTGAAGGTACCGCCGCCTTTAACGAGCATCGCTGAGCACTCGTAAAGCTCCCGCTCATTTTACGATCATAATTAGCGTGCCACTAGTAAATTTGGAGCGGGCGCTCTCGTTTAGGCGGCCACTCTGCACCTACATGTGTGTGTGTTTGCCCCCGCACAGCCACGCTAACATCTCAGCGAAAAAATTATATCTTCACATTTACAATCTTTGGCTCAAAAAAATCATTTTCTTTTTATAGTATGAAGTGTGTAAGATACCAAAATAAATGTAAGATGAAAAATATTCTAGACCTTCAGTATATATATATATGTCGTAAATCATTTTTTCAAACTGGGTCTATTTTTTCAGGAACTACTCGCCCGATTTATTTGTTTTTTATTTTAAATGAAAAATAATACTATTTGTTATAGTTTATACCATAAGAATATACATACATTTGATAAATAACTATTATTAATAGGGCCTTAAAGTGGAATAAGAATTACTTGTTTTTTCACACGGGCGCCATTTTGTCAAATATTAACTTATTACACTAAATGTTGGTTTAACTTAAAGGGCATTTTATACACTTTTAGAATCTAGCATTAAAATTAGATTTAGTTGACCCGTTCAGGAGATACGAGCACGCCCCGTTTAGTGGCGACTTTACCCGTTAACTACGAAAGTCTCTCATATTTTTATACAAAAAAAAATGTTTTTAGGTACACAAAAAGACGAGCTTTAATGTGGCTTAAACGCATATTGATACCTTTGCCCTAGTCTGAGAAAAAAATTCATAAACAAACATGCATTTTTTAAGTTAAAGATTCGGTTGTATAATCTTGAGATATAAACGGATATATACGTTTAGAGTATGCTCGTTGAAGGAAACATGCATGTTTGCTTGCGATAGTGTAAGCATTTGTATGGGGGCGTCGCGGCGCGGCTGTTATTGTTAGTGTTAGTGTTACGGGTTGCGGAAAGGTATAATGGTAAGGTGAACATCAGCATTAGGAGAACGTATGCGCGACGACAAGCAGAATCTGACCCTGGGGGGCCGTTCGGGGGCCATCGTGCAGCCGGCCAGTGCCTTCGTCGCGGCCTGAGATTTATTCGCGCAACAGAGCCCTAAGGCCGCTGCCCTATGGCCGCCTAATGAAATATCGTATTCATAGGAAGAGAATACCCTGACGCACCCCTGAGACTGTACACTGTCACCCCGACTTGCCTTGAATTATTTGAACACACACACACACACACACACGATATGACTTCCTTTTCTTATCACTATATCAATCTAATATTGTTACGTTTATATCGACTAATTGGCGAATTAAAAACCATTATTTAAAATGCCATCCCAAATAGAAGCAAGAATAAACCGTACTTTACGTGTATAAGAACACAAAAGTCACTGTTTTACTACATAAAATATATGCATCCTTATTGTGCACCATGTACCCGTATCATATACAGAGCACAATCCGGACAATGCTGCTCGCAGTTTTAATGCAATCGCAATCATACTTCCCCTTAAACCTCCCCTTACGTCCCTTTAATAATGCCCTTATAAAAATAATTTAAATACCCAAAAATTCTACTAGTAATTCTAAGTTATTTTATGTCTACATGACTTTTTCATATTGTTAACCCAAAGGCTATAAATAATTAAATTAAATAATATTCAAATATGCAAAAGGAAAACCGTGTAAAGGAAATATCATATATGTATATAAATGTAACCGGACAGATGTATTCCGTATACGATATGGGCACATGGTGCCCACGAGTTAACCTAGTATTAAATGGGAAATATGTATGGAATAGCACTTAGCTGTAATTAGTAATCAATTGCGTACAGAGTTAACGCTATAAAAACTTTAGTAACTTTAGTAGTAACATGCTACCAGAGTGAAATTCCCATAGGTATAATATTATAGGGTTGCCAACTCACTAATGCCCATTTACTATTTGAGGTAACTATTCAATCTGGTTAGATTAAATTTGAACATTTAGTATCTTTCACCACATTTACTAAAATACATTAAAAACTTATTAAATTTGATTGTAAGAATACTACTATGAATATGTAAACAAAACCGATGATACATTAAAAATAATAGTTCCTTGCTTCGAATATTGTTCATTTAGTGGGCAAGCGGTGTTTTACGACTGTTTTGAACACATAACATCAGCCAAAGTGCTTCGTCAGATGCATTAAAGAGATAAATGCACGCGCCGAACATATATTACGTATCTGTAACAAGTTTCACACCTCTATAGAATAGCCGAATGTGTTCTTCTTCTTGTTCTTGTTCTTCTTCTTCTTCTTCGTCAATAAAGCATCTACGTGCGAGCCGTTATTACTACTTTTGATTGAAACACTCGTTTCTTCTTTCTCTCTCCCTCCCCATTTGAACCATATAATAAAAATAATGAAATAATAAATCAATATTTCAATTAGAAACTAATCTATTTAATCGTTTGGTTTGGTTTTACAATTATTACGATTTAAATTAAAATTTCTCACATATTACAATATAAATATGAATTTTTAAATTTTCCATAGCAGTGTTCTCGTAACTGGTACATTTTTTAAAGAAACTATTCAAACAAAAGTTATGCGAAATATTAATATCAATAATTATGAACATAACAATTTTTGCTATAAGTGCAACCGTTTTGGTGATATTAGCGAGTTTATAAAAAATGAGAAACCTCATAAATGCATTTCAATGACAATATAAATAAGAATTTTAAGATTTTCCATAACGGTTTTCAGGTAACTGGTACATTTTTTCAAGAAACTTTTCAAACAAAAGTTTGGCGAAATATAATAGTCTTTCATTATGAAAATAGCTATTTTTGCCATAAGTGCAACCGTTCTAGTGATATTGGAGATATAACAAAAATGCATTGAGTAAACACTTCTGGTTTAAATACGTGTATATTCGTTGCAATACGTGATCCCTATTACTTCGTAAAAGAAAGTAAAATACAACCAGTATTTACTAAAGACACGGTTGGCAGCGAGCATGTTAAGCAACGCTTGCTTGTATAGTCAAATAAGTTATTTCTTAGTTTACGTGAAGGATATATTTCAAAGTTAAAATTAGCGGTTTTGTTTCTTAATCAAATACACGCCACATAAGAGAAATTTAATCCGGGTAAACTTCAGCCCCCGGAATACCAACCCTTTATCACTAATATACCTAGAAAAATAATATACTCCTAGTATATATATATATATACGTTCAGGAGTCACATGCCTTGGGTGCTGCTGCGTAGCTTATAATATAAATCAATTTAAAATCGTAGGGAAATTTGCCATTTCCGGTTCATAGAGGGGGGCGGAGGGGGGATATATGTTAAAATCTGTATATGTTAGTACAGATAAGTAAATTATCTCATCTTACGTTGTCAAGGCAACTGAGCAAATCATTTGCTTGTCAAATGCAGACATTACTTTGATCTGCTGTTTAATGGGGATGCTACTAATAATCTGCCCCAATTTAATAACTAACATGAACAGTAAAATAGGTTTACTTTATATTTGTGTTAATCCATGGACGCCATGTGCCCATATCATACACAGAAGACAATAGGGGTGACGAATTCTTTTGTAAATGTAGATCTAGTCATGGGCATTTCCGTTACACGGTTTTCCTTCGTGAGCACTAATACCAGTGATGTTAGTGATTAGTGCAGGTTAGAAGTGACTTATAAATGTTATAGATATATGTACATACGTACAGTAGTTACAGTAATCAATAAAACAGTGGTTCTCAAAGTTGGGCCCTTATTTATTTAAGCAAACATTTTAGCGAGCAATTTCGGCCGGAAATGCATTTCGCATTGAGTGACCAGTCGTGCATATTGAACGGTGGGTGCCCTTAGGCCCTTATGCCCTGCTAATATTTAACTTTATTTGTTTCACCAAATACATTCATCAAAATATATATATGCTGCATACACAACGATTGATTTTGAATTATTTAAAATTTTCGGTTTGTACGGCTCGGACCCACCACCTGCCGGCGATTTTTCACTACATGCGTCATATCTTTTGTTACATTGTTTGTCCCATGAGTTGGGACCACCCCCCTGCCCCCTCAACCCCTCCCCCCATACACACAAATATACTGAAATATTTTTAATGGCTCGTAATAAAATGTATTTTCAATTCTGTGCGGAGGAAAATAATTAGGGGTTTTATCTACAATATATAAACGTAGGTGCAACGCACCCATGCGTCCAGCTCGCCTTATAAGTTTTAATTATTATAGCTGTTTAGTTAACAACTTGAAAAGATGTTATAGATATAATTTTTTTTTTTAATTTGGTTGAGTAAAGAAAGTGTGTTGGGGTAAATATAAATTTGTGTTGTTTAACATGCTGTCAGCCATGCGTGCCTTTAGTTAGTTTCTTAGTAAATACTGGTAGTTTGCATTGGCATTTTTCTGTTTACAAATACGGGTGTCTCGCCCTTTTATAGAACCGGTTTTCCTTCTACGTCGCTTACGAGAAATAAATCTTACGAGTTCCCTCAATAAGTCATTGATGTTACCGGAAGTCTCGGTTGTAAACAACAAACACACGATTGCCATAAACTATCTTAAATGGCAGTCTTATTGACAATATTATGATAGTTAATATTACAATAAATCAGCCAATATGAAAAGAATGTTTTTTTCGTTTGGGGACATCTCTTTATCAATTTCCCCCCTAACTGCCTATTTATTAAGAGTGCTTTTTTTAATACTGTCCTAGAAAATCTGTAGTGCCCTGCACTGCACTTTTACGCAGTAATCATGAAAATAATCGTAATCCAGTTTTGACCATACATTAACTACTCTACAGCCAAAACTGTCGAAGGAAACTAATTAAAAAATACTATTAACCATTAAAAACACAGTTAACATTAAGTGTAAGTGGATAATCCGGCCTTAAGTAAACTTATAAAATTAATACTCAACAAAGAAAAATATTTCGTTGTTTTCGACGGACAGTTTTGTCATTAAAATACTTTAGGTACAGAATAGGTATTGTGAAATATCGTTAATGGGGTGTGATAATCGGTGAGGGGTACAGGGGGGGGGGGGTGAAAACAAATCGGTCTTCGTCGTGGCGTAGACAGAGGACAGGCAAGTGGCAGTATTGTCAAAAGTTTGCCCATCATTCCTTTTATATTATACACGGGTTAATATGCCACGACACACATACGTAACACCCTAGGGACTATATTATTAACATTTTCATTTATATTATAGCCGAAGACTTGTATATGGACTAGATGTGCACCTCTTATTTTTGAAAAGAATATTGAAACCAAAAGTGCATTTTTGTTTTATCTCAAATATCACTAGAACGGCTGCACTTATGACAAAAATAGTTATGTACATAATGAAAGATATTTAAATTTTGCACAACTTTTGTTTGAAAAGTTTTTTTAAAAAATGTACCATTTACGAGAAAACAACTAGGGAAAATCTGCAATATGTTATTCATGTTTCTTTTTGTTTAATCGCCAATATCACTAAAATCATTGCACTTATGGCAAAAATAGTTATTTACATAATGAAAGATATGAATATTTTGCACAACTTTTGTTTGAAAAGTTTTTTGAGAAAATGTACCAGTTACGAGAAAACTACTAGGGAATTATGACGTCTTATTGTCCTGGTGGTTTGAATGTGTTGTTAAGTAGTTAAGGGGGTTATTTTATTATTAGATTTTGGTGCGCATGTCTATACGCCATTACTAATTGTTCTGAGCTGTCATTTGACAGTTAAAGTTTCTTTTTAACATTTCTAGCGTTTCATACACCTTATTAAAATTGTAATCAGTCTATTGTGTATCAATTGTGTTAATTAACGTGTATAAACTTATTAAAATAAAATATAAACTATTGATTTGAATAAATATTTAAAGTAAACTAATAATAATAGTATAAAATATGTTTGTGTTCCTTAATAATAATTTGGGTGTATCATGTGATGTGGTGTTTACAAGTTATTTTTTTTAAAACAATTTAACAGCTGTTCTGTCGTTGCCAACTTCACAAATTGAATAACCCTAGCAATTGGCGACTGCGACGAGAAAACTTTCCGGGATTCGAATTTGAATTTGATGTGTATTTCCATTCCGTTCTGCCCTGTTTAAAAGTTCGCCAACGAATTTTACTATACACGTACGAAACCATACGGCGCCACTACTAAAGTTGCCGGACAGTTTGCGAACTAAAGTTACGATCGGATCAGAACACGACTACATATATTGTTTGGGCAAAAATTAATGTTTATACAAATACATGAATGCAACGACACGCATTTAATGCATATGGCTGTAGATGGGTTAAGGATCAATCATGACTGCTCGTAAAATAAACCTACAATTGTTTTGACATCATTAAAATATTGTCAGCGTTATGTTACGATTGACCATTAAATATTTTATATATATATTCAGACTATATAATTACATAAATCGTTAAAATTAAATCTACACTGTACAAAAAAATGGTCAGTTTGTCAGTTTATTAATTAACCCGGGTTTTAGATTGGTGCAGACTCATTTTAAACGGGCATTAGTTACGCATTTTTTAATAGGAGTCGAAATAATGAAATTGGCTGCTCCCCCTGCCCCTGTTCCCCGTGTAGAGCAGCACTAGATAGTGTCTCGTAATCGGAGTGTTTTATGTGAAACCGCAAATTCACGTATATCGCCTTGTTTTTATACTGTTATCTTTGCTATGTTAGCAGCTCTGTCTGTCTGTGTGTGTGTATGTGTGTGTGTGTTAAGAGATGAAAGATATAACATGGCCAATGCCATGAGCCATATCAGTGGTCACTGCAAAATTTTATCTGTTGTCCACAAAAAGTTTTACCAAAATGTTTACCGATCATTCCAGTCGAATCGACCATCAAATTTTACTGGTCGAGTTCGTGGCCATTACTTCCGTTTACTACTGCAGGCTGTCCCTAAATGTTTAGAACCACTGGCATGCACCACAACGTTATAAATCGTTAATAAGAACATATAGTCACATTAATTAAAAAATAATGTAACTTGGACTCCGGCAAATCCAATGCAATTGATGGATCGCGGTGTATATGATATGGGCACATGGTGCACACGGGTTAATTTAGTCGGTTTGTGATGCCGAATTGCAGCAAAGTTGGCAATGTTTAGGTCACCCAGTGGAACAAATATAAAAATCAATAGTTTGAAAAGTAAAATAAGGCGAGAACCCTTTTCGGTTTGTTTGTTTGTTTGTTTGTCTGTCAGTCGACGTAAGTGGACGTCGTTGCTGGCGAATAATGTTGAATAAGGTTTGTTTGATGGAATATAGGGTATGTGGACGGGCCTTACGTGTAGTTTGCAATATCGGTGTCACAATTGAAGGCGTCTGCTGCTGGAGACGCCACCCCGTCCGACTGTAGTCGGGCACCGACGCCGTAGGTAGGCGGCGCCCTGGACGCCAATAGCGCCAAGTGCAGGCGTCGGGGCGGAGACCAGTCGACGCACACTCGCCGCTCGCTCAGACACCGACAAATAAAAATACACATGTAAATACACACACCTTTGTCGTTGGTTGCCGGCCACCCCACATACCCACAACCCACTATTCTATGTCCAAACAACACTCTTATTATTCCACATTTTACTGATCTCACTTGTGTGTCTGTGTGTGTGTCTGTGAACACTCTAGGGCCAAAACTGTCGAACGAGAAATTATGAAACTTCAAACTTAAGACTTGTATATATGCCCTAGATGTGCACCTTCTAATTTTGAAAAGAATATTCAAACCAGTAGTGCATGTGTTTACTCTATACATTCTTTGTTCTATCTCCAATATCACTAGAACGGCTACACTTACTGCAAATATAGTTATGTTCATAATGAAAGATATTAAACTAAACGGGGCGTGCTCGTATCTCCTGAACGGATCATCTAAATCTAATTTTAATGCTAGATTCTAAAAGAGTATAAAACTATCTTTAACTTAAACTAACATTTAGTGTAATTAGTTAATATTTGATAAAATGGCGGCCGTGTGAAGAAACAAGATTTTTTGTTTTCACATTAGGGCGCTATAAACCATAGTTAAATATAAAAATTATGTATATTGTCAAAATATTAACTGTAGCAAATTGTATTATCGTTCATTTAAAATAAAGAACAAGGAAATCGGTCGAGTAGTTCTTGAGAAAATAGGCCCACTTTGAAAAAGTCCAAATATATTTATGATTGATATACGTGTGGAAATATGTATAAAAATAAAATTATTAAAGGTGTAGGTAGCGAAATCTAATGTATTTCATGGGAAACGTCTATAGGGAGATGACGTAATTAACTGTTGCCAACTTGAATATTTAATTAATATTTTCATCGGCAGTGCTGGCTAGGACCCTTAACGGCCACTGCTGCTTAATGTAAAACATTATTTATTAAAGCATTCTACGATTTTCAAACGAATCATTTATAACTGAACCTATTTACTGGTTTCAGGCTGTGCCTATAGAGTAATGGTTAAGACTATCTTAGTTTTTCCCCCCCCCTCTCCTTTAAGTGTTCTACACATATAAACTCACAAACATACATAAATTCGGAAGGAATTAGTTGAAGAGAATAAGATTTTTGAAAGAAAGGAATAATAATCAGGCGTAGTATAAAATAATAATGAATGAATTCAAGTGATTGTAGAATGAGTGAATGAACGAATTGGGTTGAATGAAAGTTAAGAGTGTGAAATAGTCGAAAAGTTTTGGCAAAGACGGCCGCGCCTGAACCACTTTTACTCTTTGGAAAAGTGATTAGCAAAACCGGAAATGACGTAACTTTTTGATGAATATGGAAATTCAAGTTTTGTAGTTGGCTGCGCTGGAGCGAGACAGTCACAAGTTGCCGCTGCCACTGCCACCCACCTACAATGTCATGGGCCAAAACTTACTTCATATCTACGATAATATCGATTCGGTGTCCCGCAAACTTAGTTTGGGTCAAACTTTTAAAAGACCTGACCTCTCTTACACAAACACACCACGCCGCCGTACACAAAATGGCCGAATACAGCTCGACATTTTCACCCTATCTACCTACAAATTTAGGACAATATTGCCAATATATAACCTACTTAGTCCTGCAAATTTCAAATTTGCATCATTAATAGTTTAGTCGTAAAAAATTCGCAAATATTTAAATGCATATTTCCAAATTTAAAATTGTAGTTTTTAATATTTTTTTACGGCCTTTGGGTTATTAATAAGCAAAAATCTTGTAAATAAAAATATCTTAGAATAATTATTAGAATTTTTTAGTGTTTAAATTATTTTTATAAGGGCAGTATTAAGGGGGCCTACAAATTTTGGGGCCCTATAACTCGGGAAGTATACGAGCGAATAGATTTAAACTAGGAGGGAATTCAAATAGGATATCAAATAATATGCGTAGCAAATTTAGTGTAAATCGGTACAGTACCTTCAGAGAAGTATAGGGCACAAATTTTTTGATCCAATGCTTTAGGTAAAAAGGCAAGTATTTTATGAATTTTTTTCTCAGTTTAGGATAAAGGTATCAAATTTTGTTTTAAGGTACTTTAAAGTTCATTTCCTCATGCAGCTTTTGGGCCCCCTTAAATATTATATTTAAATATATAGCATAATGGTTGGTTTTGGGTATATATTTCTGTATGTATGTATAAGTGTTTTTGAGGCATTACAAAATATAGAAAAAGTATGAAAATATAGTTTGTTTAGATATAAGTAATATAATCATGTTTTCTTCATTCGCTTTGTTTTCATTGAATCACTTTAACTCTCATACACACAGTTTTTCTGCGACCGGAAATACAGGTCAATCTAGCAACCGGAAACCAGCAAAGTGGAAATCGGTGTTCAATATCCGTCCACATTGCGCGTATAAAAATGTAAAAACGCTTAGTCATTCCTTGTACCTTTTATTTGGATTTAAATTCAGCGTGTGTTTGCTCAGAATAAGAATATGTGTTCCTGAGGAGGTACAGAGTGAGTAGAGTGGGCACCACTAACAATGCATTAGCCGGCCCTTCGATGACCAACAGTAGTGTGTTGGCCTTAACATCATTAGTTAGTTGTTCAAGGCAGTGCTGGGCACATTAGCAGCGGGGTTAATTGCTTTAAACCGCGGTGACACGGGTGCCTCCTCCTAGCAGCGGCGCGTCCGTTGAATATTTAACCCGGTGTGCTAGTCGTGTTTTCACAAAACATGTATTTCGTTTCTCGCGGATACGACATCTGCTCGGATTAATTCTTAACGCCGCCACACAGGGGCTCAGCGGCGCCACTCTAGGTGATTCTACTTTCCAATTTGTAACTTTTAGAAAGGGTTTCTGGGTAAACTGGTTTTTCTTACTTACAAGGGGGACACCATTGTTATTTACACTAAGTGCCAATTCGATTTTCACTCTAAATTGTTTACGACTTATTTATAACTAAACGGGAGTACTCGTATCTCATGAACGGGTCATCTAAATCTAATTTTAATGCTAGATTCTAATAGAGTATAAAATGCCCTTTAAGTTAAACTAACATTTAGTGTAAAAAGTTAATATTTGACAAAATGGCGGCCGTGTGAAGAAACAAGGTTTTTTTAAATTTACTTTAGAGCGCTATAAATAATAGTTATGTATAAAAATGTTGTATATTATTGGTATTTGTTGCAACAAATATTATTAACTTTTATTTAAAATAAAGAACAAGTAAATCGGTCGAGTAGTTTTGCAATACTAATTGTCCAAAGAAAAGCATGTTTCTTATGAACCAGTAATAGTTTTACGGAAGATATCGTATAACTACTGAGTTATAAAAAGACAAAATGATGTATGACGACGACCTAAAAATGCTATTTTATTTTAAGAACGTATCAAGTGGCTAAGCGGTAGTGTGTTACTGTACTGGCGTCGACGTCGGATTTTTAATGTTCGCGCAAATATAATTATATGGCAGAAAAGTCACTTTGAGTATAAAATTAAATTTTGCTAAAATCTATTCTTTTTTCTGTAATACTTTAAGTGGTATATATATATATATATATATATATATATATATATATATATATATATATATATATATATATATATATATGTGTGTGTGTGTGTACGTAGCTGTGTAACGACCGCAGGTCACTCAATGCCTTCGCCTCCAAATTAACCGAATAGTGGAATCTGCTCTGGCAGTACGTACAGACACTGCCGAGATCACGTTGATCTAATTATCCGGCCGTATATGCGTCGAGGGCGCCACTGTCGCTCGCTAAGCTAAAGGCTAAATAGCGCGACTTTAATCTGCAGTACTCGCGCGACATTAGTGACCCCTTCTCCACCCTTTTAGTACTCGTACTCGTCTTATAGACCAGACCTTCATTTTAAATCTGATTCCCAGCGAAATCTAGAGTGCCATGTACTCAACACCACCACGTCGAATTTAAGAAACGACTACATTCAAATATTTTATATACGAGTATATATATATTTAGTTGGTCGATTTATTTGTGTTGAAGCGGTGGAAAATGACAAATATCAAATTATTTGAGTCTATTTTGTTTCCTTGTCAACTAAATTTCACATGATTTGTTATAAAATAACATATCTATGGCAACATATTTATGATTTTCCGTAGCAGTTTTCTCGTAACCGGTACATTTTCTAAAGAAACTTTTCAAACAAAAGTTATGCGAAATATCAATATCTTCTATTATGAATATAACTATTTTTGCTATAAGGGCCTCCGTTTTACTGATATTTGAGATAGAACAAAAAATGCACAATTCTGGTATAAATTTTGATGGGAGTATCATGACTGAATACTAGAGCTCTTTTGTACGATGAGTGTCCTGGAAAGTGGTCTTTGAATACACATGTCTTTCTTCGTTGAAGGGTGGCCGGTATTAAGGGCGTAATTAGCACATTCACGGCTAAACAAACATTGCGTGCTGGCCGACGCTTAAGCACAGCTTAAAGCGCGAGCGTCTGCCTAATCACCGCACTAATACCAAATTGATAAAAATAATCACTCGCTGAAACTTTGCTGCAATTTTGTTTAATACCTGATGGACGACCAATAATAAGCGATTAACTACCTATACAGCGGCCATTTTGTTTAATAACGGTCGTTCATTATCCTCGGACATTGCTTGTGTTGTTGCCTTTTATACTGTACAATGTGAACACAACCATTAAACAGACAGAATACGATATTAAAACGTAATATTAATTTTATACTGAAATAACTTTCAATAATTCTTTTTTCATTGTATTTATTATAATTTATTCATATTATCATTGTATTGCTTTCGTTGTTAACGAATGATTAAGTAGTCAATTGAAATTTGTATTAATTGAAAATTTACATTTTATTTTTAATAAGCAAAAATAATATTTCTTTATTTGATTTGAATGGAAGTTTTAAAGTCAATAAATCGTTTCCGTAGCAATCGTAGGGTGAATTTAAAATAATATACAACATTATTATAAACTAGGTGGTCAGGATCCGGCGATACAGTCATTTAAATACAGTCGTTAAAAAAAGGGTTTAGTTTAGTTGACGCCAAATCAAGCCCTTGTAACCTAGGGCCTTAAAAAATTGTATGCGTATTCTAGAGGATATGAGGAACAAAATGAGCTTATGGGCGTCTTATTAGGTTGGGTAGGGTCTGAAATTTTGGATTTCCCCTTTTTTCGGTAAGCCTATAATAATATACGTAGTTGCTAGGTGATAAGACAATTGATCGCGGTGACAATGGCGGCGAAATGTCAGACAACAGAGATTGGTTTACAGTGCGGTGCATCCGAATCCGGTTGATTTGTGGCCGGATCGCGCCCGAACGTGTTCATATTTAACGATGTAACTTACCGCGGCGTTTCGGTTGCTGTATGTTGCATACAATATATAAGGGACTCACAATACGTGTTTCTAACAATTAATGAAAACCGGTTAACAAGCTCATCTCGTGGTGACGACATTTTAACAAGTCTGCTTTGTCAATAGTGTGGTTGGTGTTTCCTCATTGCAAATGTGCCACAATCGTTTTATGAGTGAGATATAGATAGAGACAGACAGACAGACAGACAGAGATACAGTGCGGATGGATAGTTCATTGTTTCGCGGGAATTTAAATCGTAATTATATTATTTTAATTAATGATAATTGAGTACGAGTCTTTTTGTTGGCGAAATGTTCAGTTTCTGTGCGCGCCAAATCACACAGTTCTCAATTAGATATCTTGAATCATTACTGACATTTCTCTCAAACTTGTATCTCAATTTCATGAGTTAATCATAATTTACTAATGGATAAGGGAAACCGGGCCAAAACAATTATACATTTGTGCTACATTGCGACTTAAACGCACCTAAGCGTCTAGCTCACCATTTAATTATTAAGATTATTTTAATAAAAATATTTAATTAAATGTTTTATGACCTTTAAGTTAACAATATAATAAAATCTTGTAGATATAAAATATCTTAGAATTAGTAGTATAATTTTTATGTATTTTAATTATTTGTATAAGGATAGTATTAAGGGGGTTGTAAATTTAGGGGCCTTATAACTCGGGAAGTATACAATCGATTATATTTAAACTGCAAATAGATTCAAATGGAGTATATACATTCAAAAGGCATTAATTTTTTGACAAACATTTTTTTAAAAAATAACAGATTCACGATCGCATATATTTATTTTTGTGAACAAAATGGCGGCCAATTAGTTAAGGGTGAGGCTGGAATGTGAGCGAATGATGTCGATATATAGTTAATAAGCCAGGCAGGCAGGCAGGCAGCAGAGAGATAAACCGGGCCCCGGCTCATCTGCTTGGGCGTTAATCTAAGAAGACATTCGCATCAACTTCGTGACCATAGCGATACATCCACAGAATAACCAACCGATGCGCGGTCTCTGTCGCACAGTGTACGACTCATCGTGGGGGTGTTAATCCTATTGCCGCGACAGCCACCACTCCACCCGCCCCTAATCTCCTGTCAGTACGACGACGCACCCGAAAATATACCGAATATTTCAGACTGCAACATATACAGACACACACACAGTGTGAAACTAACGCTTTTAAATCTACATATATTTAGAACTGCTGTTTTCTTAGCGCTAATCAAAATATATGAACACTCTTAGATGTATTTTAGGGCAAGGGACGCAAATGGCCAGTTTACATCGATTCCAAAAACAGTTAGAAATTGCTGTTAGCGCGCTTTGAAGTTGGGAAAATGCAAATTTCCATATAACTCGAAAACGGTGCATCGTATCGAGCCGCCGTTAACAGATTTGAGTTCCCCGATATTTAATTACTCTAGAAACTTAGTTTCAGCCGGTTTGAAAAGAAAAAAATTTTTGGACACATTTCACGGAATTTTTTTAACTTGTTTTTTTTTTCAAACTTTGCGAATTTTTTCCGACCAAACCATAAAAGATAGAGAGTTGAAATTTGGACAGTCAAACAACCTATAGTTGGTGTATATTGTCAAATTTTTTCAACTTAATTGGAATAATATTACGCCCGCCACAGCAAACCGCGAGAAAAAACAGTGAAAATCGTCGATTTTCGCAAAAACGGTAAGGGGTACCCCTTGACATTTTTTTGGAAAAAAAATCGCATAAATATTTTTGAGTTTGACATATATTTAGACTAATTTGAGTACGCTGATTCCAAAAATGCTAATTAAAGTTGTGAAAGACCGTTAGAAATTGTTGTTAGCGCGCTTTGAAGTTGGGAAAATGCAAATTTCCATATAACTCGAAAACGGTGCATCGTATCGAGCCGCCGTTAACAGATTTGAGTTCCCCGATATTTAATTACTCTAGAAACTTAGTTTCAGCCGGTTTGAAAAGAAAAAAATTTTTGGACACATTTCACGGAATTTTTTTAACTTGTTTTTTTTTTCAAACTTTGCGAATTTTTTCCGACCAAACCATAAAAGATAGAGAGTTGAAATTTGGACAGTCAAACAACCTATAGTTGGTGTATATTGTCAAATTTTTTCAACTTAATTGGAATAATATTACGCCCGCCACAGCAAACCGCGAGAAAAAACAGTGAAAATCGTCGATTTTCGCAAAAACGGTAAGGGGTACCCCTTGACATTTTTTTGGAAAAAAAATCGCATAAATATTTTTGAGTTTGACATATATTTAGACTAATTTGAGTACGCTGATTCCAAAAATGCTAATTAAAGTGGTGAAAGACCGTTAGAAATTGCTGTTAGCGCGCTTTGAAGTTGGGAAAATGCAAATTTCCATATAACTCGAAAACGGTGCATCGTATCGAGCCGCCGTTAACAGATTTGAGTTCCCCGATATTTAATTACTCTAGAAACTTAGTTTCAGCCGGTTTGAAAAGAAAAAAATTTTTGGACACATTTCACGGAATTTTTTTAACTTGTTTTTTTTTTCAAACTTTGCGAATTTTTTCCGACCAAACCATAAAAGATAGAGAGTTGAAATTTGGACAGTCAAACAACCTATAGTTGGTGTATATTGTCAAATTTTTTCAACTTAATTGGAATAATATTACGCCCGCCACAGCAAACCGCGAGAAAAAACAGTGAAAATCGTCGATTTTCGCAAAAACGGTAAGGGGTACCCCTTGACATTTTTTTGGAAAAAAAATCGCATAAATATTTTTGAGTTTGACATATATTTAGACTAATTTGAGTACGCTGATTCCAAAAATGCTAATTAAAGTTGTGAAAGACCGTTAGAAATTGTTGTTAGCGCGCTTTGAAGTTGGGAAAATGCAAATTTCCATATAACTCGAAAACGGTGCATCGTATCGAGCCGCCGTTAACAGATTTGAGTTCCCCGATATTTAATTACTCTAGAAACTTAGTTTCAGCCGGTTTGAAAAGAAAAAAATTTTTGGACACATTTCACGGAATTTTTTTAACTTGTTTTTTTTTTCAAACTTTGCGAATTTTTTCCGACCAAACCATAAAAGATAGAGAGTTGAAATTTGGACAGTCAAACAACCTATAGTTGGTGTATATTGTCAAATTTTTTCAACTTAATTGGAATAATATTACGCCCGCCACAGCAAACCGCGAGAAAAAACAGTGAAAATCGTCGATTTTCGCAAAAACGGTAAGGGGTACCCCTTGACATTTTTTTGGAAAAAAAATCGCATAAATATTTTTGAGTTTGACATATATTTAGACTAATTTGAGTACGCTGATTCCAAAAATGCTAATTAAAGTGGTGAAAGACCGTTAGAAATTGCTGTTAGCGCGCTTTGAAGTTGGGAAAATGCAAATTTCCATATAACTCGAAAACGGTGCATCGTATCGAGCCGCCGTTAACAGATTTGAGTTCCCCGATATTTAATTACTCTAGAAACTTAGTTTCAGCCGGTTTGAAAAGAAAAAAATTTTTGGACACATTTCACGGAATTTTTTTAACTTGTTTTTTTTTTCAAACTTTGCGAATTTTTTCCGACCAAACCATAAAAGATAGAGAGTTGAAATTTGGACAGTCAAACAACCTATAGTTGGTGTATATTGTCAAATTTTTTCAACTTAATTGGAATAATATTACGCCCGCCACAGCAAACCGCGAGAAAAAACAGTGAAAATCGTCGATTTTCGCAAAAACGGTAAGGGGTACCCCTTGACATTTTTTTGGAAAAAAAATCGCATAAATATTTTTGAGTTTGACATATATTTAGACTAATTTGAGTACGCTGATTCCAAAAATGCTAATTAAAGTGGTGAAAGACCGTTAGAAATTGCTGTTAGCGCGCTTTGAAGTTGGGAAAATGCAAATTTCCATATAACTCGAAAACGGTGCATCGTATCGAGCCGCCGTTAACAGATTTGAGTTCCCCGATATTTAATTACTCTAGAAACTTAGTTTCAGCCGGTTTGAAAAGAAAAAAATTTTTGGACACATTTCACGGAATTTTTTTAACTTGTTTTTTTTTTCAAACTTTGCGAATTTTTTCCGACCAAACCATAAAAGATAGAGAGTTGAAATTTGGACAGTCAAACAACCTATAGTTGGTGTATATTGTCAAATTTTTTCAACTTAATTGGAATAATATTACGCCCGCCACAGCAAACCGCGAGAAAAAACAGTGAAAATCGTCGATTTTCGCAAAAACGGTAAGGGGTACCCCTTGACATTTTTTTGGAAAAAAAATCGCATAAATATTTTTGAGTTTGACATATATTTAGACTAATTTGAGTACGCTGATTCCAAAAATGCTAATTAATGTTGTGAAAGACCGTTAGAAATTGCTGTTAGCGCGCTTTGAAGTTGGGAAAATGCAAATTTCCATATAACTCGAAAACGGTGCATCGTATCGAGCCGCCGTTAACAGATTTGAGTTCCCCGATATTTAATTACTCTAGAAACTTAGTTTCAGCCGGTTTGAAAAGAAAAAAATTTTTGGACACATTTCACGGAATTTTTTTAACTTGTTTTTTTTTTCAAACTTTGCGAATTTTTTCCGAACAAACCATAAAAGATAGAGAGTTGAAATTTGGACAGTCAAACAACCTATAGTTGGTGTATATTGTCAAATTTTTTCAACTTAATTGGAATAATATTACGCCCGCCACAGCAAACCGCGAGAAAAAACAGTGAAAATCGTCGATTTTCGCAAAAACGGTAAGGGGTACCCCTTGACATTTTTTTGGAAAAAAAATCGCATAAATATTTTTGAGTTTGACATATATTTAGACTAATTTGAGTACGCTGATTCCAAAAATGCTAATTAAAGTGGTGAAAGACCGTTAGAAATTGCTGTTAGCGCGCTTTGAAGTTGGGAAAATGCAAATTTCCATATAACTCGAAAACGGTGCATCGTATCGAGCCGCCGTTAACAGATTTGAGTTCCCCGATATTTAATTACTCTAGAAACTTAGTTTCAGCCGGTTTGAAAAGAAAAAAATTTTTGGACACATTTCACGGAATTTTTTTAACTTGTTTTTTTTTTCAAACTTTGCGAATTTTTTCCGAACAAACCATAAAAGATAGAGAGTTGAAATTTGGACAGTCAAACAACCTATAGTTGGTGTATATTGTCAAATTTTTTCAACTTAATTGGAATAATATTACGCCCGCCACAGCAAACCGCGAGAAAAAACAGTGAAAATCGTCGATTTTCGCAAAAACGGTAAGGGGTACCCCTTGACATTTTTTTGGAAAAAAAATCGCATAAATATTTTTGAGTTTGACATATATTTAGACTAATTTGAGTACGCTGATTCCAAAAATGCTAATTAAAGTTGTGAAAGACCGTTAGAAATTGCTGTTAGCGCGCTTTGAAGTTGGGAAAATGCAAATTTCCATATAACTCGAAAACGGTGCATCGTATCGAGCCGCCGTTAACAGATTTGAGTTCCCCGATATTTAATTACTCTAGAAACTTAGTTTCAGCCGGTTTGAAAAGAAAAAAATTTTTGGACACATTTCACGGAATTTTTTTAACTTGTTTTTTTTTTCAAACTTTGCGAATTTTTTCCGACCAAACCATAAAAGATAGAGAGTTGAAATTTGGACAGTCAAACAACCTATAGTTGGTGTATATTGTCAAATTTTTTCAACTTAATTGGAATAATATTACGCCCGCCACAGCAAACCGCGAGAAAAAACAGTGAAAATCGTCGATTTTCGCAAAAACGGTAAGGGGTACCCCTTGACATTTTTTTGGAAAAAAAATCGCATAAATATTTTTGAGTTTGACATATATTTAGACTAATTTGAGTACGCTGATTCCAAAAATGCTAATTAAAGTGGTGAAAGACCGTTAGAAATTGCTGTTAGCGCGCTTTGAAGTTGGGAAAATGCAAATTTCCATATAACTCGAAAACGGTGCATCGTATCGAGCCGCCGTTAACAGATTTGAGTTCCCCGATATTTAATTACTCTAGAAACTTAGTTTCAGCCGGTTTGAAAAGAAAAAAATTTTTGGACACATTTCACGGAATTTTTTTAACTTGTTTTTTTTTTCAAACTTTGCGAATTTTTTCCGACCAAACCATAAAAGATAGAGAGTTGAAATTTGGACAGTCAAACAACCTATAGTTGGTGTATATTGTCAAATTTTTTCAACTTAATTGGAATAATATTACGCCCGCCACAGCAAACCGCGAGAAAAAACAGTGAAAATCGTCGATTTTCGCAAAAACGGTAAGGGGTACCCCTTGACATTTTTTTGGAAAAAAAATCGCATAAATATTTTTGAGTTTGACATATATTTAGACTAATTTGAGTACGCTGATTCCAAAAATGCTAATTAAAGTGGTGAAAGACCGTTAGAAATTGCTGTTAGCGCGCTTTGAAGTTGGGAAAATGCAAATTTCCATATAACTCGAAAACGGTGCATCGTATCGAGCCGCCGTTAACAGATTTGAGTTCCCCGATATTTAATTACTCTAGAAACTTAGTTTCAGCCGGTTTGAAAAGAAAAAAATTTTTGGACACATTTCACGGAATTTTTTTAACTTGTTTTTTTTTTCAAACTTTGCGAATTTTTTCCGACCAAACCATAAAAGATAGAGAGTTGAAATTTGGACAGTCAAACAACCTATAGTTGGTGTATATTGTCAAATTTTTTCAACTTAATTGGAATAATATTACGCCCGCCACAGCAAACCGCGAGAAAAAACAGTGAAAATCGTCGATTTTCGCAAAAACGGTAAGGGGTACCCCTTGACATTTTTTTGGAAAAAAAATCGCATAAATATTTTTGAGTTTGACATATATTTAGACTAATTTGAGTACGCTGATTCCAAAAATGCTAATTAAAGTGGTGAAAGACCGTTAGAAATTGCTGTTAGCGCGCTTTGAAGTTGGGAAAATGCAAATTTCCATATAACTCGAAAACGGTGCATCGTATCGAGCCGCCGTTAACAGATTTGAGTTCCCCGATATTTAATTACTCTAGAAACTTAGTTTCAGCCGGTTTGAAAAGAAAAAAATTTTTGGACACATTTCACGGAATTTTTTTAACTTGTTTTTTTTTCAAACTTTGCGAATTTTTTCCGACCAAACCATAAAAGATAGAGAGTTGAAATTTGGACAGTCAAACAACCTATAGTTGGTGTATATTGTCAAATTTTTTCAACTTAATTGGAATAATATTACGCCCGCCACAGCAAACCGCGAGAAAAAACAGTGAAAATCGTCGATTTTCGCAAAAACGGTAAGGGGTACCCCTTGACATTTTTTTGGAAAAAAAATCGCATAAATATTTTTGAGTTTGACATATATTTAGACTAATTTGAGTACGCTGATTCCAAAAATGCTAATTAAAGTGGTGAAAGACCGTTAGAAATTGCTGTTAGCGCGCTTTGAAGTTGGGAAAATGCAAATTTCCATATAACTCGAAAACGGTGCATCGTATCGAGCCGCCGTTAACAGATTTGAGTTCCCCGATATTTAATTACTCTAGAAACTTAGTTTCAGCCGGTTTGAAAAGAAAAAAATTTTTGGACACATTTCACGGAATTTTTTTAACTTGTTTTTTTTTTCAAACTTTGCGAATTTTTTCCGACCAAACCATAAAAGATAGAGAGTTGAAATTTGGACAGTCAAACAACCTATAGTTGGTGTATATTGTCAAATTTTTTCAACTTAATTGGAATAATATTACGCCCGCCACAGCAAACCGCGAGAAAAAACAGTGAAAATCGTCGATTTTCGCAAAAACGGTAAGGGGTACCCCTTGACATTTTTTTGGAAAAAAAATCGCATAAATATTTTTGAGTTTGACATATATTTAGACTAATTTGAGTACGCTGATTCCAAAAATGCTAATTAAAGTGGTGAAAGACCGTTAGAAATTGCTGTTAGCGCGCTTTGAAGTTGGGAAAATGCAAATTTCCATATAACTCGAAAACGGTGCATCGTATCGAGCCGCCGTTAACAGATTTGAGTTCCCCGATATTTAATTACTCTAGAAACTTAGTTTCAGCCGGTTTGAAAAGAAAAAAATTTTTGGACACATTTCACGGAATTTTTTTAACTTGTTTTTTTTTTCAAACTTTGCGAATTTTTTCCGACCAAACCATAAAAGATAGAGAGTTGAAATTTGGACAGTCAAACAACCTATAGTTGGTGTATATTGTCAAATTTTTTCAACTTAATTGGAATAATATTACGCCCGCCACAGCAAACCGCGAGAAAAAACAGTGAAAATCGTCGATTTTCGCAAAAACGGTAAGGGGTACCCCTTGACATTTTTTTGGAAAAAAAATCGCATAAATATTTTTGAGTTTGACATATATTTAGACTAATTTGAGTACGCTGATTCCAAAAATGCTAATTAAAGTGGTGAAAGACCGTTAGAAATTGCTGTTAGCGCGCTTTGAAGTTGGGAAAATGCAAATTTCCATATAACTCGAAAACGGTGCATCGTATCGAGCCGCCGTTAACAGATTTGAGTTCCCCGATATTTAATTACTCTAGAAACTTAGTTTCAGCCGGTTTGAAAAGAAAAAAATTTTTGGACACATTTCACGGAATTTTTTTAACTTGTTTTTTTTTTCAAACTTTGCGAATTTTTTCCGACCAAACCATAAAAGATAGAGAGTTGAAATTTGGACAGTCAAACAACCTATAGTTGGTGTATATTGTCAAATTTTTTCAACTTAATTGGAATAATATTACGCCCGCCACAGCAAACCGCGAGAAAAAACAGTGAAAATCGTCGATTTTCGCAAAAACGGTAAGGGGTACCCCTTGACATTTTTTTGGAAAAAAAATCGCATAAATATTTTTGAGTTTGACATATATTTAGACTAATTTGAGTACGCTGATTCCAAAAATGCTAATTAAAGTGGTGAAAGACCGTTAGAAATTGCTGTTAGCGCGCTTTGAAGTTGGGAAAATGCAAATTTCCATATAACTCGAAAACGGTGCATCGTATCGAGCCGCCGTTAACAGATTTGAGTTCCCCGATATTTAATTACTCTAGAAACTTAGTTTCAGCCGGTTTGAAAAGAAAAAAATTTTTGGACACATTTCACGGAATTTTTTTAACTTGTTTTTTTTTTCAAACTTTGCGAATTTTTTCCGACCAAACCATAAAAGATAGAGAGTTGAAATTTGGACAGTCAAACAACCTATAGTTGGTGTATATTGTCAAATTTTTTCAACTTAATTGGAATAATATTACGCCCGCCACAGCAAACCGCGAGAAAAAACAGTGAAAATCGTCGATTTTCGCAAAAACGGTAAGGGGTACCCCTTGACATTTTTTTGGAAAAAAAATCGCATAAATATTTTTGAGTTTGACATATATTTAGACTAATTTGAGTACGCTGATTCCAAAAATGCTAATTAAAGTTGTGAAAGACCGTTAGAAATTGCTGTTAGCGCGCTTTGAAGTTGGGAAAATGCAAATTTCCATATAACTCGAAAACGGTGCATCGTATCGAGCCGCCGTTAACAGATTTGAGTTCCCCGATATTTAATTACTCTAGAAACTTAGTTTCAGCCGGTTTGAAAAGAAAAAAATTTTTGGACACATTTCACGGAATTTTTTTAACTTGTTTTTTTTTTCAAACTTTGCGAATTTTTTCCGACCAAACCATAAAAGATAGAGAGTTGAAATTTGGACAGTCAAACAACCTATAGTTGGTGTATATTGTCAAATTTTTTCAACTTAATTGGAATAATATTACGCCCGCCACAGCAAACCGCGAGAAAAAACAGTGAAAATCGTCGATTTTCGCAAAAACGGTAAGGGGTACCCCTTGACATTTTTTTGGAAAAAAAATCGCATAAATATTTTTGAGTTTGACATATATTTAGACTAATTTGAGTACGCTGATTCCAAAAATGCTAATTAAAGTGGTGAAAGACCGTTAGAAATTGCTGTTAGCGCGCTTTGAAGTTGGGAAAATGCAAATTTCCATATAACTCGAAAACGGTGCATCGTATCGAGCCGCCGTTAACAGATTTGAGTTCCCCGATATTTAATTACTCTAGAAACTTAGTTTCAGCCGGTTTGAAAAGAAAAAAATTTTTGGACACATTTCACGGAATTTTTTTAACTTGTTTTTTTTTTCAAACTTTGCGAATTTTTTCCGACCAAACCATAAAAGATAGAGAGTTGAAATTTGGACAGTCAAACAACCTATAGTTGGTGTATATTGTCAAATTTTTTCAACTTAATTGGAATAATATTACGCCCGCCACAGCAAACCGCGAGAAAAAACAGTGAAAATCGTCGATTTTCGCAAAAACGGTAAGGGGTACCCCTTGACATTTTTTTGGAAAAAAAATCGCATAAATATTTTTGAGTTTGACATATATTTAGACTAATTTGAGTACGCTGATTCCAAAAATGCTAATTAAAGTGGTGAAAGACCGTTAGAAATTGCTGTTAGCGCGCTTTGAAGTTGGGAAAATGCAAATTTCCATATAACTCGAAAACGGTGCATCGTATCGAGCCGCCGTTAACAGATTTGAGTTCCCCGATATTTAATTACTCTAGAAACTTAGTTTCAGCCGGTTTGAAAAGAAAAAAATTTTTGGACACATTTCACGGAATTTTTTTAACTTGTTTTTTTTTTCAAACTTTGCGAATTTTTTCCGACCAAACCATAAAAGATAGAGAGTTGAAATTTGGACAGTCAAACAACCTATAGTTGGTGTATATTGTCAAATTTTTTCAACTTAATTGGAATAATATTACGCCCGCCACAGCAAACCGCGAGAAAAAACAGTGAAAATCGTCGATTTTCGCAAAAACGGTAAGGGGTACCCCTTGACATTTTTTTGGAAAAAAAATCGCATAAATATTTTTGAGTTTGACATATATTTAGACTAATTTGAGTACGCTGATTCCAAAAATGCTAATTAAAGTGGTGAAAGACCGTTAGAAATTGCTGTTAGCGCGCTTTGAAGTTGGGAAAATGCAAATTTCCATATAACTCGAAAACGGTGCATCGTATCGAGCCGCCGTTAACAGATTTGAGTTCCCCGATATTTAATTACTCTAGAAACTTAGTTTCAGCCGGTTTGAAAAGAAAAAAATTTTTGGACACATTTCACGGAATTTTTTTAACTTGTTTTTTTTTTCAAACTTTGCGAATTTTTTCCGACCAAACCATAAAAGATAGAGAGTTGAAATTTGGACAGTCAAACAACCTATAGTTGGTGTATATTGTCAAATTTTTTCAACTTAATTGGAATAATATTACGCCCGCCACAGCAAACCGCGAGAAAAAACAGTGAAAATCGTCGATTTTCGCAAAAACGGTAAGGGGTACCCCTTGACATTTTTTTGGAAAAAAAATCGCATAAATATTTTTGAGTTTGACATATATTTAGACTAATTTGAGTACGCTGATTCCAAAAATGCTAATTAAAGTTGTGAAAGACCGTTAGAAATTGCTGTTAGCGCGCTTTGAAGTTGGGAAAATGCAAATTTCCATATAACTCGAAAACGGTGCATCGTATCGAGCCGCCGTTAACAGATTTGAGTTCCCCGATATTTAATTACTCTAGAAACTTAGTTTCAGCCGGTTTGAAAAGAAAAAAATTTTTGGACACATTTCACGGAATTTTTTTAACTTGTTTTTTTTTTCAAACTTTGCGAATTTTTTCCGACCAAACCATAAAAGATAGAGAGTTGAAATTTGGACAGTCAAACAACCTATAGTTGGTGTATATTGTCAAATTTTTTCAACTTAATTGGAATAATATTACGCCCGCCACAGCAAACCGCGAGAAAAAACAGTGAAAATCGTCGATTTTCGCAAAAACGGTAAGGGGTACCCCTTGACATTTTTTTGGAAAAAAAATCGCATAAATATTTTTGAGTTTGACATATATTTAGACTAATTTGAGTACGCTGATTCCAAAAATGCTAATTAAAGTGGTGAAAGACCGTTAGAAATTGCTGTTAGCGCGCTTTGAAGTTGGGAAAATGCAAATTTCCATATAACTCGAAAACGGTGCATCGTATCGAGCCGCCGTTAACAGATTTGAGTTCCCCGATATTTAATTACTCTAGAAACTTAGTTTCAGCCGGTTTGAAAAGAAAAAAATTTTTGGACACATTTCACGGAATTTTTTTAACTTGTTTTTTTTTTCAAACTTTGCGAATTTTTTCCGACCAAACCATAAAAGATAGAGAGTTGAAATTTGGACAGTCAAACAACCTATAGTTGGTGTATATTGTCAAATTTTTTCAACTTAATTGGAATAATATTACGCCCGCCACAGCAAACCGCGAGAAAAAACAGTGAAAATCGTCGATTTTCGCAAAAACGGTAAGGGGTACCCCTTGACATTTTTTTGGAAAAAAAATCGCATAAATATTTTTGAGTTTGACATATATTTAGACTAATTTGAGTACGCTGATTCCAAAAATGCTAATTAAAGTTGTGAAAGACCGTTAGAAATTGCTGTTAGCGCGCTTTGAAGTTGGGAAAATGCAAATTTCCATATAACTCGAAAACGGTGCATCGTATCGAGCCGCCGTTAACAGATTTGAGTTCCCCGATATTTAATTACTCTAGAAACTTAGTTTCAGCCGGTTTGAAAAGAAAAAAATTTTTGGACACATTTCACGGAATTTTTTTAACTTGTTTTTTTTTTCAAACTTTGCGAATTTTTTCCGACCAAACCATAAAAGATAGAGAGTTGAAATTTGGACAGTCAAACAACCTATAGTTGGTGTATATTGTCAAATTTTTTCAACTTAATTGGAATAATATTACGCCCGCCACAGCAAACCGCGAGAAAAAACAGTGAAAATCGTCGATTTTCGCAAAAACGGTAAGGGGTACCCCTTGACATTTTTTTGGAAAAAAAATCGCATAAATATTTTTGAGTTTGACATATATTTAGACTAATTTGAGTACGCTGATTCCAAAAATGCTAATTAAAGTGGTGAAAGACCGTTAGAAATTGCTGTTAGCGCGCTTTGAAGTTGGGAAAATGCAAATTTCCATATAACTCGAAAACGGTGCATCGTATCGAGCCGCCGTTAACAGATTTGAGTTCCCCGATATTTAATTACTCTAGAAACTTAGTTTCAGCCGGTTTGAAAAGAAAAAAATTTTTGGACACATTTCACGGAATTTTTTTAACTTGTTTTTTTTTTCAAACTTTGCGAATTTTTTCCGACCAAACCATAAAAGATAGAGAGTTGAAATTTGGACAGTCAAACAACCTATAGTTGGTGTATATTGTCAAATTTTTTCAACTTAATTGGAATAATATTACGCCCGCCACAGCAAACCGCGAGAAAAAACAGTGAAAATCGTCGATTTTCGCAAAAACGGTAAGGGGTACCCCTTGACATTTTTTTGGAAAAAAAATCGCATAAATATTTTTGAGTTTGACATATATTTAGACTAATTTGAGTACGCTGATTCCAAAAATGCTAATTAAAGTGGTGAAAGACCGTTAGAAATTGCTGTTAGCGCGCTTTGAAGTTGGGAAAATGCAAATTTCCATATAACTCGAAAACGGTGCATCGTATCGAGCCGCCGTTAACAGATTTGAGTTCCCCGATATTTAATTACTCTAGAAACTTAGTTTCAGCCGGTTTGAAAAGAAAAAAATTTTTGGACACATTTCACGGAATTTTTTTAACTTGTTTTTTTTTTCAAACTTTGCGAATTTTTTCCGACCAAACCATAAAAGATAGAGAGTTGAAATTTGGACAGTCAAACAACCTATAGTTGGTGTATATTGTCAAATTTTTTCAACTTAATTGGAATAATATTACGCCCGCCACAGCAAACCGCGAGAAAAAACAGTGAAAATCGTCGATTTTCGCAAAAACGGTAAGGGGTACCCCTTGACATTTTTTTGGAAAAAAAATCGCATAAATATTTTTGAGTTTGACATATATTTAGACTAATTTGAGTACGCTGATTCCAAAAATGCTAATTAAAGTGGTGAAAGACCGTTAGAAATTGCTGTTAGCGCGCTTTGAAGTTGGGAAAATGCAAATTTCCATATAACTCGAAAACGGTGCATCGTATCGAGCCGCCGTTAACAGATTTGAGTTCCCCGATATTTAATTACTCTAGAAACTTAGTTTCAGCCGGTTTGAAAAGAAAAAAATTTTTGGACACATTTCACGGAATTTTTTTAACTTGTTTTTTTTTTCAAACTTTGCGAATTTTTTCCGACCAAACCATAAAAGATAGAGAGTTGAAATTTGGACAGTCAAACAACCTATAGTTGGTGTATATTGTCAAATTTTTTCAACTTAATTGGAATAATATTACGCCCGCCACAGCAAACCGCGAGAAAAAACAGTGAAAATCGTCGATTTTCGCAAAAACGGTAAGGGGTACCCCTTGACATTTTTTTGGAAAAAAAATCGCATAAATATTTTTGAGTTTGACATATATTTAGACTAATTTGAGTACGCTGATTCCAAAAATGCTAATTAAAGTTGTGAAAGACCGTTAGAAATTGCTGTTAGCGCGCTTTGAAGTTGGGAAAATGCAAATTTCCATATAACTCGAAAACGGTGCATCGTATCGAGCCGCCGTTAACAGATTTGAGTTCCCCGATATTTAATTACTCTAGAAACTTAGTTTCAGCCGGTTTGAAAAGAAAAAAATTTTTGGACACATTTCACGGAATTTTTTTAACTTGTTTTTTTTTTCAAACTTTGCGAATTTTTTCCGACCAAACCATAAAAGATAGAGAGTTGAAATTTGGACAGTCAAACAACCTATAGTTGGTGTATATTGTCAAATTTTTTCAACTTAATTGGAATAATATTACGCCCGCCACAGCAAACCGCGAGAAAAAACAGTGAAAATCGTCGATTTTCGCAAAAACGGTAAGGGGTACCCCTTGACATTTTTTTGGAAAAAAAATCGCATAAATATTTTTGAGTTTGACATATATTTAGACTAATTTGAGTACGCTGATTCCAAAAATGCTAATTAAAGTGGTGAAAGACCGTTAGAAATTGCTGTTAGCGCGCTTTGAAGTTGGGAAAATGCAAATTTCCATATAACTCGAAAACGGTGCATCGTATCGAGCCGCCGTTAACAGATTTGAGTTCCCCGATATTTAATTACTCTAGAAACTTAGTTTCAGCCGGTTTGAAAAGAAAAAAATTTTTGGACACATTTCACGGAATTTTTTTAACTTGTTTTTTTTTTCAAACTTTGCGAATTTTTTCCGACCAAACCATAAAAGATAGAGAGTTGAAATTTGGACAGTCAAACAACCTATAGTTGGTGTATATTGTCAAATTTTTTCAACTTAATTGGAATAATATTACGCCCGCCACAGCAAACCGCGAGAAAAAACAGTGAAAATCGTCGATTTTCGCAAAAACGGTAAGGGGTACCCCTTGACATTTTTTTGGAAAAAAAATCGCATAAATATTTTTGAGTTTGACATATATTTAGACTAATTTGAGTACGCTGATTCCAAAAATGCTAATTAAAGTGGTGAAAGACCGTTAGAAATTGCTGTTAGCGCGCTTTGAAGTTGGGAAAATGCAAATTTCCATATAACTCGAAAACGGTGCATCGTATCGAGCCGCCGTTAACAGATTTGAGTTCCCCGATATTTAATTACTCTAGAAACTTAGTTTCAGCCGGTTTGAAAAGAAAAAAATTTTTGGACACATTTCACGGAATTTTTTTAACTTGTTTTTTTTTTCAAACTTTGCGAATTTTTTCCGACCAAACCATAAAAGATAGAGAGTTGAAATTTGGACAGTCAAACAACCTATAGTTGGTGTATATTGTCAAATTTTTTCAACTTAATTGGAATAATATTACGCCCGCCACAGCAAACCGCGAGAAAAAACAGTGAAAATCGTCGATTTTCGCAAAAACGGTAAGGGGTACCCCTTGACATTTTTTTGGAAAAAAAATCGCATAAATATTTTTGAGTTTGACATATATTTAGACTAATTTGAGTACGCTGATTCCAAAAATGCTAATTAAAGTGGTGAAAGACCGTTAGAAATTGCTGTTAGCGCGCTTTGAAGTTGGGAAAATGCAAATTTCCATATAACTCGAAAACGGTGCATCGTATCGAGCCGCCGTTAACAGATTTGAGTTCCCCGATATTTAATTACTCTAGAAACTTAGTTTCAGCCGGTTTGAAAAGAAAAAAATTTTTGGACACATTTCACGGAATTTTTTTAACTTGTTTTTTTTTTCAAACTTTGCGAATTTTTTCCGACCAAACCATAAAAGATAGAGAGTTGAAATTTGGACAGTCAAACAACCTATAGTTGGTGTATATTGTCAAATTTTTTCAACTTAATTGGAATAATATTACGCCCGCCACAGCAAACCGCGAGAAAAAACAGTGAAAATCGTCGATTTTCGCAAAAACGGTAAGGGGTACCCCTTGACATTTTTTTGGAAAAAAAATCGCATAAATATTTTTGAGTTTGACATATATTTAGACTAATTTGAGTACGCTGATTCCAAAAATGCTAATTAAAGTGGTGAAAGACCGTTAGAAATTGCTGTTAGCGCGCTTTGAAGTTGGGAAAATGCAAATTTCCATATAACTCGAAAACGGTGCATCGTATCGAGCCGCCGTTAACAGATTTGAGTTCCCCGATATTTAATTACTCTAGAAACTTAGTTTCAGCCGGTTTGAAAAGAAAAAAATTTTTGGACACATTTCACGGAATTTTTTTAACTTGTTTTTTTTTTCAAACTTTGCGAATTTTTTCCGACCAAACCATAAAAGATAGAGAGTTGAAATTTGGACAGTCAAACAACCTATAGTTGGTGTATATTGTCAAATTTTTTCAACTTAATTGGAATAATATTACGCCCGCCACAGCAAACCGCGAGAAAAAACAGTGAAAATCGTCGATTTTCGCAAAAACGGTAAGGGGTACCCCTTGACATTTTTTTGGAAAAAAAATCGCATAAATATTTTTGAGTTTGACATATATTTAGACTAATTTGAGTACGCTGATTCCAAAAATGCTAATTAAAGTGGTGAAAGACCGTTAGAAATTGCTGTTAGCGCGCTTTGAAGTTGGGAAAATGCAAATTTCCATATAACTCGAAAACGGTGCATCGTATCGAGCCGCCGTTAACAGATTTGAGTTCCCCGATATTTAATTACTCTAGAAACTTAGTTTCAGCCGGTTTGAAAAGAAAAAAATTTTTGGACACATTTCACGGAATTTTTTTAACTTGTTTTTTTTTTCAAACTTTGCGAATTTTTTCCGACCAAACCATAAAAGATAGAGAGTTGAAATTTGGACAGTCAAACAACCTATAGTTGGTGTATATTGTCAAATTTTTTCAACTTAATTGGAATAATATTACGCCCGCCACAGCAAACCGCGAGAAAAAACAGTGAAAATCGTCGATTTTCGCAAAAACGGTAAGGGGTACCCCTTGACATTTTTTTGGAAAAAAAATCGCATAAATATTTTTGAGTTTGACATATATTTAGACTAATTTGAGTACGCTGATTCCAAAAATGCTAATTAAAGTGGTGAAAGACCGTTAGAAATTGCTGTTAGCGCGGTTTGAAGTTGGGAAAATGCAAATTTCCATATATATATTTTAATTATAATACTGATGATTTGGCTGCATTGGGCGACCTAAATTCCTAATTTAATTTGGATATAGCTAACGAAAAGAGCCTATTTATATATTATATGTAAAGTGATTAGCAATGTTGCTAGTTTTACCCTACGTTTCAAACATTTGTGTCGTTCTTTTCGACACACGTAAATAAATATGTATATCTACATATTTATATATATTTTTATACAATATATTAATTGCATATATATATGAATGAGTGCAACATTCATTTTTGTCGTAGTTTTGATGTTTCTGAAAGGAAATGTTATGATTAGAAGGCGATCTGCCAAAGGGGCAGTGTGCAGGTCCGGACTTGCACACTGCGAAAACTTTAAAAGAGCGGATGCCCAGCAACCAGAACTGGGACATCCTTACTAACTTTAGTGACATGTAAATAAGTACAGTTAACAGGGGTCCACCTCCGTCCTCGGGTGGACCCATCGTGACGCTACGACCCCACGGCAGGGTCAATCAACCAACGCACCCACCCGGTCTCGATGCCAAGTTCGGTAACACCTCGCTTTTCCACTGCACTCTGGCCGTACAGCGAATAGGCGCGGGGCCGTCCCTGACACCGAGCGCACCTACTGCCAACAACAACCATCATACTTTTGTGCCCCTAACGGAGCTTACTAGGTTTATCAGACACGTTGAGACAGATAGGCTTCTTAGGAGATGCGATTGGTCAATTTGACAAAACGCGCCAATACTAAACATTGTCAGTAATCTCATTTGGACCAAAAAAAGAAAATATGGCAACATTGGTGTGTGTAATAACTCTCCAGCTATATAACACCAGCCCATCACTAGCTTTGTACGTTTCTACACCGCAGCCTGGAACTTCCAGCCCCTTACCCTGGCCGTCGTCTATCGGTATATCCAACCAAGAGCCCAACTGATACCGTTGAGTCATTTGCCAAACGGACTCGCAAATACTCACGATTAAACAGTTGGAACAAATGGAAGCTACGATAGGCGACAGGGCCCAGAACCAGAAAGCCCAAGCTGAGGGTGCATACTAAGTACCCCGACACCCGTAATGCCGGTCGAGGCGATGGGAGCGCGCAAGCCATAAGTATACTTGAGTTAGCCAACTTGTTGATTAAAAACGATGAATAATATCAGCTTGACTTTAAATGAAATAACAATGAAATAACAATCAAAATTCGCGAACCGACCACCCCAATACACCCGTGATCATCATTCATTTCCCTCCCACAAAAAATATATACAGGATCTGAGATATACAAACGACTCAGTCCAACACTTATTTAACCCATTTAACGTTAGCCCCGGGGCCAGTTAGGTTGAGGTGTTGTGTTGCAGGCGCCCCTACTTGTAGCAGAGGGGCCTGTTGATGATGTTGATGTTGTTGTTGTTGCACCCAGGTGGCGTTTATGCTTGTTTGCCCATTCCCTAACCTAACCTAACCTACCTACTTTCATTTCTATTACGACCTATTTTATTATGGGCAACACAAACATGGCCCCCAGGTGTCCGTTGTCCGTTGTCCGCTGCGAAGCGTTGTTAATAATAAAATAATTAATTTGCAATATTTTATGATGCGCGAAGATATGTTGAAGTTAGGATGTACGAATATATTATGGGGGGGGGGGGAGTCGTGCCATTTTTCAAAATCACTTATACCCTTAAATATTTGAATTAAATTTCGAATTATTTAAAGAATAAGGCAAAAGGGTAAAATAATGATTATGCTTTATATTTCCCAGCTGTGGAAGGCGTAAGTCGTTCTTAAGTCATGCAACTTCAGAAAGACTTACTTGAAAAGAACTTACTTAAGTAACACCCGCACACGACTGTCAATTCTTTTGTTATAACAACAAAAATGATTAGAATTAGAATTGCAGTCGATTTTGATTTTCGTTCGCTGATATTAGGATTGAAAAACGACTCACCGCTTAAATCCAAATTTGTTCCTCTCCTATACCAACCAGGGCAATGTGGGCCCAAGTCACAAGAACCTGCCCAAAAAATACCCAAACAATATTGGCATCAATGTATGCAATTTTGCTTAAACTTTTTTTTTTCTGGCAGACTTCTAGACAACTTGGCAACATTGAGCTGGTTGGGTACACCACAGCCGAAGTTCTAGTTGTCCTTTTTGACTGGCGATAATGTCACTTTTTAGAGTCCCGCGAATTATGACTTTAAAACTCACTCACTTCACATATTTTAAACGATCGTTTTATTATTTTTATAACACTGACTCTACACTAACTATTCACTGACTTTTCACCGACTTTTCACTGACTTTTCACCGACTTTTCACTGACTTTTCACTGATTTATCACCGACTTTGGCAATTTACTATTGCATTTGAAAATAAACACTCGCGTAATACCACCGAATGGTCAAAATTGCGTACGGTACATACATAAATAAATAAATATAGAAATATAGAAATCAGGTGGGAAATATAAAGATGGCACGTGGGGCTAATAAAAAATCACTTACCCAATTTTCATTTCATTTCATTTCGGATGAGGCGTCTTGTTTGTTGTCGGGAATGTTCCCTCTTCAGCGTGTTGTATGGTGTCGGGGTTGGTGGTGGCCGATGTTGCCATTTTGTCCCTCGGTGTAAGTTGTGTTGGAAAACGCGCTGACCGGAGATTTGTACTCACATGGAGAAACCTAGTCTGCCACCGTGTTGTTTAGTGTAGTTAGGCAGCAAGGGAACCGGAGTACCGTTGAAACATCCGTTGACTGAGTCGGTCTGCTTTTACGCTGTCTGATCTGTAACAAGGTAAAGTAGACATTTAGTACAGTCGTATATTTTGAATATTGTTGTGGAATAAGTGTGCTGTGCTAGCTGTTCACAAACTGGTAGAAAACAATTTCAATTTAAATTTGAATCATCTGGTTGGTTTATTGTTTGATTATGTATAGTGATTATAATTTAATTTTTAATGTAGTGAAGTATTTAAAGGGTAGAAATAATAATGATTAACACTTACAAAAGCAGACTTCCTTATAGGCATTCTCCAGAATCGGAATTCATCTTACAGCAGCCGGAACTACTGGACTACCGTTTCATATAATCCAATTTTAAATTTCATTTATTTATTGTGGGACAAAGTCTAATTGCTTTTTTTTAAATATGCAATAAACATATTTTTAAACAAGTTGCAAATTATTCTCAAAATGTGTACAATATGTTATTTGTACATTTATTTATTTGTGATGTGTATATAGATATATATGTATTTATTTCTAACTTGAATTCATATCATATCTACTATATATACGACCAATTACACGGAAAGATAAACTAGCAATGTGAATACATGTTTTGAAATAAAGATTTAACGAAGACCTGTCTGTACTCACTGCTTATAATATCCTAATTAATGAACGGATGTTCCTAATATAATTAGAATGCATCGTCATCTATAAGTTTCGAAATAAAATTGTATTGTTCGAACTTGTATATTTACGTATGATGTAAGAAGTAAACAAAATTTATATCCACATTTAATATCGTATACCTATATTTTTTCTATCTATTGAAAACTACCGAGTGAATAAATGATGAAAAAAATGGATAGAATTTGAATTAGCGAGTTTTGCAATTGTTGAAATGCCATTATGACTAGAAAACGGTACATCGTAGTATACTGTAATACAGTCATTATCTTAGGACAAAGTTGTGAAACTCATCATCTTGTATGGCCACATTTGTGTCCGGTCCTTTCCGCCTCTACACCTCACCTCCCCCCCACCCCCCCTACCACCCCATCCCTCGTAACATACGTGCGGGGTAAATGCATGCATACACGGGTGCTATCAGTCTGCGGTGTCGTCTCGGCCATTAGGACCACGCTGGACACACAAACAAGCTTTCAAGTGACCAAGTGCTCACCGTACCAACTAAACTTTGCACCAACAACAAAACGGTTAATGTGATCAGAGCGGTTATAATGTCCAAGTGCCCCCACCCACCCCCACGCACACATACACCTACTCAACTGAGTTGAAATATGTTTCATTTTAAAATGATGTATGCATATATAGTTAATTTGGGATGTATTTGGTGAGCAGCGCAGACGTAATAACGAAATGCCAGTGTGCTGTTGACACTGTGTCGATAATAAACGGGGTATTGTGTTTAAGTATTGCGCGGTGAGGGGTGCAGGGAGGCGTATTCCATCCCTATGAGGAGCAGATACGTCACCGCGACTTGTCAAACAAAACCGTACGTGTTTGAGCAGTCGGTTCACCGCCGTCGACGTCGCCGCCGCCGCCGTCACCGTCACCACCGTCACTGATGGAAACTGAAGTATTTCGCGGAGCCAAACTTAGACGCTGATGGCAAAGTTTACCGCGAAAATACTCGTATCTGTTAACAAAGACACGTACCAAAAGTGACACTAAAAATCACTACTTATTTATATGAAACTGCAGCTGACATGGACCCGATACTTTGCATATATATATATATATATATATATATATATATATATATATATATATATATATATTGTGTGTTTGTTATGCATCGATCGATGGTACTGTTAAGAGGCGACCGGCGGCTGGCTTTAAAATTAGAAAAGCGTCGGGAGGCCGGGCGTCGCAGCGCTGGTCACTTGTGTGACGGAGATTTAGATTAGAGCCGTCCTGGTTGATCGTACGATAAGGCCGTGCGTTTAGACAAGGCAGGGGGCTGCAGGGCGGGCAGGGGGGTTGTGTTCGTTGTAGCGTTTACTAAGCGGTGTGTACCTATGACTGCGGCATGTGGAAACATCTGGTTCGGACACGTTCATTTCAAACTGCGCCATTGCCGCTCTACATACACGACAATAAACTCCACCCCCCCCCCTCCCACTTCTTGAACTTTAAATATATATATATATATATATATATATATATATATATAAATAAGCAAGTACCGAGTACTACCGTTCTTTTGTGCATACGCCAAATGCATGTAGCCGGTGAAATCTAATCAGAATCGAAGGGCTAGTATTCTGGGCGCGTAGCAGTATCCAAATATTAGTGAATATATCGATGAATAAAAAAAATATTCGTGGGTGTAAATATATCCTTTGTAAATGTAGCAAGGGCCAGTCAGTGTATGCTGAAGCCGAAGAGTAAATCAAATTTGCCGCATGTTCACAATTGCAAGACCGGAACCAAATCTACATACATTTGTACCTACTACGGTGTGAACACGGGCCGAATTCCACAAACTTCCCCTTCTTACATCGTCAACTTTCGCGACTGTATACTCAAAAAGTTATATCCAATATATATATATAGTTTGGTCAATTCTAAACCACAAACATAAATCTACATTCCGCTTTTAACGTTTCCTGGCCTTAAATTAAAATATATTCGTTCCAAACACACATATATGTCGCTTAAGTATCCATTGCACAAGTGTACAACCGTAATTTTACAAAATCAATCTATTTTACATATAAAAATAAATGAAACATTAACTAATAAAAATAGATGATTTTTATAACAAGTTAATTACGAATTGAATAACGATATTCATAATTAACGGCTGTACAAGCCTAGATTGAACTTTAAACTTGCATTTAATAATAGAAATTTTCGAAAAATTGTGCTAGTAGAGGCGAGCGCAAGCGATGGGTTTATTTAAGCTAATGTTTCTGTGGTTGTTTAAGACGTGGTTCGCGGCTGACTTGACGGAGATTTGTGAACAAGTTTAGCCCCGGCCACCCAACCAGAAATGCTCTAAAGTTTTAATGAATGACCACCGGACTTAAACTTTACATGTGCTTTAGTAATTAGGCCAGGTACACTGCTGGACCAGTCGTCTTACGCACCAAAAAAACTCAATTATTTTATTTACTTCGGTTAAAGTCGTATTTTAGTAAAATATTCTTGTGAAAGATTAGCCATTTTGTTTGTCATTGGGCACATAAGAAAACTATTCATGAATAACCCCCTGTTAATATAATATATCAGATACCGTTATCTGTAAACTACACACAACACACTAAATACACATCAAATCTTCAAATTAATATATAAATAGATTTTTCACAAACTTACTTAGACATTTGTTTCGTTTTTGTTTATTTATCAAACTAGTTGAAGGTTTACTGAAAGAACGTAAAAGAAAGATGAGTACAGGCCACTTTATTAATGGCATTAAATGATATTTAAGTATAAATATGTGTTTGTAGTGTACTATATATATATATATATATTATATGTTCTGTAGAACATATAATATACAAGTGGGCAAGGTATGAGAATGTATCGGTCGGGTACAGCTGACCGATGTGCCCTCTATAAAATATCCCTAGGGTCCGGCGGCAGGATTCGCGCAGGAATACCTAGGCGGCGGCAGCAGCAGCAGCAGCAGCAGAGAAACTACTATGTGAGTTTCGCCCAGTTTGACAGACCCGAACTGAACCGAAAGCATAAGTTTAGGTCTCATGAGGCACACACACACACACACACACACACATTGTGGCAAATATATGTATACCGCCTTCCATCTCCACCATCCATGTACACTAAAGTCTACGGGCTTTAGTATATATTCGTCGAAGAAGACGACGGACGCAATGAGAACATACTGGACGGTTGAAAGTGTCCCTCTGTGGGCCTACATCACGTACGACGCATCGATGCACATGCCACCCCTGCCCCCCCCCCCCCTCATCAACCCTTAAAATACGAACTTGCAAGTACTAGTTCGTTTATAATAAGAAATAATTCAACGCTCGTATTAACAAATTAAAATATAAACATACTTTGTGCATGTACATTATTACTATTATATCGATATGATATGGGCACATGGTGCCCACAGGTTAACGTAGTAAACTAGCAGTAGCAATATTTATATTAACGAAGCAGGAGAAGCCGATGAAGATGCCTATATATACATATAACATATGTTTCTTTTCTCGTAGTGTACTATAACATGTGAACCCGCTCGGCGTCTGTGTGTGTGTGTGTGTCTCGTTTGGAAGAGAACCTTTCTAGTGTAGCGGGCCCGGAGCCCCGGAGCGGTACAACTCCGGCCCGCTTATCTCGGCTGCGTTGGGGCCTCACCGCCCGCAGCGTAATATGCTATCATATAGTCGCTGTAATTAGTCGACTGAGACTACAAGATAATGTACTCTCGCTGATATAAATCTTTCTGCGTCGCGGCGCATCGCGGCGCGTCTTTTACCAAACACTTTATTTTCACACCAATACATTATTGTGCTTTCGATGACCCAACGACAACCGGCAACCCGCGACATTATTACACATAAATATGTAAGTTTCGATTCAAGGTTGCTCAAAACGTGTATTTCCGTTTATAGAATGTGTATGTTTAGCCAGAGCCTTTTCCTGCAACTGCCCACTAATCCTGCAACATTTGACAAAGTTTTTTTGTGCTTTTAATTGGCAAAATCTTCTTAAAAGTATTTAGAGTCAGTAGAAAAAGGTCTTTGAAGATTTGAAAGTATTATAAATTCTTTTAATTATTTTTGTAACGATTTAAACTTTCCCAACAATAATAATTATTAAAGGAGGGTGAGAGTGAGTGAGTAGAAAGTGGGGTGGCTATTACAGCAAATGTCCAGTGTTGTTTAACAAAACGCAATCAGACATATGGGCAAAAGTGTACACGAAATATGAGTTGAAGTTGTCGTCGTCCAAGTTTCGATGAGTTTCGCGAACGACTTGATGATGATTGTAGTTTGCGAAAGTAATAATACCGTGTGTGTGTGTGTGTGTCTGTGCGTATTTGATTACATTTCAAGACTGATACGTTTCAATATGTGTTTTATTAATATAAAATAACATATACGTTAGGACTGAAAATATTTGTTATTAATTTCCGGCGATCGCCGAATAGTCCTTGAATTAAGTGAAGCCGCTGTGCAGGATGCACTAACGATGCAAAGGGGGAAAAGTAGAAATATGAAACATATGTAATTCTAGTCTATAATATTCCCCAAGGATACTACTACTACTACTCAAGATGACCCACCGCATAATTTCATTATCTTACTACTAAATATGGTTGCATTACACGTCTACATTGAACAAAGAAGGGTATATTTAACCCTTTGAGTGGTCAAAAAGACGATAATATCAGGCAAACTCTAAACATGTGTCGATTTTAATTTACTTTTATGCAAGATTATAAAATTAACTTATCTTTTTTGTAAGCTTCTAGTTTTGGATATATGACATGATACTGCCCTGGTTTATTTTAGGTCCTAAACTACACACATTCATTGAACTGTCGATTGACAGTTCAGACAACAAAACAGTAAAAGTGCCTCAACACCTACTAATAAAATCACCCTACTACCTACTTGCCAGTAGGTAGTAGGGTGATTTTATTAGTAGGTGTTGAGGCACTTTTACTGTTTTGTTGTCTGAACTGTCAATCGACAGTTCAAACTTTGAATACGCTTGATTATTATTCAAATCAGTTTATTGAGTATCAGTAGCAACTATAACGTGATATAGTACAAAATTAATTCTTAATTTTTATTTAATTCAATGTTAAATATTTAATGTAAGCGTTTTAAAGTAATTTTATTCATATAATCCTAATGATTGTTGTTTTCGCGATAGCAGTCCCAATTCTGGTGTAAATATTTCATGAAAAGTGTGTAAACAGTCAAAACAAAAGAAAAGTGTCAAATTTGCTAGCTCATTGAGCGCAATAATAATAAAAATATAAAATTAAAAAGTCGCTGTTCATTTTTTGCTGTTGTCCCTTTTATCGCGTTCTGCCCCCCTTTCTCAGTGAAGCAATCTTTTGTTCTAGGGCCGCCATCCCCCTCCCCATCCCCCCCCCCCCCTCAGCGCTCATTCCGCCTTTTTTATATTTATTTTCTCATCTTGGCATTACTAATAACTTCCCTGTTTAATGTGTGTACATAAAACGTGGAAAGAGTGCACACTCATCTCACTGCCGTTGCCTCCCCCCACTACCACCGTCTATCCCCTCCATTTCCATATTTTAAGTGGCCTCAGGGGTCGTTTGACAGCAAAAAGAACAACCGTTTCTTCCAATTCTTATTTCCCTGAGAATCTTATATATCTCTTTTAAATAATATTGGTATTTAATAAGGATCAGTGTCTCTTATTAGCGTGTCTCACGGCTGACACGGGCCCATTTCTCCCCTACGTCGATTTCTTCCACGTTGTAATACACACAGCAGGACAATAGGGCACAACTCACCCTCATTAATTACACCTGCCATATTAAATTGCTAGATTTTTAAATTACAGAGTCACCTCTTTAAGGTGTTCAATACTGTCAACTGGTGACACTTTGTGTTTAGCAAGCACTGATGCAGTCGCCAATGCGGCCAGCTCACACTTGTTTAAAACATAGTAGATGTTTAAAACTATAAGTTTTAAACATAAGTATTTTAAACATGCCAACCCAATTGCAACATTTGAAGCATACAATTGCTGCCTATTTAACAAACATCTCAAGATGTGTTTAACTTTGAAAAGGTAGTTATATATTTTCATGTTGATTATACTGCGAAAATACAAACTCATGCAGCTAGTGTTAAGGGGACGAAAAAATAAAGTACCAACGTTTTTAATGAGATTTTCAGGCAGTGCTGAAACTCACGCAGAGCCATGATTATTTTGTGTTCCTTTACTGGCCCTTGTACACAATATATATATATAACACTCTCTAAGGTTGCTATTTCAAAAATGATTTTCGCCATATTGTTATATTGTTGTATTAATATAATTATTTCGACTATTTTTTGCGAGATATCGTTAACAGGGGGTGGCGGCGTAAAGCGAGGTATTGTTGTATGTATGTAATTATGCCATGTGGCGCAAGTGTTTAGGGGTACGGTGGTGGTGGTGTCCAGTGAAGCACGGGCTCATCTCCGGAGACGGCGTTGGCGGCGGCGAGATCAAAGGTGGCAATAAGGCCAAGGGGTGGTCCGTGTGCGTCATTAGCCATCTCACCCGTACCGCCCTCAGCTGACACCACCCCCTTCCGCCCCCCCCCCCACTCACTGACCGTTACTCTAAACGTTGAACGTTTATCAGGCGCGATGCTCGCCCGTTCGCAGGTCACCTACAGCTAACCCGGGTAATTTGTCATCAGAGGAGCACCCGATCACCCCGTATACACACATATATACCGAGTGATCACACTTGCAAAAGCTACTCTGTGTGTGCTTGATATAAGCAAATATATACAAGCACACACAAGGCACATGCCGTTTATTATCTAACACTTTACACACACGCTGCATCTCTGTGTGTGTGTGTATACTATCCTGATATCCATGGATCGCTAGTAAATATGTTTGCTCAGTAAAATGCTCACACGGAAATTAATTACTCGAAATATCTGGATATTTCTTGCAACCAATTTATATATCTATATATATATATATATATATAAATACAGTAAGCTAAGCACCCCTGAATTTTTTTAAAATCTATAATCTACTATTATTGTGACGCCGATGACTAGTGTAATTTTAACCGGCTTCACCCTTGCCACTTGCCGGCATCAAACATGTATAACACCGTGAAATGTTACTTATTTATTTGTAAAAAGAAAATTTCAACATCCAGAAGTAACGCTTTGAATATCTCGAAAACTGTTTGAGTTAGAGAAAAACTGATTCTTATAAAAGTTAAAGATATTTTAATTTATAGCAACTTTTGCTTGAAACATTATTTAAAAAAATGTGCCGTTTACTAAATAATCGATTTTTAAAATGGCCAAATTATATATTTACGTTTCCCTAATTATCACAAGAACGGTTCGAGTTATAGAAAAACTTATTCTTATAAAAGTTTAAAATACTTAAATTTCTAGCAACTTTTGTTTGAAACATTATATAAAAAAATGTGCCATTTACTGAATAATCGCTTTTAAAAATGGCCAAATTATATATTTACGTAATGGCAATGGTAGAATGAATTTAAAACATATTTGGTATGTAACTAATCAGTGCAGTGTGGTGGGAAATAACGTGGCGGCAATCAGCGCATAGTTGCATATTGTCTTAGCGTAGAACAATTTGCGACTGTGAGTTGTCAGAATGATCTGAAGAAACAGCTAAAGTTTGGGCGGTGTAGGAATGCTGATGGACAATCTCTTGTCTTGTGGTCAGGCGAAATACAAGAATGTCCGTCGTGGTCAGTCATTCGTACGGCGTCGGGACGCACTCGTGCGGAACATTTTCACACTTCGGACATAGTTGCACATAGACGAACAAACTGTTCATTGTCAAATCGAGCTGAAACTGAACGTACGCCAAAGACCTGGACTGGATGAAGCCGCCGCGACGCTCATTTGTCACGAGTGCGCGAATGTCAAATGTTTCTATGCTGACAGATGACTAGCGATCTACCACCAGTGGCATCCGTATTCAGCGGGGGCAATTCACCGCACCGATATGCCACCAGCATAAAAATCATATTTGTCATTTATTATACTTCATTTAACAACTATTTTTCAATACAAATAATAAATAAATACATATTATTTTAATAATAGAGCATTGGGGTGGCCTGCACTCGACTTTCACACTACATAGATTTAGTAGTTTCGACTCACCCCACTAACTAGACTAGTGCGAAAACAACCCTTAAATTTATGATTCCAGAACGAAATTTATTTATTTACCTGTGACTATTATTTTAAGCCCGTCGTTTTCAACACTTGGCCCATGCCACCCCCGGCACTTCCGCTGATCTATAGCCGCCCCCACACGTTTGTTTTCACCCCCAACTAATGTATAGTCAATTATTTTAAGTGCTTCACGAGTATGTGAACTATTTTTGAATAATTCGCACTAGCAACTAACATTTTTACTCTGTATGATATGGGCACGTTGTGCCCACGAGATAAATTAACTATATATATATGTAACAAAATAATGTAGCAGACTGCATAAAATGTAAAAGCTCTGGCAATGCCTTGAAAAATCAAAATAAAACTTGAAGACAAATCGGCGAACTTTGGTGGCGCACGGTGGGGGGGGGGGGGGGAGGTAAAAAAACGCGCATAATTGCGTATCCGGTGATATGTACATTTCCGGCAAAGGTAGCAGGATGTTTCTGGTTGTGATTTTGGTGGGTTTTTATGGCCGGATCGCGCGTAGCGGCGCACGACGCGTAGCAGGAACAGTCAGGAGAGAAATAAAGAGAAATTGGCGTCGTAAATCAGACGGAGAAACACGGAAAGCGAGCGGGACGCCAATATATATAGGACTGCTACTGCTTGTTTGTTTGTGTAAGGGTATCACACTACGTCACACGATTGAGACCGTGATTCGATGATCTGCCAGCAATCCCGCGCCCATTACGAATTTGCAAATCATTCAAATTGTACAGACACACATTTATATTAATGTAATTCATTATAAACATAACTATTTTTGCCATAAGAGCAACCGTTCTACAAATATTGGAGATAGAACAAAAAGAAACACAAATTAGATATTACAGATTTTCCGTAGCAGTTTTCTCGTAACTGGTACAATTTTTAAAGAATCTTTTCAAACAAAAGTTGTGCGAAATATTCATATCTTTCATTATGTACATAACTATTTTTGCCATTAGTGCAGCCGTTCTAGTGATATTGGCGATTTAATAAAAGAAATATATCTCACAAATGCATAACTATGGCAATATGAATAATATATTTATGATTTTTCGTAGCAGTTTTCTCGTAATTGGTAGATTATTTGCATAAATTGTTCAAACAAAAGTTGTGTGGAATATGAATATCTTTCATTGTGTAAATAACCATTTTTGCCATTAGTGCAGCCGTTTTAGTGATATTGGAGATAGAACAAGAAATGAACTTTTGGTTTGAATATTATTTTCAAATCTAGATTTAGGCTTTAGAGCTCTGAAGCGTTCACAGACACACAGACGTAATTCAAGTATAGGTTTTGCTAGTAGATCTTTTTAATTAAATTTAAGATATCAACGTATATATATGTGTAGTAGATCCAAGTAAGCTTTGATCGAGTTAAAATCTTCTAGCAGAACGATTTCAATTTTAGTGTCAACTCGAACATACCATCTATACACTGAACAAATATACAGTGTAACTTTGACGACAAGTTTAGAAACTTTACAACTAAAATGATTCGTTTTGTATTTAACTAAGATACATTTATCTGTATTCTTGACTATGCATCATATCGCACATATGTATGTATGTATGTACACTGTTAAAATAATAGTGTACCAGTGTAAAAATGCGAGTGGGCCGGTTGTAATCGCGCCCGCGCCCGCGCCCGCGGTCGGACCCTGTCAACGCTGATGTTAAACGGATGGGGGTTACGTAAGCGTTCGAGAGTATAACGCTTTGGTATAAAGTTAGTGTAAACGGTGGCCGGGCAGTGCGCCGCTTGCCGCTGGCATCTATGATTAATGACCAGTGCGAATGATAAGAACCGGCGGCCTTATGTACGTACCTGATGCCTTTTAGTGGCCACTGGTCGAGTACAAGCGATAATCACCGCACCACTCACTTCCACGCTCACCCCCAATTATACATCGTTAACATTACTCCCACTAATACATCATCTAGAACAGCTGGAGTGGCCCACAACAGACATTCTACTCATTACACTATCTGCTAACTCATTCTCCGTCTAGCAACAATTAAAAAGACTTATTAACATTTATATAAATAATCTAGTAAAGTAAAAGTCTAGAACCATACAATATCTACAATATTATTATATTACAACGAAATTGTATTACTGCAGCTGTAAATTACTATAATCCAAAAAGCATATCTAATTACCGATTTGAAGCTACAGTAATACAATTTCATTGTAATAAAAATATGCTAAATTGTAGATATTGTATCGTTCTAGGCTTCTACTTTCCTAGATTATTTATATTAATCTTAATAAGTCCGTTATTAAACAGAGAACGAAATATAAACAAAAGGAGCACTTTAAAAGTTGTGTAAATGTATATACATATTTTTTACTGTGTACGGTTGGTGGCATTGTGTGATATTTATATGAAACCCTACGACATGCGTGACCAGCAATCTATGGCGCGTATAAGAGGTAAAAAGTGAGTGTATGTCGTATCCTGGGCACACTAGAGAAACCCTTTGCCGAATAATACCTGCTATAAGTGACAGAGACAACGCGATACGTGGGTCAGACCGAGATGACCATATTATCTGATTTGCATCGAAATAACGGCAACGAGATTGCACCAATTTCTCAACTAGCTCCCTGAGCACGTGCGCTCGTGGACAACGCGCCATGTTGTTGATTAAAGAGTGTGATTACACACTTGGATTTTGCGTTATCGGCCGGCGAACAACCCGAGTATCGGGGCCACAAAAAATTAGAAAAAGCATAACTATGACAATATTAATAAGATATGTAAGATTTTTCGTAGCAGTTTTCTCGTAAATGGTAGATTTTTTGTGGAAACTTTTCAAACAAAAGTTGTGCGAAATTTTAATATCTTTTATTTTGTACTTAACTATACTTGCCATAAGTGCAGCCGTTCTAGTGATATTGGAGATAGAACAAAAAAATGTACTTCTAGTTTGAATATTCCTTTCAAAAATAGGCCATATACAAGTTTCTACGTGGGTCACAACAGACCCCGAGTAACCTTCATGCAATTGGTGGTGTAACCGCAACTTCCAATTCGACATTTTTCAAGATCGTAACATATTTAAAAAGTATCCTTTTAGATGTTGTCTAAGAAAGTAAAACTTTGGAGGTTTTCTTCCACAGATTATAGTATATATATATATAGATATATTTGGATAGTAATAATATTATTGGTAAATTCCGAAATGTGTTTATGACAATAGCGGGCACTAGCACTATTTGATGAAGTGGCCCATAGATCTGAGGCAATTGAAATTACAGAATGCTGTTGTCGTCGCACTATTAACACCTAGCGCGTTAGTGCTGCCAGAGTGCCTCCTAAATGAAATATTTGTTACAATTGCTTTTTGAAGTTTACAGAAACACACACACACACACACACACACACACATAGACGAAGCGACGGTTATATTAAATCCTTAGAAAGCAATCTTTAACATCATGTATAGTAGCAGGCAGGTAAAGGATGATCGCATTGACTGAAGGGTGTTTCTCTGTTTTGTTATTTTGTCGCCTCAGGACACACTGGCGGTCGTTGTGTTACTATGTCATGTAGCTACTTCAACAATAGCTACTACATACATACATACATATATATATATATATATATATATATATATATATATATATATATATATATATATATATATATATATATATATATATATATATGTATGTATGTAGTATATTCACTCAGATTTATTAAACATTTTCGTAGCAGTTTTCCCGTTACTGGTGCATTTATTGCAAAAACTTTACAAACAAAAGTTGTGCGAAATATTAATATCTTTCATTATGAATATAACTATTATTACCATAAATGCAACCGTTCTAGTGATATCATACGATTTATTAAAATACATGCGAATCCATAACATAATAAATATGTATTATTTTTCGTAACAGTTTTCTCGTAACTGGTACATTTTTTGCAAAAACTGTTTCAACAAAAGTTGTGCAAAATTTTAATATCTTTCATTATGTACATAACTATTTTTGACATAAGTGCGGCCGTTCTAGTGTAATCCTACGATTTATTAAAATACATTGAAAAGGAGCAAAAAACGTGTTTATTGTAAAGTCGTCTAAAGTGAGCAACGGGTGAGTGTATGTATGTTGTAGTAGGGGTGAGTGGGGTGGGGTGGGGTGAGTTGTTGATTTTTGTTAACGTGGCGTAATAGCTAGTCGAACAGAAATCAAACAGAAAGTCATAAATTAGTTGCGCAGGCAGGTTGTTGACGCATGCGCAGTCGCAATCGTTGCCGTAGCGCCCTTTTGTGTGCTTTTTTCCAGCGCTGCCTACATTTTGCTACACTTGGCACTTTCGCAAAACTTTTCCTGATATATTTGACTCTTTGACATGCAAAGTTAAAGGCTTCGTTCGTTCGTTCGTTCGTTCGTTCGTTATAAATGAGCGAATATATACATATATGCCCACGTTGAATTCTACAGTCCTTAGAAATACTCTACTTTACAGGGACGGCGTTACACAATTTCCACAACGATTTCAATACACCGGAAATGGATTGATTTGGACAAAAATAAATTCTAATAAAAGTTAAACTAATTAAAAAAATTGTTTGAATAGTTTTTACTGTCTATTACGAATTCTAACACAAGTTTGGAACGGATTAAAACGATTTGAGCCTCCCTGAATTAAATATGAATTATTTTTATTGTCTTTAAGCAAATTTTTATTTAAAATTGTATGATTGGCAACAACCAAATTTTTTTTAATTGTTTAAAACATAAAAAACGGTAAAAAACAATGAAAAAGTATGTTTTTATGTTTCTGACACGGTACAGCCCACCAAAGCTGTGTGCGTAAGACAGCAGCTGATACAGGCGCGACGACACACATCGTCAATGTTAATGATAAGTCGTTGAGGCGTCCCCTGCCGCACATCTACAGGATGTTACGCATTCACCGCATACATGATACATACGGGATAATATGTGTGCGCGGTTTCATAATAATTCAATATCGTTTACGCGCGCGCTCGGCAACCGGTGTCAACAATGATTGATAGTGATTCGGCGACACGGTGGAGCGTCGCATGGAACGGTGCCGCTGTTTTTCGAGTACGCTTCGAGAACGTTCATGAATAATGTAGAGGCGTAAGTAAGGTGGCCGTCTGCTAGAAGAAACGTGCTGCTAAAACTTGTTCGCACACGAAAAGTCGCCGGAAACAACTTTTTCGTACATACATACATACATACATAGATACCATTGGTCGTGTTAACTTTCTCGGTTTGAGGTTTGCCAACTTTTGGTGTATATAGCCACCATTTTTGATGTTATTATTTATTTCGTGTTTAAGCTGCACTAACAGAAGGAAATTAGTATTTTTAAATAATGCCATTTTTTGTATATAAATCATTTTATATTCGAAAATGAGTAGAAAATTAATAAATCAATAATAATCGAACTAGAACTTCCCGAGAAATATGCAACGCTACACTATTTTCAAAATATTTCCGGTTCTATTAGTCGCAGATACATTTCTCTGTATAGGTTTTGTTACATTAAAAATACATTCTAACCCCAAAAAAGCAAACATAATCTAATAGAAATTGTTTTGTCCAATTTCTTGATTTTTTAAATTAATTTATCTCTGCTATAACAGACTTATTTAAGAAGTAAACGGTTAAAATATTGTATTTTTAAACATACAATTCAAATAATATATATTTATAATGACAACTACGTATAAGAATGTCGAGTAAAGGCCACCCCAGCTATTTAAATTACGGTACGATGAGCGAAATGTTTACGTATTCCAACGCCAACACGTTGTGCGGACAATAATTGTGTGACTTATTTTCAATTTCCATTTTCAGTTCTTTCCGATGAAAGATTCTTTTGAAGGGGGGACGTCGCGACGCCGTGATATAAAGGTGCATCTCATTTAACAGTCAACGCATCGCAGAACGACCCCCTATCAATATTAATTCAAATATTTCAAGTTGAAAGACAAAGTCAATATAAAAAAAAAAAAAAAATCACTTGCAAACCGGCAAGCTGACGGCAATAGTGCTTGCATGCTAATTTTAATTTAGTATACGTAGTAATAAGTAGTGTTATTTGAAAAAATGGACGTCTGTGAACACTCTATAGAGAGCACAGTCTAAGTTTTATTTTGTGAATTATAAAAGTGGGTAGAATGATCTCCCTTAATTCTTTAATGAAATGTGGCCATAATAAGGGTTGCAGTTTCACCCTTCTCAAAGATTCGCGCTGATCTCTGACACTGACAGCCCTTTGGCCATTACGCGTATTTTACACTCGCCTGAATTCTACTTTTGACAACTACTGGTCAAAAAAGTATTTAAATCGGAATTAAGAAATAAAAATGGGTCCATTTCCAACAAATTATTTATTAAATATTACTTATCAAATGCATTTAACGTATTTTTGTTTGCATTAAAGACCAGATTTAGTAAGATACTAACGTGTAGTGAAGCTACATTTAGTCGCCGTTGGAAATCCGGTAAGAAAAAATGCTTTTGTATGTTGGCACGATCGAAAAAGTTTAAGGTAACGAAAAGAAAAAGTAAGTTAGTAAGCCTGTCGGCGAGGGCGTGGAATGTAGGGCTTTGGGGGTGGTATTCGCGCGGTGGAAGGGTTACACACAGGCGCAGTGCGGCGCCGGGCGAGTGGTGGGGACGGCCAGCGACGCACCACGACGCTCCGTCGAGTCGCCGCTCGGTCGGCGCTATGAGAGCAACTACGTTACAGAAACGTCCCTATTTCTCTACATTTACGTAAATGAAACACACTTTTCCGACCCAATTTCACTCTATTGCCAAAAATAATCAGTTACATTGCGATTTAAAAATGTAGCACACTATTTATTTAATTATAGTTGTATTTTGCGACATTTTCGCCGATTTGTTCACCATAATATAATAATTATAGATATATGTATGCCTTTTATATAAAAATACAAACACATGGGTAGGAATCGAACCCTAACGTTCACCGTAAACGACGCCACGAAGATATATTTTATATCAATTAGTCTATATTGTAAAAAAACTACAACAGTTAATGTATTGCTATATTTAATCCTGCTGGTATTGAAACGAATAATTCTTAAATATCAACATAAATATATTATGTAAATATCAATATATGCATTATGAGTTAAGTATGGAAAGGTATCTTTTTATAGACTTATATACAGATTAATTAACGAGCTAAAAATTCGTACTTAATATTTTTTTCAGGCTTTGGGTTAACAATATGAAATAATCTTGTAGACATAAAATATCTTAGAATTTTTAGTAGAATTTTTCAATGTTTAAATTATTTATATAAGAGCAGTATTAAGGGGGGTTGCAAATTTTGGGGCCTTACAACTCGGGAAGTATACAATCGATTAGATTTAAACTGCGTACGGATTTAAATGGGTTGCTAAATAGTATGTGTAGCAAATTTGGTGTAAATCGCACGGGTACCTTCAGAGTAGAAAGCACAAATGTGGTCGAGCGAGCGACTACTAACATTTAATTATGTTTGGTCCAATACTTTTCGTTAAGGAAATGTTTTGATCCGAGAATACTACAGACACACGATCAATATATATATATATATATATATATATATATATATATATATATATATATATATATATATATATATATATGTATATAGTATCTAGAGATTATAATAAATCAGGGCTATAATATGTGGCGTAGTAAGGAGAAGTCGATTAGTCGGCAGTTCATGCAAATTGAAGAGGTCTAGTCTAGCCTGAAGTATTAGCAGCGACTAGGACTAGAATCTATTAAGCGGATTAAGTCGTCGACTCAGCCTGACTCGATCCGATCTACAATATGCGCCCCGTACAATCAATATATATATATATATATGAGTATGAGTATGAGTATGAATCTGGGTCCAGCCCTCTGCCGCTTGTCCGTTTCCTGCGGCTCCTGCAGCAGCAGGAGCAGCTCCTGCTGGGCAAAGTTCGGCTGACGGTGGCCCGTGGCAGACGTGCTCGTCCAAAGCCAACCCCTTCGCCAGTTCATTCGTTCTGCCGCCGCCGTTGCTGCTTCGGCATAGTTCGCGCAACTTCGCCACAGCGTCGCGACGCGCTCCTGCTGATTATAAGACCGCCGCGGCGACCAAGTTGAAGTCCAACCGACGGCCACGCTAAACCAAATCTATCAATCGACAACATTCATACTACTACTAATTATTATTATTATTATTATTACGTTCTCAATAATAATTATTATAAATTCCATCTCAGCCCTTTTTTATTTATTGCAAGTTTAAAAACATTTGTTCTTTGGACATTATTTATTTATATTTTTTATTATAAATCGGGCGGCTACTCCGAGGAGGTCCTCCTCTGCAGAAGGCCTGAAGACATGCAAAGGTAGGATCTTAATGTTGTGCGTCTGTGTGTCGTGAATCGGTCTTCTATTGTTGACATCAATACACCACCTCATTTATATATATATATATATAACCAATCAATTTTAAACCCTTGAGCAAAGTGCGTGAGTGTTCTGCGTGTGTGTGTGTGTGTTTTTGAAGGATTTCTGGCAACCGGTTTACTAATTACCCGTTATTGTATTCGGCTAAATACTTTTGATTACCGGACAACCAACATTTCAACCCAAATTAATTATAAAAATACGTGGATATTTTCTATATATATATATATACGTATTTTCTACCGGAAGTACAGCGGCTGTGTCCGTCGGGGTTTCGCACCGGATGCGGATACGGCCGAAAGAAAGGGTCGAGACTATTTACCACACGCCGAAACAACAATATATATATATATATATATATATATATATATATATATATATATATATATATATATATATATATATATATACTAACTCGTTAGGATCCTTTGACATTTCACAATATTTCCAAATTACTTAAACGTATTTTCATTTTAAATCGTTTATTTAAATTGTATTTTATTGAAAGGGAAAAATCTACAGTGTCCTACACTGGTCTTTCTCGTAGATCTATCGATATGCAGTTATTATGAAACAAATTAGTAGCAATATTACGTATATAACGCGGTGTTCTTATAACACGGTTTTCAAATAACGCTAGGTGAATATTTAAATAACCCTGCTACAACGCGGTAATTGTATAACGCGTTATTTCGTACAAGACAACTTAAAAAGTGTAACAATTGCATTATTTTTTCAATTTATTACATTTTAATCGAAAGACACAGCTGGAAGCATTGGTGCATCGGTTGTAGAGCATGATTTGAAAGCAGTGCGTCGTTAAGTTCAATTAAGTAAAGTGTTTACGATGTATTTTACAAAACTTAATTACATTAGAAAACACAGGGTTTCATTCATTTTGCAATTATAACCGGAGTATTATTCGGGCGACGCCACTCCTACAGGCGCCCGGACTTTTTTCGCCGTCGCCATTTTGCCATATTTAATGTACGATAATTCTAAGGAACTAAATTTAATAAAAATGTATCTTATTCCTTATATATATACATAAATACTTTATCAAACATAAATGCAACTATAGGAAAAACTGGAGTGGCCCTCACTTAAAAATAGTGTCTTATTTTCTTTAAAATTCACCTTACGATTACCATGAAATAAAATCAACCTAATTGTACATTTTCAAAAGCGATTTATCAATTAATTATACATTTCACGAAAACATACTTTGAATAAAAGTTGTTGGAAATTTTAATATGTTCAACTTTAATAAGAGTAATTCTTCTCCAACTCATATCGTTTACGAGATATTGATAAAATAGTACGAGTAAACATCACCTTACGATTACTATGATATATAATCAATCTGAATTGTGCATTTTTAAAGGCGATTTATTAGTAAATGGTACGTTTCATGAAAAAATACTTTATATAAAAGTTGCTAGAAATTTTAATTTGTTCAATATTAATAAGAAACACTTTATCTGTTGCTCTAGCCATTTACGAGATATTGATAAAATAGTACGAGTAATGTTTACCGATTACTATGAAATAAAATCAAAAGCGATTTATTAGTAAAAAAAATACTTTATACAAAGCTTCCCTTAAGTGTGTCTTAATACAGTTGAGCTATCCGTCGGCCGTCGCTTAAATACTGTATAAGCAGTGGCTTTACTTTTGTCACTTTAGTGTCTTTTTCTCAGAGCTACTCCTGCTGAAATTGCAGGATTCCTGCATTGGGGAGTTACGAATGTCTAACATAGGAAATCATTCACACGATTAACTCGCCTGTATATATGTGTGTGTGTATGTGTAGAATCATCCCCTTATATAATAGGATATTTTCGTGTTTTTTTCTCCTGCTAGCAGGAATCATGGCCCATATGGTTGGATCGCATCTCCGATATATATATATATATATTATAGTATGTAGTAACTAATCAGTTGTCTAGCGAATTTCTTATGCCCCATAATGTTAATGTGACAAACGTTATTATTGTTTTGTTTCCTTCCGGTGAGATTAGATTTTGTTTTTGCCATCATGCTTCATATCATATTACATTCGCGAGACAATAAGGCCTAACGGAACTCAATATTACATGATTACTGCGTATTAAAACTATGAACTGAAGACATTGATGCTTGTAAATTAAAATCTGCACCTACTGTTTACTCTTTTATACATTTAGGATGAAAATAGAGTGTAAAAAAAAACTGACATGGGCGGGAATCGAACCCTCGACCTCAACAGTGAAAGACGAGAGTTTGGGGTAGAAATCAGGTTTAATATATAAGTATTCGTTGGTTTTTAATGCAGGCCTCGTGGCGTAACGGAAGATGTATCTGTTTTAACGCGCAAAAGCCATAAAGCGATGATGTAAAAAGATCATGAAAGCTTTGCAGCATCTGCGTTGCTACCTAACGTAAAAGACGCAGCAGCGGCAGCTTGTAGAAAAAGTGTTGTTGTGTTGTGTATCAACAACACATGGATATATGATAAGTTTTTATTGGTTTTAAAAGAGCTGCTGCTCTTTTGTGTGTTTTATTAAAAGATTTCCACATGCTGTTTACTCAATTCGCGGAAAATACACAACGAAAAGAAAAACACACTTTTCACTTTCCTATACGAAAGGATATGGAAACACTTTCTTGAAAAATATGCATATATATATGAATAGTTTTGAAATTTCATGATGCTAAATTAGAATAATGGAACGAAAACACATTCCGTAAGCTCGGGAAATTTCGTTAAATCTCATTAGGGAATTATTTTGCTAAATTACATGTAATAAAACACTGTAACGAATACACATGAATAGTTTTAAAATCCCGTGATGTTAAATTAGGATCATAATGGAACGAAAACACGTATTAATTCCGAGTAATTCCGTTAAATCTCGATAATTATATGTTTATGCATCGATTTCTCTTTAATATAATTTATTTTAGGATGAGTAAAAAGTAAACACAACGCACCTATGCGTCCAGCTCGCAACCAGTGGTATTAAATTATTATGCCCTTTTCGTTAACAATTTGAAAAAATGTTATAAAGAAATAATTTAATTTAATTTTTTATGGTCTTTGAGTTAACAATATGAAAAAATCTTGTAGATATAAAATATCTTAGAATTACTAGTAAAATTTTTGGGTGTTTTAACTCTTTTTCTAAGGGCAGTATTAAGGGGAGCTACACATTTTGGGGCCCTATAACTCGGGAAGTATACATGCGATTGGATTTAAATTGCGAACGGATACAAATAGGATGTTAAATAATATGTGTAGCAAATTTGGTGTGAATCGATCCGGTACCTTCAGAGTAGTAGAGGGCACAAATTTGACGAGCGAGTGACGACCGTTGGGACTAACAGTATATGAGTTATATATATTTTTGGATTCAAAGCGACGAGACAAACACGTTTTGTTGAGGAAATGTTTTGAATTTATAAAATTTTCTTTAAAATATGTAGAAGGATGTCAGATAATTTTGATTTACGTGATATGAATTAAAATGTTGAATATTTTCACGTATGTCCGAGTTATGTATGTATATATATATATATATAATTGCAAAAACAAGAGAGCGTCTGTCGGCGTCAGTTGCATAAATACATATGTCCAGGCTTCGTATTATCCTTGATAATCAGGCTTCGCCTGTTTCCTGCACAGGCAGCGCCTGTCCATCACAATTACCAACTTCTGGAAAGTTACTGTGTTTCACATTCATTATCTAGTGCGCGCTGATCTAACAAAGAACACACACACACACACATCCCATAGCCAACTTTACTTCACATGATAATAATAAGGATAATGACGATAGAAGCTACCATCACTAGACACTGTTAAAACTGTACTCTACATCTTATCAAACTTTCGACTACATTTACACACTTTTCCTATACATACAGAAACTTTTGTGGATCATATCGTATATATTTAGTTTCTTAAATAAACAGTACAAGGATCATTCATTTTTAAATTTCCCATAACGGTTTTCTCGTAACTGGTACATTTTTTAAAGAAACTTTTCATACAAAAGTTGTGCAAAATATTATTGTCTATCATTATGTATTTAACCATTTTTGCCATAAGTGCAGCGGTTCTAGAGATATGGGAGATAGAACAAAAAATACATGAAATTAAGATGCAGTTTTGGTTATCTAAATATAGTAATAGTTACACAATATTACGTTCGACAGTTTTGGCTGTAGAGCGATAGACAGACAGACAGACAGACACACACTTATTACTCCGTAAACGAAATTAAAGAAATAACAACAGTGTTTTAATGAATTTCACGTGAGCAATTATGATTATCAGCGTCGCCGTGGTGAGCGCTGGCGTCCCCTATCGGCGTCTCTTGACGCTTGGTGTGGCTGGTACACCATATCACCGATATTACTGCTATGCAGCACAACTAGCCCCCGAAGTCAAATGTACTCGTTGCGTTGTATATCGTTGCTAGAGCTCACACACATGGATACCAGGACGGTATACAGTATAATTAACCCACAAACAGAGCGATTCGGCATTATTCGGTCGACAATCCGAAGCGCTCGCACGATTTTTAGTGCCGGTTTAACCGCCTGATAACAATGACTAACATCAGACCCATTTTATCACTACTAGATTATTAGTTACTCGGTCGAAATACAGATTTACGAAAGGAGGAACATTTAGTTTTTTTTATTTTAATGTTTGGGGAATGAGCAAAACAGCTCAACTTTTTCGGAATGTCTCGTACACAAGCTGTGATAAATTCCACATGACCCCGTTTATATATATCTGACGCAGCTGATTCTTCGAATTTTCGGGATCTCGGGTGGCCCTGAAAGTTTTCAAACAAATTACGCGCTCGCCCTCAAGTAACTTTACTTCGAGGAAAAAATCAATGTTGTGACGATGTGCGGGACAAGGACAAACGCACACCAAATTACTGGCTCTCTCTCTCTGCTGCTGTTTTTTCATTATTAATATCGCGGTAAACCAACCAAAATGGCGCCGATACACATACTTTCTTACGACGAATTATATACACATCTGCAGTGGCCCACACCACACTTATTCCATATTACTAGAAATGTTCTGTAACTATTGTTTTAACATTTAATTAGATTAATTTGACTACGCTGATTACATAACTGGCGATTAAATTGATGAAAAACCGCATTTTAAAATTGTTAAAATGCTATTATCCATATAACTCGAAAACGGTGCATCGTTTGACATTTTTTTGGAAAAAAAATCGCATAAATATTTTTGAGTTTGACATATATTTAGACTAATTTGAGTACGCTGATTCCAAAAATGCTAATTAAAGTGGTGAAAGACCGTTAGAAATTGCTGTTAGCGCGCTTTGAAGTTGGGAAAATGCAAATTTCCATATAACTCGAAAACGGTGCATCGTATCGAGCCGCCGTTAACAGATTTGAGTTCCCCGATATTTAATTACTCTAGAAACTTAGTTTCAGCCGGTTTGAAAAGAAAAAAATTTTTGGACACATTTCACGGAATTTTTTTAACTTGTTTTTTTTTTCAAACTTTGCAAATTTTTTCCGACCAAACCATAAAAGATAGAGAGTTGAAATTTGGACAGTCAAACAACCTATAGTTGGTGTATATTGTCAAATTTTTTCAACTTAATTGGAATAATATTACGCCCGCCACAGCAAACCGCGAGAAAAAACAGTGAAAATCGTCGATTTTCGCAAAAACGGTAAGGGGTACCCCTTGACATTTTTTTGGAAAAAAAATCGCATAAATATTTTTGAGTTTGACATATATTTAGACTAATTTGAGTACGCTGATTCCAAAAATGCTAATTAAAGTGGTGAAAGACCGTTAGAAATTGCTGTTAGCGCGCTTTGAAGTTGGGAAAATGCAAATTTCCATATAACTCGAAAACGGTGCATCGTATCGAGCCGCCGTTAACAGATTTGAGTTCCCCGATATTTAATTACTCTAGAAACTTAGTTTCAGCCGGTTTGAAAAGAAAAAAATTTTTGGACACATTTCACGGAATTTTTTTAACTTGTTTTTTTTTTCAAACTTTGCAAATTTTTTCCGACCAAACCATAAAAGATAGAGAGTTGAAATTTGGACAGTCAAACAACCTATATTTGGTGTATATTGTCAAATTTTTTCAACTTAATTGGAATAATATTACGACCTCGACAGCAAAGCAAGTGAAAATCATCTATTTTCGAGTTTAACATTAACTTATAAAAACTATGTTAAAATATATGATGTAAATGTGCTATAAAATATTCGTAAAAATAAAATAAATTGCATTTTTATGAAATACAATTGGATATAAAACATTTTAACTGGTATAAAGAGGCATTTGCACAGTTGAAAAACTACCCTATTGTATTCATATATAATTCATCCCCAATCCCGTTTACATAGAATGATCATATATGCCCTGGAGACTCGCAATTTTTCCGCGTTTTGCATTTGAAGCAAAATCAAGTTTTCACCGTAATTACCGTTTACAGCTTTTTACGAGGTTCACGGCGCGACGTCGGGACGTGCTGTGAGTATTTCTGATCTGTGCTAGTAATGACGCATGTAGAACCAAGATAGATATAAAGGCCGGGTTGTGTTAATTGATCCACCCTCTCGCCCCGGCCACCCCCTTAATTTTACCACCAACGCTTGCTGCTCCGTTTGAATTAACATACGGTTTTCCCATCTGATTTTAATCACTCTCCTCTATTTTTAAGTATTTCAGTAAATTGCATCAAAAAAAAAGTGTTTGTCTCGTCGCCCTGAACCCAAAAATATATATAGCTCATATACTTGGACGTTAGTCCCAACGGTCGTCACTCGCTCGTAAGACCAAATTTGTACCCTTAACTACTCTGAAGGTACCGGCACGATTCACACCAAACTTGGTACACATGTTAAGTCGTACCCCGTTTGGATCTATTCGCAGTTTAAATCTAATCGCCCATATACTACCCGAGTTATAGGGCCCCAAAATTTAAAACCCACCTTAATACTGCCCTTATAAAAATAATTAAAACACCCAAAAATGCTACTATAAAATCTAAGATAATTTATATCTACAAAATTTTTTCATATTGTTAATCCAAATGCCATAAAAAATTATTAAATATATGTTTTTATATGTGTCGAACAAAAATCGACTTCAAAATTTAATATGTCTACTACTCTGAAAGTACCGGTACGATTCACACCAAATTTGGTACACATGTTAAGTCGTACCCCGTTTGGATCTATTCGCAGTTTAAATCTAATCGCCCATATACTACCCGAGTTATAGGGCCCCAAAATTTAGAACCCCCCTTAATACTGCCTTTATAAAAATAATTAAAACACCTAAAAATTCTACTATAAAATCTAATATAATTTATATCTACAAGATTTTACCATATTGTTAATCCAAATGGAATAAAAAATTATTTAATATATGTTTTTATGTAATTCAACGAAAAACGATTTTAAAATTTAATATGTTTATGTATGAATATGGAATTAAAAATATTAGTGTACGAAAGTGGTTGGATATGACCGCACAAGCCGGTTCTAGGATCGCAAAGGGGTGGCTGGGTTCCGAGTAGGTGTGGGGGGCAGCACCGTAGTGTTTACGACGGCGACGTAACGAGGCACGAAAGCATCGCTGCCTGACACCGGGACGTGCCCGTAAATTAGCTAACGTTCTCTCCTGCAACCTGCTAGCAGGAGTACAGCTCGACTGCAATAAACATTCCGCACATAAATTACAAACATTTTAACGATTCTTCATGCTTCCACGACTTGGCGCCCAAAAGTTAAAAAAAAAACATATATATATATATATATATATATATGACGAATGGATTGTATATGATATGGGCACGAGGTGCCTATGGGTTAACACCTCGTTTTAAATACTTTCCTGCAATGGGTATAAGAATGTAACCCTTTCTTTTAGGGTGGTACAGTTTGTTATTCAACACGCGTAAAAATGCTGAACCCTTTTTCTGGTTTGTGTTCAGGGGGCGGTTGGCGGCGGTAGCGGTAAGTGTGGCCGACCACACTCAGACTTTATTATTATGCGGACACACTGTGTGTGTGTGTGTGTGTGTGTTCCACTGTTTTAAATTAAGATTCAAGTTCATTCGCACTCATTTACAATGTGCGCGTTTCATTAAAACGGCGAACCGCGTGAATTTAAAACAAATTAAGACACCACAATCCCATGTATTTCACTCACACCATTATTAAAATGCCACGCCACTGGCTTATGAATTTAAAATAGGTTAAAGTGTCTATATAGTAGTAGTAGTAGTAGATGGGGTGCTTTATAATGCCAAATTCAAATTAGTAGTAATTGAATATAATAAAGAATGCAAGAGGTCCGAATTACAGTTGACATTCAAGTGTCCGTCCGTCCGTCCGTCCGTCGTAGCAGCAGGAGGAGGCCATGATTGAATTATACCCGTGTATACGCGCGTGTCTGTCGCGCATAAAATATGCATTGTATAAAAATAATCATAAACCTAAACACTACTTCCGTGCACTACCGCCAGCTGTTCCATATTTGGCTGTGGGCCTATGGCAACTACCATACACTCTATTGCGCGCCTAAGCCACTCCAGTTTTTCAATATGTCTGTTTTAATAAAGTATTAAACCATTCTTAAAGTAGAGTCATTTAAACTAATCACCATAAATGCTGTCATCACTAATGCATCAACGGAAACAACATACATACACACGTATTGACATATTAACTTCATACACACATACAGACACACACACAGAGAATAGAAAGAGAAACACAATCAGTCGTAAATTATGCATACAGGTTCGAGTAGAATACGGCAAAGTGAGCCGTGACGCGGGAGTAGGATTTTTATTTACGTTTTGAGGGTGGCTATGGATGGGAACCGCAGCAGGAACACACCGAACCACTAATTAAACGCTTGTTAAATGATCAAGTATGCTACGCAGGGGGTTGTTTGTTTTTCTGCCTTTTTAAAGTCATGCCACAATTATACACAACTGTATACAGATTTCTTTGTTTGCGACAAACACGTGTTCCTACTTTCCCATACAAATCTATCTATTTTATAAACGTATATATACGTCATGCGAATAGATAATAGCTGTGTCGGTGTGTCGGTAGCAGTCTTAGATCAAGAAATGTCCCAAAAAGTGTTTGTCTGGTCTTATACTTGGATGATACTTAGAATGCAGCATGTTCGCCCGGCTGAAAAGTCTTATTTCAATAGTGGCTGGTCTTTATCTTTGAACGGCTCATTCACGATTCAGCGGCCGTTGTATGGGAGGTTGCACGTACATAGAATTATTGAACATGCGAATATGAAAAGTTCCTACCTAGTTTCACTGTCCTAGATGGCGGTGACGGCGGCGGCAGGGGCACAAGTTGAAACAACTTCGTGATCAGAGACACACGGACAACTTTTTGCTACCCCCCCCCTGCCACCCCCAGTCCCTAGAGGGTGGCCGCCTAGCGCGCACCCCCTCACTACCAACCCAGCAAAACTTCTAAATGCCCGCCGTTGCCGTTGCCGTTGCTGCTAGCGCTCACTACGCCTGCTTTATTCATTTGTCACGCACGAAACCAGCACCTGCTGACTGACTCGTAAGTCATACGAAACGTCCAAAACTTTCTGTATCCCAAACATTATTTTCCCTATTTTTTTATTTTGGGTCTCTGCGAATTATTTCCAAATCACTCTTGATCTGTATTGCGCATTAAAACATATAATGTTACCGCTAGAGCGAGTACATTCAATTAGCTTGAAAATGCTAGCACAATTTTACAAAATATGGCTATAAATTGTATTTTTAATAATTATTTCTATTTAAAATGGCAAGTTTAAAGTGCAATCTAGGCTTGTACAGCCGTCAATTGTGAATATCATGGTTCAATTCTTAATAAACCTGTTATAAAATCATTAATTTTTATTGGTAAATGTTTCATTAAATAAAATATATAAAAGAATTATTTTCACGTTACTGAGTAAAGAAATTTGACGAAATATTTTGGCTACAGCAGGATTAGTAGTAAAGGAAACATTTTCACGTGTGTTGCGTGCTTCAAGTCAGGTTTAATCATCACAATTCGATCAGGAATTACTGGAAAGAAATACTCTGGCGTGTTTACAGTGTTTTCACGAGATGTCGATAGCGTGACGAATAAAAAATACAAAAAAAAATAACGAACCACAAGTTCTCGAAACACCTTTCAATGTAATCGTAGAAATTCGTATCAGCCAATGTCATCTTATTTACCACCTAATTGTCCGATTACACCAACTCAATGCACGAATACATTTGTCGTAATGCAACACATATACAACAGAATTGTAAACAATACAGCAGTATTTAGGAGGGCCTCAAATTTTGGGGCCCTATAACACCGGACCTGTACAAACGATTGGTTTTAAAATGCGACGGGAACTTTAGGGGTGTAAAAATTATATGTATATCAAATTTCATTAAAATCGGTTCAGTAGCTTCAAAATAAACTGTGTGTTCTTGAATCTATGTATTTAAAGTTAAACATTGATTGTTTAAACAAAGGTTAATAATATGAATTCTGAAAAAAAAAGGTTAATACTTGTAAACCAAAGTAATATAAAGCAATAACAATTAATAATCGTGAAGCTAATAAAATTATAAATCAGTTGTAGACGATTTGGTGAAACTTTATCAAAAGCTCATTCCGCGCGCTTCGTATCGAAATTTTATGGTGTAAATGATAAAATAAAAGCTGCCATAAAAATGCGGCTGTGCGGGCTGGCGCTGCTGCTGCTGCCGGAAAACAAAACAATTAACGGAATGGCGATGACCAATAAAGGCGATTAATACATTTCTCGGCAATAACTATATCCATCGCCGTGCAGATATTGTTCCAGCGAAAATCGATGGCTAGAATAATGAGCTTACACTGTACACTCTATGTGATTTACTCTATTATTTTTAGTCATTAATTTCTCGACAACGCAGCGAAATTGCATGCTACTATCAAGCGCCCAGCACCGCACAGCGCGTTGGCCGCGACTCCCTGCGCACTGCCCGCCAACTCACACACACATTCAACCCTAAACGAAACTTACTACAAACCAAATCTGTTAAGCACTACACTAAACTTTCTTGGACATATGTATTTAGATACTTTCAAGATAATATTAAAAAATTAAGAGTGGCCTGTACTACGTATTGTTCATTAGAAATATAACCCAAACAAATAAGATATTTCGTAGCAGTTTTCTTGTAAATGGTACATTTTTTGAAGAAACTTTTCAAACAAAAGTTGTGCTCAATTTAAATATCTTTCATTATGTACATAACTATTTTTGTTATAAGTGCAGCCGTTTTAGTGATATTGGTGGTAGAACAAATATGTGTGCAATCTACACCTTATACAAGTTTTAAGTTTAAAGTATCACAATTATACGTTCGACAGTTATGGCTTTAGAGCGTTCTCACTAGAACAGCTGCACTTATAGCAAAATTAGTTAGAAATATATGAATATTTCGCACAACTTTTGTATGAAAAGTTGAGACAATATGATACTTCTCACGTTTGCTAAGTTTCTTAGAACTTATATATGTATATATGATTTTCTATTAGCAATTTATTGTTGAAAGTTTTGAATCAGTTGGTCAGTTGGAGTAATAATAATAATAATTTGATGATATGTCAATTTGATGTGTGCGTACATCTGGTGGCAGAAATACAGGTAATAATAATACAAGTTGAACGGTGCGCGATGGTGTATACTTAGGCGATCATAGCGAATGACCGCCCACTGTGCCTGGCCGTCGTAGGCAATTGAATTATTGAAAGGATCGCGGTACCTGCCCACCTCCGCAGTCATTTATTAAAACATTTGAAGAGCCCGGGGGTGGAATATTTCTCAGCGCATCTTTAACAGCTTGTAGGTCAGTGACGTGCACACATTAATTCCAACCTAGGGGCCCATTATTGTCTTAATAATTCACTGCGCACATTAATTCGTACCATCGATCACTATCATTTTCATTAATAACCAAAACTTCAACTCCCGATTACCAGCAGCAATTGTCACATATTTTGTAGACATTTATTATTCAAAATAGGTGCAGCCACCAATGCCTACAGCTCACAAACACTGGCAACAAAATTAAATGCATAAACCTATGTTTAATTTAATTTATTTTGTGGCCTATAAATAACACTTTGAAAATATGGTTATAACGTTCTTAAGAATTCTTTGTTAGCTGGTACAAAGTACCGAAGAAGCTAAAGCATTCAGTCGTGTGTCTGTAGCATTCTCGCCGCCCTGAATCCAAAAATCGTTGTGCCCTCTACTACTCTGAAGGTACCGAACCGATTCACACCAAATTTAGTACACATATTACTTAATAACCTATTTATATCCGTTCGCAATTTAAATTCAATCGCACATATACTTCCCGAGCTATAAGGCCCCAAAATTTAAAGCCCACCTTAATACAACTCCTATAAAAATAATTAATACACCCAAAAATTTTACAAATAATTTTAAGATATTTTATATCTACAAGATTTTTTCATATTGTTAACTTAAAGCCCGAGAAAAATTAAATTAAATATTATAGTTTTGAATTTTAAAATATGAATCAAATAATTTATATCCATTTTTTATATTGTTAAGTAAAAGGCTATAATTATTAAAACCCACTGGTGGGAGCTGAACGCATCGGTGCGTTATACGTACATATTTTGATTTAACACACGTCTGACGGTTAGAACAGTGGTGGTTTAATGCCGAATTGGAATTGTTTAATTCAAAAGAATGTAATATCTAATAAAAGCATTGATTTGAATGCAAACCAGAATAATAATAAAAATTCAATCTGAATCAATGGTTGTAGACACACAGAGAGAGAGAGAGATAGGGATAGATGGTGGTATAATAGACCGCACAGCAGCGACAGAGACAATACACGATCTGAAACGAAGTGAAAGAAGAGCGCGAATGTATAATAAAGGAATGGTGTAAGTTCTCCTTACAAAGTAAAGTCGCGCGCACAGACACAATATTCAATTGTATTTGCGATTCCGTCTTTAATTAAAATCAGAAATACACCGAGCGCCCCTAGCGGTATCAATTGAATCAGCCAGACACTCCTGCTTAAGAACGATAATCCTGCATTGTTTTAAAACGTGTGCCATGTACCACTGCCGACATCTTCCTGTTACCGCCAACGCCGCCGCCCACTACTCTTCGTCTACTTCCGCCGCATTTGCCTCTTTTTATATATTTATACATTACAATAAAAATTGGACTTGTTACAAACTACACATTCGTATTGATTAAATAAAATAAATAATTTACTATTAATTACCAGAGATCAAATAAATGGAATAAAACTTTGTACAAATGCACTTAAACCATAATATATTAAATGATCGACAACATTAATAATATTTATTATAATTGAAATTAAAGTATCAATTCGCATGTCGGTCAAATTAAACACACTTAAATACAAAACTTCAGTGTTTTCAGTGAATAATGTATAACATATCATATACGTAGTAGGCAATTGCGCGGATTTACGCGCGGCGAATGAACGTATTTTTTCTGCTTAGTAAAGTGATTTTCCGGCAGTATGGGTGGCGCTGAGTGTAACGTGCGTAATCGACTGGAAACCACTTCTTTCGGTTATAAAACCGTTAGAGTGGTCCTCGGCCGTGGTCACATTACTACCATCCCCCCTCCCCCCCCCCTGCCTCAAGGGTGTCCTGCTTACATTCTTATTTATTCACTCCGACATACTACTTTATTCCCGCTTCAATACATCCTTATTAGCCGTACAAAAGACAAATATAGATAACCATTAAATTAAAGAAAAGTTAACCGTTTTAGTGTAAATAAATAACATAATTAAGATTTTGTGTAGCAAATTTCTTGTAACTGGTACATTTTTTAAAGAAACTTTTCAAACAAAAGTTGTGCGAAATATTAATATCTTTCATTTTGTAAATCACTATTTTTGCTATAAGTGCAGCCGTTCTAATGATATTGGAGGTAGAACAGAAAATGGAGATCGTAAGATTTTCCATTGAAATTTTCTTGTAACTAATAGATTTTTACAAGAAACTTTTCAAACAAAAGTTGTACAAAAAATGAATATCTTTCATTTTGTATATAATTATTTTTGCCATAAGTGCAGCCGTTTTAGTGTTATTGCAGAAAGGATAACATAAATAAGATATTTAAGATTTTCCATAATGGTTTTCTCGTAACTGGTACATTTTTTAAACAAATGTATTTGACAAAAGTTGTAGGAAATATGAATATCTTTCATTATGTAAATAACTATTTTTGCTATAAGTGCAGCTGTTCTAATGATATTGGAGGTAGAACGAATAATGGAAATATTAAGATTTTCCACAACGGTTTTCCCGTAACTGGTACATTTTTCCAAAACACTTTTTAAACAAAAGTTGTAGAAAATATAAATATCTTTCATTTTGTGCATAACAATTTTTGCTATAAGTGCAGCCGTTTTAGTGTAATTGCAGAAAGAACAAAGAAATGCATAGAATTAACATGCACTTTCGGTATGAATATTCTTTTCAAAAATAGAAAATGCATATTTAGATCATATACAAGTTTAAAGTTTCATAGTTTTACGATCAATAGTTTTGTTTCTAAAGCGTTCAATTCGTCATACAGATTCATACTAAAATAGACTCAATTGTGTAGTAGCATAATGGTTAATTTCGCTTACAAGGCATAGAGCCCAATATGGTATACCAGAAGCCACCATATATCCTCTGCTGGTAGATATCACCTTTGTGCACCAAGGCATTTCTGATTATGTTCCCAAATGATTTTATGTTTGGAACATTATAAAATAGCATTAAAAGTCCTACCTTATTGCGATGTTCTCATCTTGAAGTCCAGGAATTTTTGTAGACGCCCAGAGATCACTACACTAGAGTTTTACACAATTTATGTTCACAAAAACCACGAAAATTTCACTTTAATCGCGTTAAACTATAACAAAACACAATGGACATGATTTCTTTGTACTTGTGCCACATTTATAGACACAAAAATCACACTTTTAACGAAAATATCCAACTAATTACAATACACAAAGAACTTGTCATTGCATCACTGGACAAGGTTGTGTGCGGACATCGAATGCGCATGACTAAAACTATTGATTTTCTAGATCCAAGAGATTTATTTCCATGTTTAAACTTGTAGATTCATTAATTAACCTTTTCTGAACAATAATATTAAAATAAAAACAATTTTGCAAAACACTAAAATAATATAAATGTATTTCCTGTGTCTGTTTGAAGGCGTTCTTCAGAGCACAAAGGTGATATGTCCACTAGTAAAATATCTATTATAATTTCAAAATAAGAATAATATTAATTGATCTTCAAAGCCCAAAGGTGCTATATCCAGTTGTAAGATCTATATTATTATTTCAAATAATAATAATAATAATTAATCTTTAGAGCACAAAGGTGATAAGTCTAGTTGTAAAATGTGTATTATAATTTCAAATAATAATGGATCCAGTTGCGAAATTCGTATTATAATTTCAAATATTAATAATAATTGATCTTTAGAGCCCAAAGATGCTATATCCAGTTGTAAAATTTATATTATAATTTCAAATATTAATAATAATGTATCGTCAGAGCACAGAGGTACTATATCCAGTTGTACGATTTGTATTGTAATTTCAAATAATAATAATAATTGATCATTAGAGCGCATAGGTGCTATATCCAGTCGTATTTGTATTAAAATTTTAAATATTAATAATAATTGATCTTTAGAGCACAAAGGTGATATGTCCAGTTGTAAAATATGAGTTATAATTTCAATCATTTCAAATAATAATAATAATAATTATAATTGATCTATAGTATACAAAGGTGCTATATCCAGTCGTAAAATTTGGATTATTATTTCAACTTTAAATAATAAAAATAATAATTAATTAATTAGAGCACACAAGTGATATATCCAGTTGTAAAATTTGTATTATTATTTAGAATAATAATAATAATTGATCTTTAGAGCCCAGTTGTAAAATTTGTATTATAATTTCAAATAATAATACTTGATCTTTAGAGCACAAAGGTGATATGTCCTGAACAATAATACAGGTATATATATATATATATATATATATATATATATTATTATTATATTATTAGGTGACCTAATAGGTAACATGTGCCCATATCATATACTGTATTCAGTACATTCCTTGCACATATTACTGTGTGCCTTATACGCCTCTGAAGGTACCAGAGCGATTTGAACCAAATTTGCTACATTTCAATACGTTCGTAGTTTAAATTGTGAAGCCATAATGTATTTATTGGTGAGTTTTTCGTTGGGGAAAAGTTGTGAATGTTTGTACTAGTAAATATGAGTGCGCAGTCCGCACAACCCATTCAGGGCACTAATGAATTGAATTGAGAAGAGGTAGTGGCGTTGGTGGGGGTGGCGGGTGGCGTCGCACGTGCCCACAAGATTGTCAAGTCGCAGGAAAGTTTGGTGTGGCCTCTCGTGTGCTAAAGTTCCTGCATGGGGCTTAACGCCTAGGACCAGCGACAAGTTGAACGGGCGTTCGCGCGACCAGCGCTAATAGCCGGCTTTGCGGTAATTGCTGCTTCTGCCTGCTTTGTGTGCGTCTGTCTTCCACTACCTTTCCTGCTACACGCTCACATTATTATGTACTGCCGCTGCACGAATCTTTCAAGGACTCCTCCTGCGACGATCACATCCCTGCATACACAATACCACTGCCACCACTAACTCGGGGCCCTAACTGCCTTTTTACACACATAATAACCATCACCAATCCTGCTACCTATACCAAATGTCATAATTTATTCGATTGTAAAAACTATTTATTATATTCTCGTCTTTCGAATCCCACCCAAGTCAGTTTTTTTTTCTACAAAAAACCTTACAATTATACACACACATTTAGGTGTTTATATATATATAATATATCGAATTCGAGTACATAGAAATGTATATACTTTATTTTAATATATAATAGTATATTTTACAGACAAAGTGTAATGACACAACGTGTTAAGAATTATAAACTGCATCGATTGAATACAATTAGTATAGCACTTATTTAATTAATTAAATATGTCAATTTCATCATAAATCAATATGGCAAAGAAATATTTTGATAGCATATTATTAGCTTGCGGTACGAAGTACCGAATATGCTAAGGCATTCGTTTGTGTGTCTGTAGCATTTTCAAATAAAAAAATGCCCCAAAAAGAGTTCTTGATACACCAGAAATATTTGTGATTGAATACAAGATAAATATGTATGAATGGAGATATATCTCATTAGGCTAATTTTAAAATGGACTTAGTGAAATACAAGTATTGATATCTTAAGAGGATATATGTATGTGTGTGTGTGTATGTAAGGAACAGGAGTGAATTCAAAGCGGTGGAAACTTTGCAGTTTGGTAGTTGGCATTCATAATGGTCATAACATGTGATCAAAGGGGCGGTCTGAGTAGCCGCCGGTGACCAAGTCGCCGGGCTCGATATATCTGTGCTCGTACGAGATGTTTGTGCAAACATTTCTTAAGCACATACGTGTGCTGTGCTGCAAAGTCAGAGAGCATTCATGCATCAATGCTTTCACCAGAAGATTCACTCTAAAGATAGACCGCCCACTGCTCCCCCCCTGCTACCACCCACAAGTGGCGCACATCGATGTGCTAGTGGTTTCTTGCTGAACTTGTGATTAAAATACGCTAAATCTGTGTTTGCATTTAATCAGTCAACTTATACCGCACGCGAAACTTTCCTGCCAAACTTTCAGCAGCTCGACTCAAATTATTTTCACCGCCATTTATTGATTCAACGAACAATGTTTTATCCATATATACTCAAATATCGAAGCCGCACCAATTTAAACAATATACATATATATATATATATATATATATAGCGAAGAAGCTATCGGTCGTATGTCTGTAATATTATCGGATCATCAAAGCATTTCTTTAGCAAAAAGTGTGTCTGGTCGCCCACACTCAGAAATGCTGTAATTTTCATTTAAAATGTGTCCGCGTTTAAGATATGTAAATACATCATAGCGAAAACATAACGAAACACGGCCATTTTTTGGCTATTACACGATGCAAATCAAGCCGTAATTTTAATTTTCCATGTATTAAAAGGGCACCGCAGCTGACGTGCCTTAAGGAAACAAAACCCCGAGCACGGCGAGGGGATTATCATGCGACAAAGAATACGAACGACGTAGAACGTTCTGGAAAAGGCACAGAAAGGAAGGGGGGCTTAATACTCACCCCCCCTCCCCCCCAGCTTCACCCAATCTAATCACAATATAATAACATACACAACGAGTCGTGCTTCAATTTTAGTAATCGAATTACGAAACAGAGAAATATTCTTTTCAGAATTGAGACACGCTATTCCCAACTGCAGAAAATCTTATTTATGTTACAATAGATTTTAAGAATCGGTACAAGCGCGTGTATGACTTTTATGTGTGTGGAGCGATATTTGCAGGAGTGTGTAGTTGTAGCAGGAGTTATAATGGCGGTGGTCATATATTTAAATCTAGTAGATGGAGGGACGGGGGGGGGGGGGGGTCAGGGGCAGGCATATTGCTCATGTATTTCATATTCTTTTTTGTGTGGTGGTGGATTTACGAACAGGTTACAGAGATACGGGCGATGCGATGCGATGCGCGCGGTATTTAACGAACATAAAGTAATAAATCAAAGGCGCGACGGTAAGCGACGCGGTTCGTACTATATTTCAAAATTTATTTTACCCCAACGATCGCAGCAGCAGCGCGCTCTGTGCCTCGTGCTGCCTAACCACACGCCCAGCTCATGGCTCACCTTAAACCAACGCGTTTTTGTACCTGTGTACATGATACTGTTACACTGGCTACACATTGGAAATATATATATCTGCAGTGTTTCGCCGCATTACCACTTTTTACTAGCCTAAACAAAATATTATTTTGGGGGGGGGGGGCAAAACGATGTTGGCATGTTGCGGTATAGGTAATAGAATATATGCAACGTAGTCAAATGATGATAGAGTTATGTGTGATTTTGCCAATAAGGCCTGAATCAGGGCAAGTATGTGTTTACATCGATACAACCACATCTTAGGGCAGATCGTTTGCAAGCCGAGATTTTAATGTAATAAATCTACACACACGCACACACATGCACATACACAGAGAACGAGAGCATCAGCAACTATGATTGGTCCCGGCGGAACAGTACGCTAATGCCGAACCTTGATGATACCATCAACTATATTATGGGGCCGCTCTCAAACGGACCGCGATAACCCACGTCAAACAGAGGCGAAACGACGACTGCGGGGTGGTGCAGGGGGGTGTGCTGCGGGGGTGGCGTCTCAGGGCTCCGCTCGTTCAACGCTTGTGGTTCTAGAACCGCGCTAACCGCCACGCCACCCCTGCTCTGCCGCACCCGCAAACCTAAGGCGGGCTTTACTAAGCTCAACGCACACGAGTACTCGCTTACCATTCTTATTATACACATTTAACTTGAGCTGTCCAATGACAAAAGTGCCCTAACACCTACTAATAAAATCACCCTACTACCTACTCGCTATATCTTAAACTACACATAGAAAACAGTGCGCGTTAGGCCAACGCAATGAATGTGTAATTGTTAAATTTGAAAGTTATGAGGGTTGGGGGTGGGTTGGGGGTGGCAGTATGATAGGGCCTGGTTGCGTGTGGATTAGTTCAATATTTACACATGAAAATTGACGTAAGTAAGAGAGCGGGAGGTGGTAGAGGGAAGGTGGTTGAAGGGAACCATCATGAAACACGTTTTTCGACTATTCGCCAAGTTTTTGGATTAATCGGTTGAGTGGCGCGCAGATTTGCAGCAGCAACTAAAGAGTAGCATGCCTGATGGCAAACACAATCCTGCGGAGTGTATTGACGCAGGATCTCACACGGATCCCTACTCTTACTTATCCCTGCATCAGAACAACTTATGCCCTCCTGCCGAACCGAACCGAACCCAGCAGGATTTATTTTATTAACGCCTATTGATTTTATTTACCACATTTTACAATCAGCACGTATTGGCATATAATTTTAGTTTATAATTTTACTATTCTACAGACACACACACGACCGCATTGCACTTAAATAATATAAAAATGTTCATTAATGTGCACTATTTGAGTGAAAGTTAAGAAAATCGTTATAAGCGTTCGAGTGCAGTTTCAGTGTGGGCCTGAGAGCTCCCCTTATCCCAAAACATATTCCTGCGACATAGAGGGGTGGGTAGCAGGGTGGTTAGCAGGGGGGTGTACCGTTCAGCTTGTTGATAGCGACGGCGTGGCTGTATGAGTCTATGCGGCCTCATTACTCGAAACCTCACAGATAATATATTGCTGAAGATGTTGATGAGTTTGCATGCTTCGCTCTGCTTCGCTCTGCGCCCTCGTCCCTGTACCGAGAGCACCGCTCACTTACCGTATTCCTTCCTCTTTATTACACACGATATAACCACCCCACCTCCCCTCCAGCGCACACTAGCTAGCTAGCCGGCAACCAGCTCAACTTACCGCACAGCACAGCGCCGGTTCCGACAATGTATTAAATTTTACAGCACTACACTTCGCACGATTTAAAGTACTCCGTCGAGCACTGGTTCACCTGCGCTCGCACCACCGACTCCCTTTTTTAAGGTCTCCTACTCACCAGAGACACATAAACGCCACCAAAGATTGCTGAACCCACTACAAATGTCCGTTTCAAATATATATATATAAGAATATTGGCTATCCTTTTTAAATATATATATATATATATATATATATATATATATATATATATATATATATATAAATATACGTAGAGAACTGTGGCTGGCTGGTAACCATTGTTTGGCGGAGTGTCCATTGTTGGAGCGCCGCGACGTCGGAAGCCGCCATGTCAGCCCTGCAGCCCGTGACGTCACACTTGGCTGACTTCATCTTGTTATTAACCGACAGAGAATTGCTGACGTCATTCGTCACAATACCACCCCTTCCTACCACCCCCCGCCCCCCTACCACCATCAACAAATGAAACCTAATACAAACTGGCGGTCGGTGGATAACTTTGGTTTTAGTCGTCTGCACTGTACTACTACTACGTTACGTTACGTTACGTCTCAACGGATTCCCTGCAAGCCATTACAGAATCAGCCGTACCACTGGCATCATGATGCACACACTTTTGCTGTGTGTGTCCACATTATTATTTTCTACTTTCATAATTAGTATATAATGTATTATTAATTTGACTACACTGATTCCATAACTGGTGAATAAATTGATAAATAACTGATAGAATTTGAATTAGCGAGTTTTAAAATTGTTACAATACTATTATCCATATAACTCGAAAACGGTACATCGTATCGCGCCGCCGTTAACAGATTTGAGTTCCCCGATACCCAAACACTCTATAAGCATACTTTCAGCCTAGTTGAAAACAAAAAAAACTTGGTCACATTTCACGAAATTTTTATGGTTGAGATTTTTATCAAAATTTGCGACCAAACTATAAATGATAGAAAATTGAAATTTGGACAATCAAACAACCTATATTTGGTGTATATTGTCAAATTTTTTCAACTTAATTGGAATAATATTACGATCTCCACAGCAAACCGCGTAAAAAACAGTGAAAATCGTCGATTTTCGCAAAAACGGTAAGGGGTACCCCTTGCCATTTTTTTGGAAAAAAAATCGCATAAATATTTTTGAGTTTGACATATATTTAGACTAATTTGAGTACGCTGATTCCAAAAATGCTAATTAAAGTGGTGAAAGACCGTTAGAAATTGCTGTTAGCGCGATTTGAAGTTGATAAAATGCATATATCCATATAACTCGAAAACGGTGTATCGTATCGAGCCACCGTTAACAGATTTGAATTCCCCGATATTTAATTACTCTAGAAACTTACTTTCAGCCGGTTTGAAAAGAAAAAAATAATTTGGTCACATTTCACGAATTTTTATCAAACTTTGCAATTTTTTTCCGGCCAAACTATAAATGATAGAAAATTGAAATTTGGACAGTCAAACAACCTATATTTGGTGTATATTGTCAAATTTTTTCAACTAGAGTAGGGTAATATTACGACGTCCACAGTAAACCGCGTGAAAAAACAATGAAAATCGTCGATTTTCGCAAAAACGGCAAGGGTACCCCTTACGAAATTTTCGGCAAAAAAATCGCATAAATATATTTGAGTTTGACATATATTTAGATTAATTTGACTACGCTGATTCCAAAAACGATGATTAAATTGATGCCATATTGAGTGTACGTATCTGTCGTATGTTTATATTCCAATAATTTGTATTTACAACAACAATGCGCTATCATTGCATCGATGTGTAAGGGTAGTCGGGTTACAATAGGCCCTTAGACAATCCTCTGGGGGTGTTTAAATATTTAATCACTAGTTAGTGACCTATAGTACTCGTCTAGTCTTTTCAACTGTTGGCCCTCACCCTATATAGAGCCCTAGCGTAGCCAGATAGAAAGATCTCTCATGTTATCTGCGATTCGAATACTTTTCGTCATCCCCTCGTGTTTTGTCAGCTGATTCTTCCCTTTCAGACGCAACCGCTAGTTGTCAAACAGTGGCACACTTTTTTAAAGCATTTAAAATCTACATTATTTTAAGAATTTCCATATCAAAACAAAAGAAAATGGGGCTTTAGTGCAGTGTCGGTCAATTACTTAATTAATATAAATAATATTTATATATATTTATAAGAAAGTTTGCATAGCAGAGTTTAACGTACGAGCGAGTGTTGTTAAATAATATTCCTTTGAATAAAGTTTCCTTAGAAGGAAAACCAGTCCCTTTGAAAACTCGGCGATAACTTGTAAATTATAAGCCCTTATTGTACATAATAGGGCAGCACTCAATGTTGTCTCGCGCTTATTTTATATTTAAAACGAGACTTGCCCTAATTATACTAAATGCCACTTAATAATATTTAATTTAAACAAACTCGTTCTAATTATTATAACTTAGCGCACAAAAGTGCCATGTCCAGCATAAAAACATTCTCACTTAATAGATCTATAAGATAATTGAAATTTCGTAATGCTAAATGTATATAAAGAGAATGACCAAGAAAGCATGAATGAATGGGAGATGAACTAGCCATAACCGATATTTGAATATTTGTTGTTTCGTGCACAAAGGTGCCATGTTAATAATGTTTAATTGTGGGTCGAGTATGTCAATAAGCTATTATGGTGTGGGGGGCAAGTGATGGGGCCTTTTGGGTGCTTGGTGAGCGGCACCTTTGGCCCCGACGTGACCCCGCGCCAGTGTAGCCGGTGCACCAGATTGTGTGAATAGCGAGTTCATCAACCAATGGCCATGTGTGCGACAAAGGCAACGCAACTATTAGACAAGGACGCACTAAGATGTGGTAAGACAGACATAGCAGGGCCGAGCACACGAAAACACATGCGAGCGAGCGAGCGTACGTACGTACGTATAACCGTTGCAGGAATTTAAGGGTTAAATCAATAATACACGCGCTTGCATAGGGATAAGGCTCGTTTATCTAGGGTGGCCACTTAAGGCTTTCCTGCTCAATGCACTTCGATAGTCATGCGTCGCAGGAACAGCAGGAACACGCTCACACTTATTATTGATGTCGCAAAACTTACTACACAAATCACAATTGCAGCAGGAATTATATTTGAAAACATACATTGTAAGCCTAAAGGCAATAATAATTAAAAACCGGTGCTCGCACCGTATATATTACTTATACGGCAAGCTGGACGTATTGGTGCGTTGTAGGTAAGCTTGTTTGTGTGAGGTGGAGGCAAATGGACAGTGTGTCTGTTAATATAGGGGTATAATGTGTTGGTTGGCGTGGGTTGTTTTTATTAATTGTAATGGAAAACAGTTTGGGGGCAGATCAGGTACACAAGCAAGCAAGCATTATGTTGTTCTCAGTGTACAAGCAAATAGAGCCTAAGGCGTGCGCGCTACTTTGGGCCAATAATACGTTTATTAGGCGACGCGGCCAAGCTGAAGTAATGCCACTGTTGACTCGACCGGCCGACAGAACGCAGATGCCCACCGGCGCATCTTACCCGCCCCACCGACGCGTCGTGCTAATAAGTCAGGCGCACCAACCTAAACATACGCCGGGACGCCCCAACGGATTCCTGCCCTGCCACCAACATATATTACCATTTTAGCTTATAGAACTACATATATGCATTTTAGCAACTACTATTATATTATTATACATCAACACTCTGATGTATTAGTCCATGGGCAGGAATCGAATCCAGACACACGAGAGTCTTAACCTTTATGCCATGGAATTAAATAAATTATATATATATATATATATATATATATATATATATATATATTGAAAATAAAACAATGCATGTACGTCAGAATAATTCTTAAATGTCAACATTATTATGTGGATATTCAATTTGTCTCAACAGCTGAGCAGCGAATTATTATGGATTGTATATGAGACATGTTTAAGCCAAGTATAATACTGCAGCTCTAGCGGGGTTTAATACTGTTCTGTTTATGAATACACACTCCTATTGCTAACTTCATTACCATCGACTTAATGCACTTGCCTCTTAACTATATACAGCTATATTCATATCAGACATACATTATTTCACTTCCAGAAAAATCTGTTCATGTTTTTGTTTTATCACCAATATCACTAAAACGGCTGCACTTATGGCAAAAATAGTTATGTACATAACGAAAGATATTCATATTTCGCATAACTTTTGTTTGAAAAATTTCTTTAAAAAACGTACCTGTTACGAAAAAACTGCTACGAAAAACCATAAATATCTTAATTATGTTTCATTTTGTTCTATCTCCAATTGCACTAGAACGGTTGCACTTATGGCAAAAATAGTTATGTACATAATGAAAGATATTTATATTTGGCACAACATTTGTTTGAAAAGTTTATTTAAATAGCGTACCAGTTACGAAAAAACTGCTACGGAAAATCTTAATGAAAACTACAACCGATTTATTTACAATGTTCACAACATTTTAAAAGCATCTTTTTAGTACCCGTGGTACTAACATTTTAACAGCGCACCATAAGCTTCACTAAGCCTTTTTATAGCTTGTATTTATACAATTGTATTTTGTAGGATATACACTTAATAAAATTACAACAAATATGATGGATATGCCCCCTTAGGGGCACGTGAATGTTTGAAAAAATCCTAGAATCCAACTCTGCTGTCTCAAATATCGCATAAGTCCACACGGACTTACAGATAATTGACAATAGCAGTCTCGGCAACGAGCCACCCCTTTCTCATCGATTGATCGTAAAGAAAGTGAGTTCCCATGGCGAAATAAAAGTTTGAATGTGCCCCGTATCCGGGGCACGGTGGCCCGAAGGGTTCCGCATCCATGTTAAATGGATTCGAAATAATTTCGTCAATTCAATCACTGGTACAGAGTAGTTACACGACTCACTGCTTATACAGAACATTCTTCTTTCAGTGTTTCAGCCCTGAAACGGCTGAAAGTAAATTTCAGACACTCCTTAAACGCTTACTGTTAAAATAGGTGTAAAATTTGTACCCCCGAAGGTGTAATAGCCAATGTTACGCGTTTTATCGACTGGACAAGGATTCTTTTAAATTGTTATTTCTTTATTTTCACTCTGAATTCATCGCCTTACGATAAATCCTTGGTTTTATTGGTTAAATAATCTTCCCAAAGTATACTGCTCGACTTAAACCAGTTGGCCAAACTACAGTTAACGCTAAGTGTAGCTTTAAAGCGATATTTAGTAATAGGTTAACAGAATACACCGATCTGTTTGTCTAATTGAATAATTAAACACGATTCACTAGGCATAACGCACCGGTGCGTTCAAGTCACCTGCGATACAATTATAATGGCCTGTAGGTTAACAATTTGAAAAATATTTCATGATTGTGTCGAAGAATGGTGAATGTAACGTGTGTTTTTGTCGACTATAGAATAGAATGAGGTGATCACGCGTTGAATGCGTAAGAGGGCGACAAGGATAGCGGAGAGCAAGACAGGGATAGTAGAGGGTGGGTTGAGAAGTGTTCAGATTTATGGGACTGTAATGGGAACCAAGTACTTCACAAGTCGACTGGGCATCAGCATTTTGTCGCCTCTAAAGAGGCTTCTTGTTGTGAGGGAAATAAATTGGACTTACCGGCACCAGGGCTCCATAGCCTACACGATAACTACATATACGAACACGAGTCTTTGGATGTTAAAGACGACGACGTGTCTCCAGTTAGCTGTGTGTGTGTGTGTGTGTGTCTGTTTATTTTGCAGGAATTACGGATGCTAAAGTATCACATATAAAGTAATCAGGATACTTAGTTATTTTGAATGTACCACAAAGCAACCTCGGATTTATCGCCTAACGAAAATTGGGATTCTTTCTCAGGAACTACTCGACCGATTTGTTTGTTTTTTATTTTAAATTAAAGTTAATACTATTTTCTGCACTTTATACTATAACAATATGCATATAATTTTATAAATAACTATTATTTATAGCGCCCTAAAGTGAAAACAAAAAACCTTTATTCTTTACACGGCCGCCATTTTGTCAATTATGAACTATTTACACCAAATGTTAATATAAGTTGCAAAGGATTGTATACGCTTTTAGAATCTAGCATTAAAATTAGAATCGGACGAACCGTTCAGTATTCCCGTTTAGTGGTGACTTTACCCGTTATCTAGGAAACTTGCATATATTTTTGTACGAAAAAATTATATAATGTAGATAAAAAGACGAGCTTTAAAGTGGTTTAACCGAAATATGATACCTTTATTCTAAACTGAGAAAAAAAATCATAAAAATATGCTTTATTCTGGAGCAACTATTAAGTAAGTAACAATTGGCATTTTGTAGTTGTATTTTCATTATAAATGCTGCTCATTATTTGAAAACACACAAAGACAATATATCAATGGGGTAATATCTGTGATTGGCCAAGTTGTTGGGTCAGAACAGATGTGTAATTTGGGGAGGGATGGCTTCAGATTTGTCCGGGCAATGAGTGTGCAATCTATTTTCATAAAGTTACGAAAATGAGAAAGTGGCAGTGTCATGTTGAGTTAGTTGTTTGTTTGTCTGTTTGTCTGTTTGTTATACGTGTACGCTTCTAGGAGGCAACAGTCGCTGTTGTAATCTCTCACAACATTAAGTAGCCGTGGGATTAGTTGATCAAACTTGCGTTGGGAATAGCGGCCGATTTATATCGGACACAGTTGGACGAAACATGGATGACTTACACCGTCATGGATGACGGGATACGTACACACACACACACACACAAATTAGTTTGCACTGAAATTCAAGGTTTCACATAATAATTCTACCAATATATATCCGGTTTGATTTAACGACGCAGGTCAACATGTCATCATTTCTCCCTTGTTTGCTATGATGGCACAACCCAAAAGCCACTGATTGGTACACAAGCCCATCATCAGGAATTCTCCCAAACGGCTCAACTTCACAAAATACCACATTTGACTAAAAATATATCCCTTATTTGTTTCATGCTTTCTCGGTTCACCTCTCTTATATTCATCATTAAATTATTGAACAGTTTTTATTTATTTCTTAAGTATTAGTGCACTTGGGGCATAAATCAATAATAGATATCAATATATGTATGACATGTGTAGATAGGGGTCCCTTCCCCTTGCATCCCTTGTCCCCCTCCGTACCCCCAGTATCATCGAACGAAAAGACGTATAGTAAAAGTTAGTGGCGGAAATGTCATATTTGAGTGGACATTCGTTTTGCATATGTATGTGGGGCCGGATGGGGGGGTGTTTCCTGGGTCCGGCACAAACACGTCTTTTTCGGACGTCTTTTTATGGGGGACAATGTGACGCCGGCTGCCGGCCACATCTCGTATGTAGATGTATTATGCCCCTAGCGTTTCTTACGACCACCGTCGACCCGCCCTGTGTGTCATCAGCTGGAAATAATTAGTTGGCGGCCGAATGCAAAACTATTTTCGAAATTTATGCAGGATACCGAAAAATCGGACACTGTAAACTTTTGAATATTGACAATAGGGTTTCGTTTCTGCTGATACTTATTTTCCATCTATACAAATAAAGGAATACATTTTGGCTGCATGGAAATTGTCAAATTTGCGGTTTTAACACACACATTATTTCAAAATTACATGAATTCGATTCAGGGATGGGTAAAACGTGTATATCCGTTGAAATCCAGAGTGTGAAAGACTTGATTACTTCTTAAATGAAAGTAAAAATGGTGTGTGAGTAGAGAACCGTTAATTTGGCGTAGGCAATAGAAAAGAGGTTTAATTGCGATGGGTGGGGGGGCCGGGGGGGAGCATCATTGGTAAAAACAGGAATACGAGTGACCCAACCAAGGTGGTGGCACGTTCTCATTGTGTGACTACACATATCCTTGGCAGTCCATCGTCGTTATAGTACGAGTATATACGAATAGAGGTGTGTGTGTGTGTGTATATATAGCAGAGAGTTACGGGACACTAACGAGCTGCCTTTGTGAGGCCTACGTTCTACGTCCTACGTCCTACGTCCTAGCCGAACGCCGTCGTCCTAATGGCGATTTGAGAACACGTGAACATCGCCCGGGTCTCCGTACATATTTGATGCCCCGCGCTCGGGTGATTACAGAAAGATTGGAACCCGAACCCGAGACCTCGACTCACTACATTCTACGCCACTAATTACGCCGACCAGATTAAAGACACATTTGAATCGATTCGCAGTTGCTTCATTGGAAAAACATTATATTCTAATACGAACAGACATACCGTCGTTTTTACGCCCATCTTACGGCCCCTATAATACATTGCGTATTTAAAATTTGAATGTATACACAAGTATTAGGTCTCTCAAAGCTTATACGATTTTAAATTAAATGTATTTCCATGGCAATATAAATAATATATATATATATATTTCCAATTCGTAAGCAAGCAGTTGCACACCGAAGTAAGGCGGGCTAGTATGCGTGCGTATCGATGCCAGGCGGGGCTGTTGTGTGTGTGTGTGTGTGTGTCTGTGTGTCGGAGTACTGCGGGAGTATTTCAAGTAGCCGCGCAACGAATATTTGATTTGTGGCAGACGATATTGCCGTGGGCAGAGTCCAAACCCAGCTCGGGCCCGGCATACATCATATGACTAGTGTGTGTTGTCGCTGTCGCTGTCGCAGGACCCCATTGTCGAAAAGTTTTGCGTTCGAGGTTAGACTACACTTTTCTCTTTTTTGGGGACAAAATAAATCGTCGTACACGGGTGCCACCCACCACCAATCTCGTAGCAAATAACACTTTTTATTATTATTCAAAACTATAATGGCGCTTTTGCATTATAATAACAAAAGTAGAAATTGTAGACAATGTAGTCAATATGTGGTAATAATTAATTCGGGCAAAAGTTCGAAAAGAGTCGAACAAAAAGTGTGGAATCGAATTCTATTAATAATGAGGAGGCATTGAAAGCTAGTGCCCCCAGAGTGTTGAGGTGGTCAACTGCCGGCGATTGTGCAGTGTCTGTGTCACCAAGAGGAACATGGGGCCTCTGGGGAGGCGCGGCGACAGGACACGACACTCCCCAGGACGTGGGCCCGTTCCCCAGGGACCCGCCACCAACAACACACTGACTGCCAACAAAACAATAAAGCACTTGATTGACACCGCCCAATTACTTGCATTCACCCCTTCCACCACTATTACATCTTTCCCGTAAATGAGGTAGCAAGAACTGTCTTTAAATATACACATAATGATTATTTGTATTGCAAGGATAAAGGAGAAGGTGGGGATGGAGGAGTGTGTTCTTTTGGGCTCCACTTTAAAATCTCATCTACGGCGCGGCGGCGGCGGTGTCTCTAGTGGGACGATAGTAGGATAAATGAGTGGTGAACCCACGGTTTGTGGGGCTGCCTCCCCAGGGGGCGCAGACCCAGACCACTGGATCATGTCGTAAGGCAGCTACACACACACACACACACACACACACAGTGTATTTGTACGCTCTGTCATATAATGAAATTACCTTCATTAATATATGTATGTGCGTACTATATGGACGAGCTCTACTAGTCGAGGATAATTCGTTCCATGTCAGCACAACTCACCTACCTACCTCATCTAACATCTAATCGTGACTGTTGCTTAATCAGTTGTAATTACACGACAAATTATTATTACTATTTCACAACATGTGCCTTTATATTCAATAAGCAGTCATTATTCGATGGAATATCTTTGATTGTATTGATGATTATTTGAAGTCGATGGTAGCGTCACCATCTGAAATAGCCGGCATTACATCGAACTAGATGAACCTGATGGTTGGTCTTAAATATGATAGTTTTGGCAACCCTGTTTGGGATTGGGTTGAAATGAAGCCCGTATGTTGCCGGAAAGAGTGGAATATAATTAAATGTTGATTATTTCTCAAAGTGGCAGTGCTGGAGCTGGAGCTGGAGCTTTCTATCATTAGTAGCGGCAGTTGTGACAGTTGGCCGCTTTTATCGCGTTTCATTAAATAATGAGGAGCAAAAGCTCGCCCAAAGCACACAGTAGTGCCAACATACAGGATGCAGTGTCTAAGCATCGCGGTGACTCCAGTTCCGATTAGATCTTTTGTGGACCTTTGTGCTGTACACTCATTTTCGGGATTTCGGAAAGAAAGGAATTCATAAACCGACAAAGGGTTACAGACATATCGGACTATGCTGTGTTTAATCCGTTCTCTGCGAATAATAAAGTTCCTTTTGTATGATTACATCCAGTGACTGCGAAAGCGCAAGCCATCACAAAAGACACGACTTTTGACGGTTACAGATGATGACTGAATTACCAAAGTACATCTAGTTCTGTAATCTAAATAATGAGGGCTCGGACTTGCATCATCGATTAACTGATAATAATCAATTATTTCACAAGCTTAGAATTATATATTTTATAATAAATTATTCTCATAATCAACATAACTTACATCTAATTTCTTCTGGAGCATACAAAATACGTTGTATAACGTACGGCGACGAGTTTATATACATATCTAGTAAAAAGTCGAGTGCAGATCACTTCAGCTTTATTTTCAAAGAAACTGCATTTTATTTAGTAATTGGTGCGCTGTGAATGCAACCGTAACATAAATATCTCATGGTATTATGTGATATGTGGCACGTAGGGCGGTAATAGTTGTTGGGTTTTCGGCGAATGTCCCTAAAGCGCGTCGCGTGAGACCGAATTTGTATCTTTTTTGTCGTGTGTCTTTGTCGCTGGCACCAGGAGTAATTAATATCGACGCTGCTCCTGCTATTGGCAACAAATGACAAACGCAGCAGGATTCGTCGATGTCTTCCCCACTTGTTTCACACCCCCCTACCCCCGGCGATACACACGCACCACCCTACCTCCCCCCCTGCAGAACACCCTACCAGTGTCCTCCTACAGTCTATAAATTGCGATCCTTTGGCTCTCTTTTAGACTTTGAATTGTAATTAACATTTGGTTCTCCCATTAGTGTAATTAAAGTGCCATTGCATAACCTAGCGGTGCCTTATCTTATCGTCTCTTCAGGCAAATAACCTTATCGTGTTCGCTCGCTTGCTCTTATGCGGCAGGAGCGGCGGCGGCGGCAGGAGCGGCGGCAGGAGCAGCAGCAGCAACACTAGCAGGATTTTGCCTAGTGGCTCGCGGCGCTGATCATCGTAGCGGGTGTACTAACTAAAATTACACATGAGGAACACTACTACTGTCGTCTTAACCCTTTCCCACACGATTTTTTTACTGTTATCTTACTTAATATATATATATATATATAAAAAATCAGCCATTGTAATGGTTTGTTGTAATTTTTAACGGGTTTAAAACACAATAGACTGATTTGAATAATAATAAAACGTATTCAATGTTTGAACTGTCAAATGACAGATCAGACAGCAATAGTGCCCCACTACCTACTAATAAAATTACCCTACTACCTACTCGCAATATCCTACACTACACCAGGACGAGAATACTTTTAAAAATGCATATCTCCAAAACTAGATACGTAAAATGAAAGATACATTCTCGTCGTGATAAAAACTAATTCATGTATAAGTTGCGTTACTTTTGTAAATATGCATTGACAGTAGTAGTAGTAGTAGTAATTTGGTGATGGTTATAAATGGTTGGCGAATGAGTGTTGTAATGATCGCAGCAGTAGCAGTAGCAGCAGTAGCAGCAGCAGTAGGAGCAGTGTTGGGAACGGAACGACAGCAGCTGTTTTGTATGTCTCGAGATATCAATTATCAAATGTCTTGGACGGGGGTAACTAGCGCTTTGGCAGTGCGGCTGGGAACTAACGCAAGTGTAGCACGAATCGCCCGAAGCGCATCGTTACTACTGCTACTACAGCGATCGACACTTGTCCCAGCCTGAGTGCTTGCTTTTAATTTGCTTAACCGACAATCATCTCAAATCAAATGCACACCATACACACATACACACATACATACAGAGAAAGTTACAGAAATAATCAGGGCAGTGGCCTGCACTCGACTTATACATAAATAAGATTTGCCGTAGCAGTTTTCTCATAATATACAAGTGTTTGAAGTTTTACAGTTACGGATGTAGAGCGTTCACAGACACACAGACAATAGAAATGAATAATTTTTACAATTTTCTTGCGATTAATTGTCACGATGGGTGAAATATGACTATAGTATTTTTGTACAGCACTGCACTGTTGGCGAAACATGACAAATTACATGGTGTGTGTTTGTGTGTAGGGGCAAACTTTTATTTTAGTCCAGTGTCCGTCTAAGCAAAATATAACGTTTACTCTGCCAACATGTCAGCAGTCAGTGGCTAGCGGGACCTAACTCACACGACGTCTGCGGTCTCCTACAAGAGACCATGTCCGTTCTCGGACACTGTGTGTCCATGTGTCCGTGTGTCCGTGTGTGTGTGTATCCATTTTAAAAACCAAACTTTTGACACTTTGACATTTAATTTATTCTGGGGAATAAAAATGCCGGGCAGTTGTCATCCTGGGAGCAAGAGTGCCTTCACACATGCTCCCAGCGGCGAAACAATGCAACAATAGACAACGGCACGGGGTTAGCTGCTGATATTTGACGGCTTCTTTTGTTTCTGTGAGGTGGGGAGGGGTGGAGGGTGGCAGGCAACTCAATAGGTCCTTGGCGCTATTGTCCGGCACGTGTCCTGCCTCCCATATACAACATCTGTTTTCCAACCACGTGATCTCCTTGATTCGGTTACCTGCCCCAGCAGGAGGCCATTCCTGCTGCGATGAGATCATTGCATTTTTTATGGCTTTCTGTTACGTTTGTAACTACGATTTCAGCAGTGTTTTCATGATGATTTACAATTTATTTCTTGTTCCAGCATTACTTCCGGCCGAAAGGAGGGTACACTGCTACGCCCCTAGAGGCGCCACCAGCCACCAGATCAGAAGGTAAGTCTTTATTATTTGGTAGCTGTAATTTTCTTAAAAAAAATTTGAATGTAATAACAAATTATGTGTTGTAAGAAATAATTTGATGGTCATGTTAACGTAAAGGCAAATATAAAACGGTGATGTTTGCTGATGTGTTGAGGGCGCAGTAGGTCTATGTGTGTGTGTGTGTGTAATGAGGACATTAAGTGCGCTGTCAAATATGATGGGGGCTAATAAAACAAAACAGCGGTTAGTGCTCGGTTTAATGTTGATTGTATTCATTGTGCGAAGCAAATAGCGCGAACGAGCGAGCGAGCGAGCAAGCACTGATCGATCTCCGCGTCTGCGAACATATTCAGTGTGTCACTAACCAGAGATCATCCGGACTTATGAATAAATACACGATGGCGACAGTCGGACAGAGATAGCGGCCGCGTGTCTCTGTCTCGCCCAACGAACGAACTAAAGCCACGCAGGCAGGCAGGCAGGCAGGGTGGCGGTGAAGGGGACGGGATGGGAACACAGTGAAATGTGCGGTTTTGAGACGCTAGCCGAGGAGTTAGTCGACTGCAGCGCCGTTCGCAGTCCTGCGGTCGACACAGGAATCTCTTGCAGCCATTATATTGAGAATACTATCCTGATAATACCGCGAACGGGAGCGAGCGCACAGAGAGCGGCGTTCCTGCCGCCCGCCCGCCCGCTGAGCTCGCTTGCTGCGTTTAGTCTGGTAACGACCTCACGTAGCTCGCTCGCTCGTGAGCTGACACCCAGAGAGCGTATGCCCACCGACGAGCACTCGTGCACGAGAAATTACCAAATGCCACCACCCCCCTTACCCCCTTGTTTCTGCCACTGCCACCCACTATCCAACACGGCATGTTCCCAAAACACCAAATGTCTACCGAGCCATTTCACCCCACAGGTTTCGCGCGCGTTATACCCAATACACATTACACCTAATACGCGCGCATATGTCACAAAAATTATTGCTTCTTACTCTCTCTCTCTTTGTCTCTTGTCTACCACCGCATTCATACACTACTACTGCACACTCACATAAAAATGGTCACACGTATATCTATATATATATATATATGTGTGCTTTTCTCAAAACTACCAATTTCAACATGGGCATATTTTCTCAGGAACTACTCGACCGATTTGCTTGTTCTTTATTTCAAATGAAACTAAATACTATTTGTTACATCTTATACTAACAATATACATACATTTCCATAAGTAACTATTATGTATAGCGCCCTATAGTGAAAACTAAATAACACTATTCTTCACACGGCCGCCATTTTGTCAAATACTTACTATTTACACTAAATGTTGGTTTAACTTAAAGAGAATTTTATACTCTCTTAGAATATAGCATTAAAATTAGATTTAGATAACTCGTTCAGTAGATACGAGTAGGCCCGTTTAGTAGTGACCTAGACATACTCTACCCGCTATCTTGAAAAGTTACATTTATTTTTGTACGAAAAAATTGTTTTTATGTAGACAAAAAGACGAGCTTTAAAGTAGCATAGCCGCAAATTGATACCTTAATCCTAAACTGAGAAAAAAATTCATAAAAATCATACTTTATTTTGGATCAATTTTGTATAAAAGTGACTAATACTTGATACGTATATTTTAAATCTTCGTTTATTACAACAATACACATCTTTATCGAAGAGTGTAAAAAATACTATAGGGATTATTTTTAAGCTGGCAAAAAGCTAAGAATCAGAAATTCGTTTAAGGGCGAAACATCGCAAAGGTGTTTTGTTCTGCCATCGTCAACGTATTTGATGTTTTTTATAAAACGCTAACTTATATAAGAATTTCGTCATTATACTATATATATATATATATATATATATGTATATATATATACATAGCTGAGTTTTAAGCAGATAAAAAGTTAAGAAAAGTTTTGCAACAAGAAAATGAATGTACGCCCAAACTCCAGCACCATTTACCCCCCTACCCCCCCCCCCCTTAAACCACCCCCCGGCCAACCCAGATAACTTTCTCATCACCCTTGCCCTGCTTGAGCACCCCAATTATAACAAGAGCATTTCACTTTTTTTAATAACGATTTTCAAATTCACTTATATATATATATATATATATAATCTTACAGCCCTTTAGTGCAAGATATATCGAATTTAAATTCAAATCATTTCAAATTTAATCAATACCCAAGTAGACAACTGTCTTTTTAATATTTTATAAATCAAAAATAATCATATTCGATTCAGGAGGGGTGAAAACGTGTATATCCGTAAATATCTCAACTAATATTTCATTAAACAAGGTGAAAATACTTATATATTTAATCATAATTAAGTATAACTGTGATCTGTGACGTCTGGTGTGATAAGACAGTGATGTACTTTGCAACCGCCATAGTATTCCAGTGGTTAGAACAGATAAAAGTCCCCGTCTGTTATTCCTGCTACGGTGGAGCGTCGCTCCTGCAGATGAGCGTCGTATCCGTGTAGTGGTGCACAGGTAAGGCAGAGCGTTTGTGCTGTGGTTAACCTGTGAATGCCGCACGTTGATTGAAACAGTCAGGCAGGAGCAGCAGGAGCAGGAGCAAGAGCAGGAGCAGCAGGAGCAAGAGCGGAGCGCGTCTGCTCTTGTCATATGGCGCAGTGGTGCGACAGAGACCGCAACACCGACAAAGGCAGACAGATACACAAGTCAATGCATTCTGAGCACGTGTGCTCTGCCCTAATATCGCGCTTAAACTTTAGCTTTATTGTTGATTTCTTCCAATTCACTACGCTTTTATGAGTTACTATTATTTTCACTAACGAAACTGCACCTGAATTTAAACAATTATTTTATACTTGTAGTTTTCACTATTACTTTCATTTACGAAGTAATAACCAAGTTTTATCTCCAATATCACCATAACGGCTGCACTTATGGTAAAAATAGTCATTTACATTAATAAAGATATTAATATTTTGCACAACATTTGTTTGAAAAGTTTCAGCGAAAAATGTACCAGTTACGAGAAAACTGCTACGAAAAACCATTAATATCTTAATTATGTTTCTTTTTGTTCCATCTCCAATATCACTAGAACGGCTGTACTTATGGCAAAAATAGTTATATTCATAATGAAAGATATGACTATTTGGCACAACTTTTGTAAGAAAAGATTCTTTGAGAAATGTACCAGTTACGAGAAAACTGCTACGAAAAACCATAAATAAGAAGAATACATGACTTGAGTGTGTTTATCCAATTGTGGGTGTTGATTGAATATGTGGGTTTAAATGCGGAAAAAAGTGAATAAGCCGTCATCGCATTGTGTAAAAGCGGGGCTTAACAGTGCAGATTACGCGTAGATTAGGCGAATGAATATGATACGGGCAACGTGCTAACCTGTGAAACGGCGGTTTGTGTATTCAAATGGAGCGGCGGCCGCACGTAGCGGTGCGACAGAGCGCACGCGACCGCCGCCCTTGCCGGCGGGACAGAGACACACCGTGCCACTGCCGCCGTTTTGACAAGCATTTTTACAAATGATTCCGAGCGCGAGTTCCCCTTCACACATTGAATTCGCCGCTCACTTTATTTCCTGGCCTCTGTGTGCCGACGCTCTACAGGTGGGCAGCATTTTTCGCCGCCCCCTACCACCGGCCTGGCCCTCGACCGTCGCCGCCGCCATATCGATTCGCACGGGGCTCAGTGCGAAGGGTCCGACAAACAAACACATCTTCATCCACTACCCGATAAGATATATAAGAAATGGGGGGCGGCGGAAGGAAGGAAATACGTGCGTTATACACCGGAAACACTGTGTTACTTACAGCAAGATTGACCAGTCAAGGCTTCAACCTCCTTAAATAAATTTATAACACAATAACGTTATATCACATACATACCAAAAGCTATGTTACAGCCACTCTAAATTACTTAGTCTATAATAACAAAATAGATACATTATTAAATATATATATTAATAGTATTTGTTTGTATGTGTAAATCGCTTTATTTAAATTATAATGCAAAATGGCATAGGCAGCAATCGTACCCTAACTAGTTTTTAGCTCGCCGTACGAAAACTACAAACTATAGACCCGTTACGTCTTGGCAGATTACTCGAGCGTATCCTGCACAATAATGCTGAAGCATAACGTACGCCTTTAAATATAATTAAAAAACAATAAATTCAAAACTGACAACGTCGAAGTCTTTTCAAATCAATTTTAAAACTACATCAATCAGTGTCTATCAAATCGAGTGTTTCCCATGTTTTTTTATTGAGAAAGGGTGGGTACGGGGGGCTGGGGGAGTGGAGGGCGGTCTCGTTAATTCCTTCCTGCTTTGAGTACCCCTTAAAGAATGTTTGAGTAAATAAAAATTGTTTTGTTATGAAACAAAAATAAATATGATTTGAATTCATGACTGATATTTATTCATGTGTCCGGGTTGGAAAAATGTGGTTTAAATTTCAGGCAAATGAATTTAATATGGCGGACAGAACGGTTTCAGTGCAGAGATTTTCAGTGTATGAATATGCAACGGATAACAGGGTGGCCAAAACGCTTAAATAAACAAAGAATTGCACTTTGCAATTTGAATAAATGCAAACATATTTATATAATTCTATTTTGAATTTAAAATCTACTAATCTACTGTTTTGTATATATTTAACTCATCGTACATAATGCACAAAATAGTTATGTGTGTGTCTGTAACAAATAATGCTTGTCTCGCTACCCACAATAATTATTTCAATATTTATCAATCTATTTGTGATTTTTATGACCCGAGAATGCAACAGACACACGACTTAATGCTTTAGCATCTTCGTACGTCAATTTGCAAATAAAAATGAAGCACAAGCAACCTAATAGTTTGCTTATCCTTTGGGGAATGTCCGAAGTCTGAAGTATGAAATATACTAACGCATAAATTAGCCAAAGTTGGCCAAGAAATTAGCGTAAGACCCGGCTGTAAGTTACAGTTACCAGATGATTATAGGACCCACCTTAGGGACCCACACGGACTTTAACTGTACACAAAATATATAATTTAGAAAAGCTGACATAGTAGCTACAAGTAATGCGACATAATGCGGTTACGACGGCGCAGCTTACGCTGTAGATCCTCCACTAGATTATTAAGCATTACATATACTCTAAAAACGTTTATATATTTACAATTAAATATACATATTTATAGATAAAATAGCGTAAGTTTGAGTGGATAAGGTGCATGAGGGGGAATTATTGGGGCAAACGGTGTGCCAGTGCTTTAAGCTCGAGCTTTCTATGTGTCATAAACGCGAGCGTAACATAATTCATTCCGCCATTAATTATGAGAGCGTAACCGTCCTGTTCTGGTTTGTAATAACAGTATTAGTTGCAAACTGATTTATCGGCCGGTTAGTCCAGTCATTCTGTGACCGCACTGTATCATCCTCAACCGAAACACTCTCTTAACCGATATTACACCGTCATATACGTCCATCACATCAATTCCAACAGATTTAATAGAAACGTCCACCAGTTTACTAGTGAATTATATATATATATATATATATATATATATATATATATATATATATATATATATATATATATATATATATAAATTCCACTATAGAAACACACTAACAAATGTATTCATTTAGTGCGGAATCACACAATCAGCGCACACTGTCCAATTGATAACTCTGAACAAACAGTGTTAACACAGAGAGAGAGAGACAGGTATATACACAGTTCCTGTAGTAGATAAAGCAGGTTCCCGTGAAACCGGAAGTGGCGCAGGTAGCATCGCGCCGGAAGTCGGACCGCAACGCCGCCGGACCAAACAATCGTATCGCGGCGGTCCGATCTTCTTCAAGAGATTGTCCCCCGCGCAACTTTTGGCTTCCGGTAAGAAAACAACCGGAACCATAACCCCCCCCCCCCCCACCGCTCCGGAACACCTTCGCTCACTTTTCTACCGTGCGGGAAATTACGTACCGTAAATATTAAAGTTACGTAATTTATAATAGTACACAGTATGTGTGTGTCTGTGTGTGTGTGTGGGGTTTTTTTGAATTATTGCTTAAGGCAAATTATGGGTAGTTGTATTATTGCAACGTGTAAATCACTCTGAGATTTATTTTTTTATGCTTTAAATCGCAGGATAAAGTTTCAAACTGTTTTACACAATCTGCACAATGGCCTTGAACGTATTAACAAACATATTATTTTATTACCTATATAACTCGAAAACGGTACAACGTATCGCGTCGCCGTTAACAGATTTGAGTTCCCAGATACTTAAACACTCTACAAACTTACTTTCAGCCGGTTTGAAAAGAAAAAAATTTTTGGACACATTTCACGGAATTTTTTTAACTTGATTTTTTTTTTCAAACTTTGCGAATTTTTTCCGACCAAACCATAAAAGATAGAGAGTTGAAATTTGGACAGTCAAACAACCTATATTTGGTGTATATTGTCAAATTTTTTCAACTTAATTGGAATAATATTACGCCCGCCACAGCAAACCGCGAGAAAAAACAGTGAAAATCGTCGATTTTCGCAAAAACTGTAAGGGGTACCCCTTACGAAATTTTCGTCAAAAAAATCGCATTAAAATTTTTGAGTTTGACACATATTTAGATTAATTTGAGTACGCTGATTCCAAAAATGCTAATTAAATTGTCGAAAAACCGATAGGATTTGAGTTAGCGCGAATTGAAATTGATAAAATGCAAATATTATCAAACTTTGCGAATTATTTCCGACCAAACCATATATGATAGAAAGTTGAAATTTGCAGGGTTAAACAGGCTACAAATTGTTTATAATTCATCTAAAGAATATCTATATTTATCCATATGCTTCGGTTTTAATACGAGGATAAAAATATGTTACGCTTTTTATTTTGTCTGTGTAGTATAAAAGTGTAGTATATAGAAAGCAAGACTTAATTGTTGGCGTCTGCGTGTGTACATGTGTGTGTGTGTGTGTTCATTGCACAAAAGTCACGTCTAAAAGTTCTTGATGAAGGTATCTTTGATTGTTTGATGGGCTGCAGACACGTGCGCAATTTAATCAAGCGGCCAAAGAACGTCAGAATCAACCACCACGTCAGCCGTCATTCTAAAGCCTTTACACCTCAAATGCCCGCTTGCCATCAGACCGACAGAGACAGCCTATGGCTTTGTTGCAACCCTTGCACTCTATCATAACAATTATACACAGTTTAAAACATTTAACATTATTATTAATATCAAGTTATTATTCCATTTTAGAAACAAGGATTGTTGAGGACTAAATTTGTATATATTAATGTCTGACATACATTTGTGTCAGTGACAGAAAAGTGCAAGGTTATTTCGTATTGTGTGAAAGGGCACACAGAGATGGTAATCCAGAGCAAAACGTATTTGACATATTCCGTTTTTCCATTTTGTATATACTTGAGTAGTACTTGAGGACGTAGACGAAGACGAAGACGAAGAAGAGGATGAGGATGACGACGACGACGAAGAGCAGTCGGTAGGTTTTTTGCGCGTTTGCGAGGTTCATCCATATACATATGGGGATGCATACGAGTAGGCGCTGATGTAGATTTACAGATAGATTTTAAATGCGAAAGAGACTTGCACAGATGTCTTTATGCTCGTACAGTGCGAAAGTTTTACAGTGCGTGTGTCGGTGTGTCGGTGTGTCGGTGTGTCGCAGCAGCTGACGACTGACTACTATGCAAATATCCTCCTTATACGTCGGCGGGGCTGAAGGTGCGACACACAGCCCGCTACTTGGGCTGCCCTTATTTTATTCCCTGCTACACCCTTTCCCAGCGATACGACAAATGGAAATACGATGAGCACTCGACTGCACTACTCTATCTCTATCTCTATCTCTCCCTCCCACTCGCGTCACCACACTGATGCTGGCGAATTATGAAAACGACTTGCAAAATATGGAAGCCGCTGAATGCATAAATTTTACACACACCACAAATCACCTGATTTTTATTCTCTTGCTCTTGTCTCTTCTTCGTGCCACCCAACCACCCACCCACCCACCCATTCACCCACTTGTATCTCAACAACTAATAAACATATTCAAACGCACTTTACGCCATTGTTTTTCTTACAGTCTCCACTATAAGTATCTATTTTCTATATATTCGTTGAACTATTATTCCAATATTTATCAATAAGTGCATACTCTGTTGAAAAATAAATTCTAATATTTTAAGTAAAGTGTATCTTCAAAAATAAGTAAGCTATTTTAGTCTACTTAGCGCCATTGTCTTTCTCATAGTTTATTCTATATGTGTACATAATTTAGTATCCATTAGTTAACTAATTCAATAGTTATCCTATACCTCAATGATTAAATTAGTCCATGGTTACTGATTTGCACGTGGAAAACTAAATCAGATATTTAAACATATTTTGCGAAATTGCTTTAATCGTAGTTTTTCCTATGTGTGTACAAAATTTAATATTCCTAATCAAGTGATTAATAAACATGTAGTTATTAAGGCGAGAAATATATCGGTTTGTCAGTGCTGGAGTAGAACGGATGTCACCCAATATCTGGGAACGGTGCAGCGTAATGAATGTGAATGCAAATTCGCGCAGTAATAAGAACAAACAGTGGTAAGCCTTAAATAACAGTAGCAAGAGGCCTTCTTAACCAGCGAAAGTGGACATATTTATTTGCATAATATACAAAAAGTTTGTAAAGTAACACAGGCCTCATTACTTAGAGGCCCTTTGAAGAAAAGAGGTAGAAGGTATATCGCTGTAAGGCAACGCAGAGAATAAATAAAGTGTGTGCGTGCGGTCTAAGGGACCTCTAAAGACATAGAGATACCACCACCAGTACCAGTACCGCCCGCTCACTTTTAATTCTATTACAGCTTAGTGGTTCGTCATTTCAGCAAGCGTTGTGGCGCCGCCGCCGCTATCTTTAGCTCGCGGGGATCTAAGAAGTCGTGGGAAAGTTGTGTTCTGGGGGCGCGCAGGGGGGCGGCGAGAGTGCTGGCGGCGGCGGCGGCACAGGCCAGGGCTAGAGATTACGGCTGAATTATGGCGCGCAGATATAATTGCAGCTAGGGCCGATCGCTGCGACTCCCTTCACACATGCGGAAACGCGTCCGACTAAAACGCTACGCGCCATTTACTCGACCCGCCAATTATTAACAAAACCCAACTACTAAATATACAGGGACACTATGGAGCCCCTACGAGCCAAGGGGGGCAGGCAGGGGGGGGGGGGGGGCGGGGGTTCTTACTTGTCGAATACATTAAGCAATGCCTCCCTTCCCTTAACCTAAACTTACTAACACACCACACAGCTTCGGACACTAAATAGCTTTAATCTCTTGCAAATCCTGAACCTATTTTTACATTCTTGTTGTTGGCCATATTACACCAAGTTAACCCGTGGGCACCACGTACCCATATCATATACAGAAATCAGTTCACTACTCCCAAAGAAAACTTAATAAGACACTGAAGTTTCAGACAATAAATATTTATAATCTGCTGCGAATCTTAAACCAATTTTTACATTCTTGTGGGTAAATCAGGCATCATGTGCCCATATCATACACAGAATTCACTTCACTCCACACGAGGCAAATTTAATAAGACACCGAAGGACACATAATAGCTTTAGCCTACTGCAAATCTTATACCAATTTTTACATTCTTTACAGTCTTATTATACTAGGTTAACCCGTGGGCCCCATGTGCCCATATCATATACAGTTATATATATATATGCAGTTGCCTACATATAATATATCAGATGCCACTATCTATAAGCTACACAACATACTAAATACACATCAAATCTGCAAATTAATATATTCATTGATTTTTCACATTAATTTAATTTAGATGTTTGATTCGTTTTTGTATATTGATCAATGTAGACTTTTAATTGTATAATTGAGCGTAAAATGCTGTAAATCGGAGAGAATTGAGTTATTTTCGTGTAGAAATTCAAGCCTTATATATGATTTTAATTAACTGAATTGACAAACAAACAAATATGGGGTGAAAAATAGTCGGTCCGCCGTAAAGCGGGCATAAACGACACTTGTAAGCAAACGACAATTCAATGTGTGTGTGTGTGTTATATGGCGAGCTGCGATTTGGCGTTCGTTATAAATCAGGCGGAATTCAATTGGAAAGAGTGGCCGGCCTGAACGGCTGACTAACTGCACAATTTAGTGGCGACGAAAGGTTAACAAATGACACCCGACCGACACATTGTTTACGAAAAACCCTCCGCCTGCACCCCCCACTGCTCACCCCCTTGCACCCAATGTAGAGATCTCACTCTGGGTTGAACTCAATTTACACCCTATCCAATATATCTCACAAACAACGATATTATTCGCTTCTCAATATACATATGCATATTTCAAATATTCAATTTTTAAAAGTAGACCAGAATTCATTCCACCAAATTTTAAAACGTATTCACTAAATACATTCCTTGATTATAAACGTGTATTGGAATTTATATATATATATATATATATATATATATATATATATATATATATATATATATATATATATGTATGTAAAAGAATAAATAAAACCAGTAAAATAAAAATAGAAATAAAAGTGATAAATATGTGTGTTTTGAATGGTTCATTTAGCAGAGAAACACAATAGGTAGATGTGTGTGTACAAGACAATGCAGTGAAAATCTGGTTAAGACATTGGGATAATTTAGAAGGTAAATAAATAAGAGGAATGAATCACGGAAATTAAGTGTCAGCCGAAAAGACGTTCAGAAAACCTCAAAACAGAGATAGCCATCATCTCTTCGTTTTGCTACTCTACTTCTCCTCCTGCTACTCCTGCTGCTGCTGCTGCACCAAAACGAAATACACTCAATTATATTTATATATATATATATATACTAAATACTAAATATACGTATAGTAGTAGACATTTCTCATTTAATTCTACACTGTTCAAAAACATTCTTATTACAACGTATTCAATATTAATTTAATTTATTCATAAATAAGCCTCTGTTATATATATATATATATATATATATATATATATATATATATATATATATATATATATATATATATATATATAAACACCCAGATGTATTAGTGTGTATAAGAGTATGTGTACAACGCTGTTTTAGTTCGCCGTACAAAGTACCAAAGAAGCCAAATATATATATATGACTCATGCTCGAAAGACCAAATTTGTGCCATCTACTCGTCTGAAGGTACCGGAGCGATACACATCAAATTTGGTACACATATTACTTAACATCCCATTTAAATCCGTTCGCAGTTTAAATCCAATCGCTCGTATACTTCCCGAGTTATAGGGCCCCAAAAATTAAACCTCCCCTTAATACTGCCGTTATTAAAATAACTAAAACGCTTAAAAATTCTACTATTGATTCTAAGATATTTTATGTCTACAAGATTTTGCATATTGTTAACTCAATGGCCATAAAAAATTAAAACTAACTAAAAGGCCATAATAATTAAATACCGTTGCTCGCATTGTATATATTACTTATAGGGCAAGCTGGACGCATAGGTTCAACCTACGCTTGTTTTATACACATTACAGGAGAAAATAACGTATAAGGAAGAACCTTGGACAGCAATGAATGAATTTCCTAAACGTGTCAATATATAATAAAAACTTAGTGGCGCGCTCGACTTTTTAATGGTAATTAATGCAAACTAGCAAACATTTTGTACAGTGTCCACATTGCGTACATGAACATGAATTCACCTTACTGCTGCTATATATATATATATATCTATAATACGTAGTTACTGGTTAAAATGTCCAAAGCCAACTTGGCTTCACATTCATTTCATAATATTTGGGGAGATCCTAAATTATTCCTTCTACTTGTGGTAACGATGGAAACCTGTTTGTGACGTGCCACCCCCCCTGGCCCCTCACGCCCCCCGCGGCCAGCAACGACTCGCAAGGGGGTTGACGGATGACGAAGGAATGCTTCGCCGGCGGTGGGGGGCAGGCAGGCAGGCAGGCAGGCGTCGTCCCCCCAGCGTCGGTTTCTGAGGAGGCAAAAATTAAACTTCTAAAAAAACCCAAATGACGTTTCACGACACTGGCTTAATTAGGAAACCGTTTTAAATCACGACGGCGACGGTGGCGACGTCGGTGGGCGCCAGCAGGAGAGAATTAGCGCGCTTCGAATGTATCAAAGCCGGTTTTAATTTCGTCATTCGTTCTGTGCACACACCACCCTTCATTTCTGACTATCACGTTATTTCAAACGACATTCTGTGCCTCTTTCATTCCCTGCTGCTATTCATAACGCAGCGCGCTTGATACCTGACTTGATGCCTACCCCCCTTGCCCCCACACACACACACACACCCGCCCCCCACCACTAATAAAAAATCATATTATAATTAGCTTAACGGCTGTAACCATAAAAACAACCCATTCAAACTCAGGACCGCATTTCATAAATACAACAATCTTAAAACATTTAATTGGGGGCCTAAAATATGTTATATTTTAAAATAATTATTTTTTATAGTTTAAGCAATTGTTTCTTAATATATATATCCGTTAATCAACATTTAAAGTTTACATTGATAACGTCATAATAAAATGCCAAAGTATTAATTCTATTAATATATTAATTTGAAGAGTTGAGCGTATGGCTTAGTGCGTCCCTGGCAAGGAAATTTAAGATGAGCACAATGCACGGCTTGAAAAATTGTTTAAGTGCCACTGTTCTAGGTGCTTGAAGTGTGGGGGGCGAGGTTGAATACTCCAGTTCATTTCTAAAGGTGTTTATACATGGTCTGACACTTGCAAGTGTATAATTACTTTAAACAACTGTAGTATTTCAAGAACGTTTTTTCCCGTTGTGGATGAGTGTTTGCTTTGCATGAAGCCGAATGCGCGTTATGTCTTTTCGCGCTTCTTAACTGCTTCTTTATTTTTATCGTGCAGCGACGATAATTAAGCGAAGCTTACTTCTTTTCTTCCCCATACTATTAACACCCCCCATTCAAAAACATTTTAAAATCATCCCATTTCACAACAATAAAACAATAATACACTTTCAAATATATGCAGAATGACTATTTGTGACAAGAATATTCAATCCGGAATTGTATGTTTACACTATATCGCCAATATCATTAGAACGGCTGCCCTTATGGCAAAAATAGTGATTTAAAAATAGATTTAGTTTGAATTGAATTTTAAAATTCACTTATATGTTTTGTACAGATATACATTATTCAAATCACACATGATCATATAATCATTTGCGATCTAATCAAATATTGATTTAAAATACTTAGAGCCATATAGACGGAAATGCACTTGGGGGAAAACAAAACTGTGTAACGCGACTAAGCGGAAGTGAGTGGTGGGGGGGGAGGGGTGTATGGTGTTAGGGAGGCGAGGGAAATTGCAAGACGCTTACCGAAGCGAATGTTATTTGAAAATAATGATTTACCGGAATAAGTTTCCTTGTACTTTTTCGACAAAATTACTAAAAAAAAAATACATAATATATTAATACAACGTGTTAATTATTGCAAAGCACTGGAGTGAACTTCATTTGACTTACTGTCTATTACGTTATTTTGATTTTAAATTTACTCTCGATTACTACGTGTAAGCAAGCGATTATTTAGTAAATGGTACATTTTTTAGGAAAACTTTTCAAACAAAAGTTGTTTATAATTTAATAATCTTCAACTTTTATAAGTATAATTTTTTCTCTATTTGTTTCTATTTCTGAGATATGAATAAAACAAATCATTAAATTTGTATTCAGTTAAAAGAAATTAATTATAAATATATATACGAATTCTAAGGTGAACTTCAGCAGGATTGCAGCATTGGTTTAGTGGATTCGGGTTCGAGGAAATGTACAAATTGCATTTGCTGTCTGGTAGTGAGTGCGGGGGGCCGAGGGGCTAGGGGGGCTAGTCTGACGAAGTGTGTTGAACACAAGGTATTGTGATCGATATAATTGTGGGGGTGGCGCTCGTATTCTTGTACGTTAATTACCTAATGAGAGATGTGACGCCGTCAACGTCGCCGTCGAGAGCGTCGAGATGAATATTTCCACCTGTGTGTGTGTGTGCGTGTATATACGCCTGTATTCCATAGATATTAAAATCAATGGATACACTTGTCCAGCATAATCGAATTATATATGTAAACACACTCAGATTTGTTTATACATCGTTATCTCTCCATCAATTAATTGCAGACTTATTATATATCAATAGTTTTTAACTGTAGATAGACGGTGAATATATTATTTATGCAGTCCAGTGATCTGAAAGTCTAGGGCATGCAAACAGAACAGATGACATGGCGAAGACATGGCGACGTCACATGCAGGGGGGGTTGTAGGGGGGGGGAGGGGTCGCCGAGTGTACGTTAGTAGCTGGGGCGGAGGAATGGGATCCAGTGTGCCGTGGGTAATTAGTTGATTTGTAGTGGGCCAGGGGTTCGAGTAGCTCTAATGCAATCTAAATTTTTCATTTCTGCTACGCTCCCGCAGGAATATCGGGAACGGAGGGGCGGCCACAGAATATTCACCCACTGTCCGGCAGCCTAGATTCGGGGGGGGGGGGTCATCAATATATTATATAACATTCCAAACACACTTATGTTATATTATTGACTGTAGAAGTATTTGTAGATGAGTCAAGGCTACTCCATTTTTAAAACTGCTTGGTACTTATTTAATGGTCTTAAGTACTAAGTATGCTTAACATTTAAAATTGCATTGTTGGTTAAATTTCGTTTTCCTTTTCTTGTAATTTGACGTAAACATTTTTGTGGCGTGTACAAACAGTTTAGAGTAGCAGGTGGGTGCGTTTATCGATAATTTAATTAAGCACAGCTTTTAGCGTCGTATTTCTTTTGTCGGCGTCGCCACCAAAAGAATCCAGCGGCAAAAGATGGGATCTGGTGTGCGTTGAGCGTTCTTATGTTTTATTCTGCCGTGTAGCTTATTTTTATTGCGAGATTCCCTTTGAAAGGGGGGGGGGCCGTATCATGTCGGCCGTGCGCAAAGGGGGGACGGATGCACCGAGACGCTGAGGTGCGTCAGGAAAGGAGGGGGAGCAACGCAAGTCGCCCTTTGTTTGCGCAAAGCGGTGCTAAAAATCTGTGCCTACAAAAACATTGGCAATGCGGCACAGAACAGAAGCCAACTTGATGTCGAATCGCCTGAATGATTAAAATGTATTCGGTTACCATCAAAGCTTTCACCACTGCGTTTTACCGACATTCACAATTATGCCCACATTTTTACTTTCCTATACGAAGTAATACGTAATTTTAATGGAAATATCCATTTTATGTATCGAATGTGAATATTTTCGGAATAACGCCTGTGTGTCTGTGTGCGTGAACGCTCTAAAGCCGAAACCGTCGAACGTAAAATAGTGAAACTTCAGTCTAAATGTATATATATATATATATATATATATATATATATATATATATCTAGGGAAAACTACGTAAAGTTAAACTACGTAATTAGTTACGAACTGTCACTTAAGTTAGGGAAAACCGTGTAAGGGAAACCCCTTATTTATATTTACAATTAAAAAATACAGGAAAATTCGCCACCCATAGAAAGTAAACTATACTCTGTATACAATCTGGGCACACGGTGCCCACGGGTTACCCTAATTCAGGGTAAATAAATACGAAAGTAACGAACACGTACTAACCAGGGTTTATGACTCAAATCCTCTGCTAGAAAGTCAAGTAAAAAAAAAACAAAAAAAAACAGAATGTTTCAATTGAGTCTTTGGCGGTGAGTCGGTGTGTCGGTGTGTGTGTGTGTTAGTAATATAGTAAAGAAGGCGACCGGTGCGCTAAAGAACTCATAGTGCGGCTATTCTTTGCTCCCTTGACACAGATTAAGTCGGCTCTCTTGTTAAATATTCATGGGTTGCCGCTGGGAAGGCAGGGGGGGGGGGGGGCGGTAGAAAGCACAAGCCTCCTAGAAAGATAAAAAAACAGACACACACACACACACAGTATCTGGTTAGCTGTTCTCAAAGTTGTAACCATGAGGTACGTAAACACTCGACGCTGTGAGATATGACACACTTGACTTGCAGGGGTGGCGTCGCGATGCACTGCGCCGCTTAAACCCGCAAACTCCCCACACCGCCATTTCCACGCATTCTTAACAACTACGCTAATTTTTATCACACATATTACTATTAGACTACACTCTATCAACACCTCATCAACTCCAGGTCCTCAAATGAGCGACAAAAACAAAAACTAGGCGACTTTGTATTGCAAGACAATAAAAATCAGGGAGTAATAAATGTGTGACAGGAAGATATGTATATTTACTCTATGATATGCGTCGCTGGCAACATATCATATTATTATTATTATTATTATTGCCGGAAGGACAAGATGTGTGGATAATTTATTTAAGCGGTGAAAGTAACAGTCCATATGGACATGGCATCGTTAACAACGGCCAATGCATTATTTATACGATTCTGAAGACGACACTTAGACGAGGACAGGCGTAGCAGGCGGTCTCGCTCTGTAATGACACACTCACATGGCTTCAGTTTCAGAAAAATACGATAAACTTTAATAGCTTCTGAAATATTCAAAACAGACACTACACGTTGGCGTCGCGACGCGATGCGATGCAAACGCGGACTTAAAGTGTATTTGATGAGCTATTAAAAAAGCTTCGAAGCAAATATTTGACAGCGCTTTAGTAGTGGCTTGATCGCTAATTAAAAATGCGTTTATTAAAAACTCTGTTGTCCACCTAATACAAACAATCAGGGCCGTATTCAAGCCATTTCATGAAAGCTAAAGCACTCATATATATATATATATATACTAGCACAAGCAAAGATGAAGCAGGAATCCAGAGACTTACGGCCCTTTTGGTTAGTGGTACACTGACCAACAGTTCTGCAAACATAATAACTTTGCTGCAGAAATCTACCCTTCAAGATGTGCAACCCTTATATTTTGCAGTCGCTAAAAAAAATCTCCCTTACACACGACTCCCCCTATAACCCCTCCCTCCCTTGGCTGCGTCGTGTTTCAAATACAGTTTGTCGCGGTTTTGTTTTAAACGTAACGCTTATTGGTTTTGCTGTCCAGGCTGAAAGCGCGCAGTTAGTTCAGTTTTTGTGGAAATTAAATTTGCCTGCTCATTCACGTTCATTTTTTATTTCAGCGGTAACAATGGAAGAAATGAATTTATTGTGATTCAGGGCACTTTACAGGTTATGCCATTACAGTTTCAGCCCGCATACACACTACTGAAAATCGATAGGCAAGGGTTGCCCCTTTCATTTATGTACTTTGCTATGTACATAAACAAGCCACCTTTAAAAAAATGACAATATTGTATTTTTGTGGCATAAAGAATAGTTTGGTAGCCATGAATAATAATTATGTACTGGCGGCAATGTCAGACATTTGATAATATGATAGTGTTTGAACGTCTCGGTGACGACATGATCTTTTTTCGGGACATGTCTTTAGCCCGTGTGTCTTGCAGGACGGTGAGGGGGGGTGCAGGCAGGATGAGTCCTCCCTGTCTCGTCGACGACACACACACACACACACACAGGGACGCAAGCTTCTAAGAGGGATGAACGTGATCCCATTATACACTCAAGACGTAGAAGAATAAAGGCTTTGAACTTTGAGAGCGTTACACAGCGACTACTAGATCCCTCGGCATATTTCGATAAAGTGGCAGCAGGATGATGACGTCGCTTTGTGACGCTGATACCCACCATTAAAATGTGATTTTGTCCGCGCGCTAAGCACCGTGTCATACCTGCACCATCATAATACACTACTACTCTGCGGGTTCACACGTTATTTGTTCGTATTAACTAGGCCATTTCCCGACTGCTACGGTCAAAGACGAGAGTCTTAACCACTACACCATGGCGAGAATTAAATTATATATATATATATATATTGCTAATTTTCCATTTTTCTAAAATCTGCAGATACTTCCGCTTTCACACTCGGTCAAAACAAAACTACGAGTCCGATTCGGCTGAAATTTTTACAGTAGCCGTCTAAGATAATGTACTACACAATAGGTTATGTCTCTTGCGACAGTGGCACCATAGGCCGGTGAGGCTAAGTACTTGTCGGACAGCCCTCGTATATATATATATATATATATATATATATATATATATATATATATATATATATAATCAAACAGTCTATATTGAAAATTAAACACTACACGGTACGTCAGAATAATTCGTAAATGTCAACATAAATGTATAAGTGGATATCAAAATACATTACGAGTTGTGTATATAATAAAATAAATGGAAATGTATCAATATATAGAATTAAATTAGTGAATGGTGTTAATAGGGATTATTTAAGTTTGATATTTTAAAAATACGTAATTTCACGGTAGGCATTAGTGTATTTTGTGCCCACAGGAGGATGGGCATTATGACAAGTATCAGAACGACACCTGTGCGTCAAATTTACAATATTATAAATATAGATAATGAAACTACTAGACAGTTAAATGAAGATCATTTTTGTTTTTGTTATTATAAATTATATCTGAAGAGCAATAAAGATAAAAAAAACTTGAGATATATAGAGGAAATAGTATGAAAAAGTTTGTAGGGCCGATATATATATATATATATATATATATATATATATATATATATATATATATATATATATATGAGATACCGATATAGCCATTCATCCATCAAGCGTCAGTTGAAGAGATCTGGGGTAACCCACCTGTCTGCTGAAGGCATAGTTCGCCTCTGCCCCAACAAATCTTCCCCTATCTTCCTGTGACTTGTTTAAGACTGCCTACTACTCCCTGAACGCGCCCCAGCGATATCGCAACAACAAAAAGAACAACACCACCCGAACGAAAAACACATTTGACAAACGTGCTATGATTACTCTTGCCGATCAACTCCAAAACATTCACATTCATTCTGCATTTATTCATAAATTAATTACGCTGCTTATAAGCATATGTTGACATTTAGGAATTATTCCGACGTACATTAATTATTGTATGATTACTGTTTGATTATACATATAATTAAATACTCGCCATGGCATAAAGGATTCTCGTCCTTCATCGTAGAGATCAGAGATCGAATCCCAACCAAGTCAGATTGTTTTTTCATTTAAAAAAAATACATGTCAGTGTTTATATATATAATATATTAATAATAAAAGCAACGAGACCACAATTAGGCATACAGACCCCACCCTAGTGCAGGTACGAACCCGGGCCCCCTGCTATCTGAAGCCTTAACATAACCTGTCTGTAGGGAAATACGTAAAACTTGGCGGAAAATACCCAAGTTTTTTCTCGCCGTCAGGTTGGCAGTGCACGGCAAGAAGAGGTGACAAATATAGAATTTGCATTTAAATAGGGTATTTTCTATCTGTGATATGCGCGCATTTCTTAGCGTGTGTCTTGCGTCTGCCGGTGCCCGTGGCGTAAACGTCATCAAACAACCGTTGATTGTTTATTTAAAAAATTGCACGTCGCCCAACAGGGGGACAAATTCCCCACGTCACTCAACCGCCAATTGATTCACAAATGCACACAAACAACCGCAGTGTTTCACCAATTTACACATTTTTACCTCGCACAACAAAATGAAACATATAGAATATATTTCAGATTTTCAGTACAGTTTTCTCGCAACTGGTACATTTTTTGAAGAAACTTTTCAAACATAAATTGTGCCAAATATAAATATCTTTCATTATGTAAATAACTAATTTTGCCATAAGTGCAGCCGTTCTAGTAATATTGGAGATGAAACCAAAAATGCACACAGACGACATTTTGAAAATAGGCACATTCGTTTCAGGGTAAATGAAAACGTGTATATACTTATTACTACGTAACTAAAAACAATGAATAATTGAGAATATGTACAATATGAGCTGCACTCATTGATGCTTGTACATATATTGAAAATGTGTTTATTTATTTGTGCTGGAAAATATGGCAGGGTATGTTTGTAAAATGAGTAAAAATGGAATGGAAATCAATAGTTTTTGATACATTTTATGTGAAATAATAAAGATTTGATGTGTTCCTTTGCCTTTCGGGGTGCAACAACGAATTTATGAGTGAGCTCAACTTTATAGCAGTTTAACTTGCAAATATGAGTGTTTTATTCAGTGAGGGCTTGATCTGCGTTGCCATCATCACCTCTGCATATTTTCGCTGCCAGACAGACAGTTGGCACGACTTTATACCCCCATATCACCGACACACCGACACACACACAAATAAAAAATTAACCACACGTTGTCAAATATTCGCAAACATGAAACGCTGCCCGAAAAGGGCCGTGTTCCAATCGTCGCTGGTTCTGTGTACATTTTTCCGGACATTTCATATATAGTCGGCTATGCAAACGAGAATAAGCACACCGCAGGCTGCGCGCGGGCGGGGGGAGGGCAAGGGACGAGTAAATGGCAGCGAATGATTGATCTGTGAGCTAATTGGATGATCGATGGGTTTAGTTCATCAAGCATATCGCCAGCGCGCGTCTAACTGAGAGGACTCTGCGGTATTCCTGCTGCAAGATAATTTCCTGGCCAAACGAAGGGTGCTTCACTCACTGCTTCCCTGCCACCACACCACGCCGCCACACAATACATTATTTTATGGTGTCAACGAAATGTGTTCCGTTCTACCGTCCAAATATACCAATAACGAAACACAGACAGTTTTTAGTTCGCCGTACGAAGTACTAAAGTAGCTTAGGCAATCAGTCGTGTGTCTGTAACATTCTTAGATCAAAATAATCCGAAAAAGAATTAACCACCAAGGATTTATGACATATTTTCCTGGTGCAGCTTAGGATATTGCGAGTAGGTAGTGGGGTCATTTTATTAGTAGGTGTTGGGGCACCTTTACAGTTTTGTGTTTTGAACTGTCAATTGACAGTCTTTAAACTTATTAAAAGGACAACCGGTACAGTAACAGATATTATATGACCTAATACGACATTAACAACATTGTTTTACTATTTTTATTTGATTGGCAGCCTTGTTAAATGGAGGGGGAAAGCGAAATATTCAAAATTATCTAGTGATACATTTCAAATGTGAATAAATATTTAATGTAAACGTATTAATGTCTCATTGTGATTATAGCTGGATGTATAGGTGCTAGCAGCAACGTTTGTTGAATTCATGTGACAATATGTGAGATTGGTATTGGAGGAAAATCGCAGCGGAAATAATAAATAGTATCGCGTAGTGTTGTGGCTTGTTTGTTTTCTGAAATGTCGTGTGCAGTGCCCATTTTCAGGCGGATTGGTTTCAGGAATAGTTCAGGGAGTCCCCGCGCCAGTTAACGCCGTTCTAGCTCCCTGGGGAACCGTTCCACCAATGAAAACTCGAATTGCGATCACATGCTATATACGTACTCCAATACTCCTCCAATGTCCCTTAACAAAGATTTACTGGTCGCTCCATTCCAACATATTAAAAGGACACTAACGAAAAATGTCTTACGGAACTGTTTGTTTCATAATTTTTGCTGTAGCTAGATGGGAACACCGGTATTTCCCACCAGAATGGAGATGAGATAGTGGAAGGTGATATATGTATGTATCAGGTTTGTCGGTGTTTACTTTTGGTAAACGGAAGGAAGACCGTGTACCGGATGTGACGACGAGCGTCGCGCCGTGCAACGTGCAACAGGAAGTACACAATGGGAACACACTCGTGTCAGCTTGTACACTTATACGCACATTAACGACCCTTTTGGGCCCTACAACTCATGCCACTTGACTCAAAACTAGACATTTACTGATACAGCAGCTTCCCGAACGAATCCTCAACAAGATTAACCCTTTAATAATCATATACACTTGCACCACTAATAATAAAAAGAACATAAGACTAAAATGTCTTACCAACTTAATGGTAATAGCCCTAGAGGGGCCCAAGGCTAGAGAAACTATTGGCTTGGGTTAGCGAATGCCGATGAAGACGTAGTGATGGGGAATGTTATAAAAAGGAAAGTAGAAAAGATTTTTAATAAGAAGAGTGAGGCAAGTGTCAATTCGGGAAGATTGGCGCTGGAATAGTGTCGCCCTGGTTAATAACAGTGTGTCTCGTGCAACGCAGTGTGTGTGTGTGTGTTTCTACGAATGGCCGATGCTTGCAATATAAACCAAAAAGTCCAATTTGTGTAATGGTATTAACACATTTTGCCAATCACCCTCTTCAGATTATATTTTTCTGTCGCTCACCCACTACAAAATATTATTGTCTAGTCGTTACACTCAATACAGCCTTTTCGACGAACCCTGCCCTATTATAAAAAACTGGCTTAGGTACAATGCACCTATGCGTCTAGCTCCCCTTATAAGTAATATAAGCGATGCGAGCCTTTTGGTGTACAATTTGAAACAACGTTATAGATATAAAGTCTTACAATGTCTAGTACATATTTTAAAATGCAACATTATAATATTTAATTTAATTTTTTACGGCCTTTAGGTTAACAATTATAAAAAATCTTGTAGAAATAAACTATCTTAGAATTAGTAGTAGAATATTTACGTATATTAATTATTTTTATAAGGGCAGTATTAAGCAAGATATTTGATTATAATTTCACAGATGAGATGAATTTATATTTCCGATTATTCGCGTTGTGATTTCGCAAGTTGAAGAAGAAGAAGAAGATGCAGAAGAGAACGTTTGGTAGAAAAACAAATAGGGTTTTATGTATTCCGGAGCGTCAGATGTTTTTTGCGAGTCCGGAACATTGGCGTACGCGCAGTGATTATGCAATGGCAAACGTTACACTTATCAAGGGCACTTAAAAGCGCTTTTATTGCTCCCTGATTGGCTGTAAAAGGGTTAACAGTCATCATTCACACTGCGCCACTGACGAATAAAAAATCTGCGATGCTTTTCACTGCCATCTCTTCCGTCTATTACCAAAGAATATTCCATTGATTTTCTTTTAATAATAAAAACTGATTTACAATCACTACTTTTAGATAACAGAATACGCAAACATTGATTGACGATTGAAAACTATAAAATCAAAGAAAACAAACTTAGGTGGAACGCACCTATGCGTCCAGCTCGCCTTATAACGTTATAGATATAAAGTCTTACATGTTTTAAAATGCAAAATTATAACATTTAATTTAATTTTTTACGGCCTTTGGGTTAACAATATGAAAAATTTTTATAGATATAAAATATTTTAGAATTAGTAGTAGAATTTTTGGGAGTTTTAATTATTGTAATTAGGGTAGTATTAAGGGGGGTTGCAAATTTTGGGGCCCTATAACTCAAGAAGTATAAAGCCAATTGAATTTAAACTGCGAACGGATTCAAATGGGATGCTAAATAGTATGTGTAGCACATTTGGTGTAAATCGCTCCGGTACCTTCAGAGGAGTAAAGGGCACAAATTTGGTCGAGCGAGTGACTGAGTTGGGACTAATAGTGTATGAGTTATATATATTTTTGGATTCAGGGCGACGAGACAAACATTTTTTGAGAATTGCTTCAGCTTTTTCAGTACTTCGTACGGCAATATAACTTATTATTATATTACGTTATCAAATACGGTTTCGTTGCTTCTTTAACAACGTTCTGATATTCCTTACATATATGTAAGGAATATCAGGCTGTTTTAATTAACATGGGCAATTTCAAGACACCCTTATACCTGTGTAAAATGTTTTACGAGGCGATGTGATACCATATATTCTAAAAGTTACGTGTATGAAGCTCCATCTCGCTTGTGACAAGTGTGTCCTTGTCTATCCGCGTTTGACTCATTCATAATTAATTAAACATGTGTTTGAGTTTAAAAGTTAAACACATTGCGAACAGAGCCCCGATAGTTTACTCTTACTCGTTTGTCTTGCAAAAGTGTGGACATAGGCACAACCCTCACCACACACCCTGTGCCAAAATTTATTTTGTATAAAAAGAAAAAAACCAGTGTTTATTCAATTTCGTTTTACAAATGACATAATAGATTTCTGTATATAATCGATTACATCTAATTTTATAATGTCCTGTGGACATTTAATTTTGATTGAATTCAAAACACAATTAGTTAATTGATTTGCAAATGGAACTGTTGATTCAAGCAATTGTCTGAGACGATTGTGTCAATAAAACACTCCAACTTGAATTTGAAACGCAAATTAAAATTATTGACTGCACAAACGAACTTTTTTAAATTCGTATTGACGAAAAATAACTTGTTTGTTGCATAACAATCGTAGTGTGAATAAAACAGTCGAGTCCAGGCCATTCCAGTTTATTAATAATAAACCATATTTGAGTAAATGTACAGACAACGAAGAAAGCGTCGAGTTATCGAAATAAATACGTAACCGAAACAGTGAAGGAGCTGAAAATAGTACATGTTTCGGTGGGTAGAGGGCTATAGGAGCGGGAGGGAGGGGTGGTGGGCGTGTGTGGAGGGGGGGGGGGGAAAGTATATCTAATGAATACAGAGTTAATATGCCGGTGCAGTCTCACCTTACGTTTGCTGAAACAGTCGTTCGTAGCTTATCTAGCTTGCTCGCTCGCTCATACTAGCTGCTACGTTGCATATTATGTTGTTTTATGTTTTTAGAGCATCGTCTATGTGCTTATTTATGTTGAAACTGCTAAATTTCAACATGAGAAACTACACAACGAACTAATTTCATTTCGAAATTATCCTTTTTGAGCGGCCATCTTTGATCGACCTCATGTTTGAATGTTGCAAATGAAAATGACTCCCTTATTCTCGCCGGTCCACGGAAGGGGTTTAGGCGGGCAGGAAGCGAGCGCGGGGGTGAAGGGGTAGTAGGGGGTGGTTTCGCGAAGGGTTTGCGTGAACATGGTGAAGGTTAAAGCACTGGCAGTCGAAAGCTAAGAGCATTAAAAGACGTTTGCGCGAAAGCTCTACAGCTACAGCTAGCTATAGTCCTTTAAAAGCACTGTCAGTGCTTTCTCAACGGAGACTCGCACTATATAATTTATAGTGATTTTACAATTGCTGCTCATTCAGTTTTATGTCCTGATACATCACTACTGCATGATTATATATATATATATATATATATATATATATATATATATATATATATATATATATATATATATTACGACAACAATCCTCATATAGTTAAAGATTTATAGTTGCCGTAACTATACACATTGTAATAACTACCATACTAGATAATTACTACAACTAAATACTGTTCGTTATTCTAAATATATCATACGGTTGCTATTCAGATTTCGTATAGTAATACCGAAAGAAAAAAATGTTTGACTAATAAATACATGTATAGTTATAATTATTATATTCAATTTATGTTCACTACTATACCAGATGTTGAAATTAAATTAGTTTACTGTACGGAATAGTTCATATAAATAAACGAATAAGTAATCAAATAATAGTTACTATAAAGTATAGTTACTAAAGGTATACGTATATTTCTGTTAAATAAATTAGAAATATTGCTACTTATAACTAGTTATTTTAAAAAAAATATCTATTATACGTATATTACGTTCAATGTCCTTACGATATTATACATTAAAATATTGTATACTTATCTTTAATATCTAATTTATTGATTGTAGCAATAAAGGATAGTTGTTATAACTATATTATATAAGTATATATATTTTAGTTGCACAATGATTAGGTTAATAATAATTAAAGATATTTAATGATTAAATGAATCATTTTAGGGTTTTCTGCGAGTAGAGTTTGGAGATGAAGGTGTTACATGTTGGGGCAGTTAATTATGCGATCCTATACAAGAAACGAACGAAAAGTACATTTGAGTCAATTTGAATAGACGTCGCGACGGCGGGGGAATTAGTTTGCAAGGTATCCTTGATGGTGATGCCTGCTACTACAGATTAGAAATTCATTTGAATATATCCGGAGTGTGTCGTTGTGTCTGTGTGTCTGTGTGTGTGTGTTCCACTCATAAAGCAGTTCTGGCGAACAGAAATGTAAATATCGGCAGACGATAAGAAGTCGGGGGGTGGAATGGGGGCGGCTGCGAGTGCTACCTGCGCGCCGCCACTCGGAAATTGAAGGAAATGCAGATAAGGATAAATGACGATAAAGTGATTAGCATTTCTGTGGCCGCGAAACTGTTTAATATTGAAATGCACCCTAATGTACATTTTGGCTTCCGTTCGAACTCAATTAAAACCTTTTTCAATCTACCCGCCAACATATTTATTTATATATTTACTGCGCCGCAAATTGAAAAATAAATCACTGGAACGACCTCCTCCCCTTTTCCAGATCAAATTTTAAACAAGCTGCAAGCATCTATGCCTTCAGCTCACCTTAATGCCTTATGCCGAAAATATTTTAGAAGCATTAAAAATTGTGGCAGTACAATCGCCGGAAACGGTTGTAAATTAAAGAGGAGAAGGCATTACGGGTGTGAGTGTACGTCACGGGCCATAAAAACAAAAGCGGGGCGCGTAATGTGACAGGTAGAAGTGTTAACCAGCTTTGTTAAGACACTAAGCGCCCCTCTCATCCTCTGAGTACGCATCCTCTTTACGAAAGAGGATCTCTTTTTTTTTTTTTCCTTTCTTTCCGCGAAAATCTGTAAAGAAAACAACGGCACCTCGGAGCAGCATCTCAATGGCCTGACGCTTTAAAAAAAGGGGAGATACGTATCACGTCCCTTCTAATTTACTCATTTCCCCCCACCCTGCCCCTACCTCCCCCACCCCTATTTACAGCCTTGGGAATTGTGTGTCAGAAGCTGTTATACAGATACACACAGGATACACACTGCTTGTTTATTCTGTCGCAGCATTTTTATTTAACTCGGAAATGAGTGATGAATTCTCAGGTAAAGGGTGACATTTTGTTAAGCAGCTGGAGTGGCCCTCATTCGTCCTTCTTGTCTTTTCATTATAGGATAAGCACCAACGCATCCAGCAAAACTTAATGAATGGTCATGGGTGGTTGAATATCTTGTACGATTTTAGGTAAAGGGTTAACGTTAGGGTGACATTTTGCAATGCAGCTAGAGTGGCCCTATTTCGTCTTTGTTGTCTTTTCCCTATAAAACAAGCGCCAACGCATCCAGCAACCGTTTTCAAAGCAAAGCTTATTGAATGATCATGGTTGGTTGAGTATCTTGTACGATTTTAGGTAAAGGGTTAACGTTAGAGTGACATTTTGTATTGCAATTGGAGTGGCCCTCATTCGTCTTTGTTGTCTTTTCCCTATAAGACAAGCACCAATGCTACCAGCAGCCGTTTTCTAAGCAAACTTTAATGAATGGTTTAAATATGACGTGAGAGCAAAAAGCGCCCTGTTACGAATAAGTTAGCTACCGGTAAATGGGTGTACAGAGAGAAGAAGAGTTGGTTCTCCGTCATCGACAACAAGGTTGGTGGTACGAAGGTATAATAATAAGGGCCTCCGTTGCCAAGACAATGGCGCAAGACAAAAGCAGTGTCGGACGGTGGAATAAAAGATTTAACAGCAGCTTCGCTTGTTCAAGGTTCTTTGTGTGCGGCGGCAGCACTGTACTTCCGGTGTGAACACAACATCCTGAATTATCGCGACCACCACCGGAAGCTCACTTCTTAAATATTTGTCTACTTCAGCTTCTCCGACATCAATGGAACGGGGGGGTTGCAAAGAAACTTTTTGAACTCGCCGCAGGTTTTACACAACACTTGAATTACCTAAGGCATATGTCACTGCACCTAACTAGACGCATCCTTAACAATACAGTGCAAGCGTGTTGGGACAGCTGACTATTACAATCCTCTGCCCAATGTGAAATTGTACAAGTCACTTGACGAACCACAATCATAAAAAAAAGTGGAGTGGCTTGCACTCGATTCTCCTATACGTATGTTTCACTAGATAGGGTTGAAATATTCGTCGCTTTGGGGGGTTTCACTGCGTAAGTATTTATGTATGTATGTATGTAGGTAGGTAGACGTCATTTCCACCTGGCAAGAGCTCCTCCTGACGGCTAACGACGCGCAATGTGGCATGTGTCTCTCCCTTTTTACCGGCGCCCCCGTAATTAAATCCCTTTCTTGACATCATCTCCCGGTCCGTGTCTCCACCAATAGGCATTAGGACCGTACTGCTCCTTGTGACTACGGCGGTAGTGTGCGAGATTCCGTGCTGTGGTTTCCAATGCGAAAATTACTCGTATTATAATTCGCTTTATCATATTTGAGAACGGGATGACTGATGAAATGTCTCTAGAGCAGAGATTGCCCGAGAACAAGCTCCTACCTGTTGATGGCCCACACAAACACAAAAATCGCATTCTTCTTTACGTGTCAAATCGTCGATCGACTCCTGCACTGCTATATAGGCAACTATTGCTACACCATTTCCATCAGAATAGGCAACTTGCATTCCATGAGTGTAAGTTGGGCAGCATCAGTCAAAGTCAGTTTAATAAAAGTGTTCACTAATAGTTGTATCATAAAGAGTGTAGTAGCTGAATGTTGCGTAAACATGTGTTCCACTCGCCTGAAAGTTATTAACAGTTTTGATAGAGTGAAATACTAAATCTGTAATATACACACACACACACATGTATGTATGTGAGTTCACATACGCCTGGACACTGCGATATTCAAATAGGGGTTTGTTCAGTATCAGATGCTGTGTGTGTGTGTGTGTGTGTGTGGTGTTGGCTATTTTATGATGAAAACCGCGAATCCAGTTCCGAGATTTCTCCACAAGCGAAAAGGAGCGACGTACGCAGAGTGAGAGAGAAAGACAGACAGAGAGGCCAAGCCAACATAAATGAGACGAGGTGTACTATATGGGTTCCATGGTGGAACAGGCCTGCATTTAGGGCCCTTATTTAACGCATTTAATCAATCTGCAACGATTGAAATCGAGGCTCAATAGAAGCGCAATAGCCCACGGCTTACCATGTATAGTTTTATATTATTAAAATGTTCACTTTTGGAAAACGGCCGTATTGGCAGTACGGCCCCATAGTAAGAAACGGATTTAGTGCGGTCCTGGAGGCAAAGCAAGCAGCGGTCCCTCGCCGTAGTCGTAGTCGGAGCGAATATGCACGAGACCGTCGGTGTCCGCCACAGATTCCAACTCCTAATTAAGACAAGGAGTAGGGGTGCAGGGGGGTGTTTCCGTGGACGAGCGTCGGTGGGGTAGGGAGGGAGGGTGGTGAGGACGGTCGACACACGAGAAGAAGGGGATATTGATCAACGAAAACGTTAGAGAAGCCGTGGGGTGGGCGCGACGTTAGTTGGGGTGGCAGTGGCGGTGGCACGCCGCTCGTTGCTGCGGTGCCTGCTGCTGCTGCCGCTGCTGCTCCTGCTGCTCCTCTTGCGGGAGAAAGACGCATAAAGAGCGTGGCTAGATGACGAGGACAGACCCACTGCGAACGTGCAATTATTATTTGGCCGAGCGACCGACCGAGCGCGCTATGCTATGTGTTTGCATGTAATGGCTGTACGTTGCCGTTGCCGGGAAATTACCAAACGGCGGCAGCTGAAGCACTGCTCTACATGTGCGTTCATTAAAAATTAAGATACGCCCACAGTAATGACACATTTGATTAAAAACGTATTACCGCTGCCTGTCCACCAACACCCAATCACTGCGACAAATCACACACAATACATTTACATACATACGTAACATACACCTCCCTCACTCACTCATCCCCATTACATATCTTTAGAAATAAATATATATACATACATATATATATATATATATATATATATATATATATATATATATATATATATATATATATATGTATGTCTATATACACATTTGGAAGTATACTTGTGTCAACTGATGCTCGAAAGGGTTCCAAAAAGTGGCGGCAGGGCGGCAGCATCGTATGACGCCATTTATAAGGGTCGCATCACCTCGTTCTACCATCGTTATGCATGCACGACTGACTTTAATCACGGTGGGCAGCCCCTAACCCCCCCCCTCCCTCCATCCGCCTTGGTAGAAATCTCAGGGTGGCGCTGATGGTGACGGCAACTGAGCCGACGGTGGCCCGGTGTTTTATTAGCCGTCCCCGGTTCATGAATTAGCTCTGGTGGCCGCGTGCGACGAAGACGACGAAAGAAACCAGACGGGCTTTGGCACTGCATCGATAATGCCAAAAATAATTAATTACCATCGATCCAAGTGCGCCCAGCTTTTTCCCATACACCGCCGAACGCTGCCCCAATACGGTTACGCCGACCGACGTCAACAGCGCTGACATGCACTGGCCTACTGCGATGATGTATACACTGCTGCCAGTTTGTTTGGGACTGTTGGAAATCAGCTGCGCAGACATATTCGTTTGTCACCGAAATATACATTTACTTATTTTAAAACTGTGAATAATTCATAAACAACAATCTGGAAAGGCCTTCACTTGACTTTCTGTGCACACTATACATGTATTGAGTTTTAAATAATAAACTGACAAGATGAATAATAACCTAATTGGTATTACTGTGGATCATTAGTATATTTGTTTCGAAACAGTTTTTTTTTAAATAATAATTAAAGAAAAATGTATAATTAATATTACGCATAATTTGACTAATGTTTGTGTTTATGTTACAGATTTGACTGCAGCTGGTAGGCTGACCACGACTAGAGACATGAGCAAGGTAAATTATTAAATGTGCCCATATCATATGCCAATTCATTCGTTTTATTGTGTATTCGCGTCTAAACGCATATTTTAATACATGGACATAATTTCCCTTTGCCTAATTCTTATTTCTTTATTTATTTGGGAACCCGACGGTTGCCCAATAATGGGCAATATATTACATAAACAATTAGACTATAAAATATAGTCGTAAGCTTATATGTTGGCAAATTGCAGTAACACAACACCGACTAGAAATCAATAAAAATATGTGTCTAATGTTTATGACATTGTAATGATTTGGATATTATAAAAATACGATTACAGTGCGAGCGCACATTACCGCTTCGAGCTGTGATATCACAAAGTAAAAGCATATAAAAAAAGGGAAATGTTATAGCCACTTTTCCCTATAAAGCATGTGTCAATTTCATGGCTATTAATTTCTATCCAATACTTATGTACCTTGTCTACATCATTGTGAGTATATTTGTCGTAATGTACTAGTTGCGTGTCCATCCATAAAAGCTAATGCATATATATGTACATATAGAAAAATAAAAAATTAAATTAAACCCATACAAAATATATATATATATATATATAGTAAATTAATTCACGTAGGTCAGACGATGTTATAAAATGTTCAAACTCGCATTACTTATAAGGCGAGCTGGACGCATAGGTGCTTGTTTAATATATCGAAAAAGAATGGTCTTTATATGATTTGGGCACATAGTGCCTACGGGTTACCCTAGTAATACAAGAAAATTCGCCACCCGTCAAAAGATTCAATTAGACTTGTGGCTCCGTGAGTAGTCTGTATATGATATGGGCCAACGGGTTTACGAATTAAATTCGACAAGTTTGGGTATTTTTCGTGCAAAATTAAATGGAAAGGCTGTGATTGTGTGGGTGTCAAAATTAACAGTGACTAACAAGTGCTCATTGAATTTGACCGCTATTAGAAACGTGCGTTGCCTTCCGAAGCAGGGGGGCGTGTGCAGGGGGGGACGGGGGGAGCATGAACGGATATGCTGTGCGACTGCACGGTGGATAGTTTTCGCCGGGCCGTTCATCTGAGTCCATTGAATGAACGCGTCAGTCCCGCTGTCTTCAGACAGACGAGCGAACGAACGCAAAAGAAATCTTAATTAACGACGCCATTGTTCTTAGCGGAACTGGCTGTACGAACGGCCGAGCACGAATCGCAGGAAGAGCCCCGTTCACTGCAAATTACATACATACATACATAGATGAACTGCTCCACCAACACTCTACTTTGTCTTCTTTTCAATTTTACTTGCGAATTTTCCCATTTCTATTAGTACTGTATGTCGTACATTCACAGCAAAAATCGCATAAATATTTTTGAGTTTTATTAATTTGACTACGCTGATTCCAAAAAGGCCAATTAAATTGTCGAAAACCGTTAGAATTTAAGTTAGCGCGATTTGAAGTTGATTAATTGCAAATTTCCATATAACTCGAAATCAGTGCATCGTATCGAATCGCCGTTAACAGATTTGAGTTCCCCGATATTTAATTACTCTAGAAATTTACTTTCAGCCGGTTTGAAAAGAAAAAAAATTTTGGAGACATTTCACGGAATTCTTTTAACTTGACATTTTTATCAAACTTTGCGAATTTTTTCCGACCAAACCATAAATGATAGAGAGTTGAAATTTGGACAGTCAAACAACCTATATTTAGTGTATATTGTCAAATTTTTTCAACTTAATTAGAATAATATTACGACCTCCACAGCAAACCGCGTGAAAAAACAGTGAAAATCATCGATTTTCGCAAAAACGGTAAGGGGTACCCCTTGCCATTTTTTCGGAAAAAAAAACGCATAAATATTTTTGAGTTTGACATATATTTAGATTAATTTGAGTACGCTGATTCCAAAAATGCTAATTAAAGTGGTGAAAGACCGTTAGAAATTGCTGTTAGCGCGGTTTGAAGTTGATAAAATGCAAATTTCCATATAACTCGAAAACGGTGCATCGAATCGAGCCGCCGTTATCGGATTTGAGTTCTCCGATATTTAATTACTCTAGAAACTTATTTTCAGCCGGTTTGAAAAGAAAAAAATTTTTGGACACATTTCACGGAATATTTTTAACTTGATTTTTTTTTTAACTTTGTGAATTTTTTCCGACCAAACCATAAAAGATAGAGAGTTGAAATTTGGACAGTCAAACAACCTATATTTAGTGTATATTGTCAAATTTTTTCAACTTAATTGGAATATTATTACGACCTCCACAGCAAACCGCGTGAAAAAACAGTGAAAATCGTCGATTTTCGCAAAAACGGTAAGGGGTACCCCTTGCCATTTTTTCGGAAAAAAAAACGCATAAATATTTTTGAGTTTGACATATATTTAGATTAATTTGAGTACGCTGATTCCAAAAATGCTAATTAAAGTTATGAGAAACCGTTAGAATTTGCTGTTAGCGCAGTTTGAAGTTGATAAAATGAAAATTTCCATATAACTCGAAAACGGTGCATCGTATCGCACACAGATATGAGTTTTGCCCCCAAAAAATCGCATAAATTTTTTCGTGTTTTGCTAGATTAGTCTTGACTTAATACATATACGTTAGAATACATATATGAATCAAGTTTAGGCAACTGCAAATATTTGTTCACTCAGTCATTTATCTTAATATTGTCCGACTGGATTAAAAATATGGTTATTTTTAAGACAAGCTTAAAAATTACTTTTTACAAGTTTTTCTGCGTGGTGTCTTCCCTAATTTGTGTTCACACAGCAGGAACTTCAAGAATCACTGACTCATTCATTAATTATAAATTAATTTTAAACCAAGGGGGACTTTTTCAACTATTCTAAGCATCTTGGTCAATTCCTGCTACATTCACGTTCAATCTGAAGGTACCGAAGTGAATTGAACCAAATTTGCAACACATATTACTTGGCATCCCATTTTAATCCGTTCGCAGAAAATATTCTGCTAAGGTTTCATATAAGCCATACAAAAATGTGTATAAAATTACGCATGTCTTGAGCAATTCCTGCTAGAGTATCAAATTCCTGCTGAGGTAAAATTAATAACGTATATTTTGTAAAATTTGGCAGTCCAGTGGCGGTTGCAGGATTGCAGGAATGATGATCCTGCCACGACGGTTAGATGACTGTATATATATATGTATATAGTGTAGCTCCTTACGCGTCGGTATTAGGGCCGTCGCGACGGTACGCTTCAGCTGAATAAATTAGTGCTTAAAACCGAGATATAAAATTTTGAATATGAATGGGAAATTTTGCATCCGTAATAAGCTCTTTTGCAGAAACAAAGCACAGCTGACGAGCGAACATATGTAGATGAATTTTAGTAGTAGGGGAGGGGGGAGTGCTGGGCAGAAAGGGGGGGGGGGCACGAAATGCATGGAGGGGGTAAAGAAGGGGGATCATCGGACTTTTGTTATTATATTAGTAACTAGGTTAACTCGGGGGCACCATGTGCCCATATCATACACACAACATACAGTTACTACTCGTCACCAAAACATAGTTCTATGTATCTAGCTTTCTATCCGGAACATACAGCATACATAAGATACGTTGTACGTTGGCTATGAGTTTCTTTGGTGTTTCAAATAATTTTCGCGGTGTGCCCGCTTGGGAATGCATTCCTGTAGATGGCAGTGACCAGTTTCTGTAACCGCGCAATGACCGACTACACCCTAGAGTGTGTTCTGTTTCGCGAACTGCCAATATATGGCATTTTTCTAGATTTAGCCGAAGATGCATTGCTTCCTATCATTTATGCGCGCACTACGAAGACTGATCACTGCTTAGGGAGGCAGGGGGCGGTTGCAGGGGGGGTGAAGAGGGGAGCTGTCACCACTGGGAACAGCCACCTATCAGTTATTATAATTCCAATAGATACGGAAATCTCAAACACAGATGTGCTCAAAAATGAATAATTATTTTATCTAGCACTTAAAACACGTTTTTTATGATTTTTTTTCTCTGGTTAGAATAAAGGTATCAATTTGCGGTTTAAGACACTTTATAGCTCATCTTTTTGTCTACATTAAAATATTTCTAACGTACAAAAATATATGTAAGTTTCGTAGATAACGCTATCCCAGGGGATTAAAACAAAACCGTTTTAAACTATCGAAAATTGCATAAAAATCGATTATTTTGATCCAAAGATTGTAGGACGTTTAAACTTGACCTAAATTTGGTAGTTTTGAACAAAACTTGACTATTTAGTGAATTGCAAGTACTCCATATGGTGTTCCGTGTCTAGTATGACTGGTGTGGTGGTTGCGTGTCGGGGGCGGAGCCCTGGTGCTCCAGTATCGTGTGGACAAGATCGCGATTTCGTGCACCTCGTGAGGTCTCGGGTTCGTGTTTACTTAATTGTGCGATGCAATTATACCCGAGGCGGAATTGGAGGAAAATGTAAGGAATTATCGTAAATAGTTTCTTAGGAAAAAGAAAATCGGCCTACTTTGTGTGTGACTCGTACATATAATCACAGAAAAACACGTTAAATGCTTTACAAACATTATCAGATATTTGGCTGTCGAACCCAAGAATTATTTGTTTGCATTTTCAGTTGTAACATTGAGCTACAGTATTATTTTTCGCATAAGATGTATTAAGATTCGAGTAGAATAAATGATTTGGGTTTTCAAATAAATTTCCCATTTTCCGTGTCGTAAATCAAGTGGGCGAAGACAACGGACTGGCGCTACGGTCGAGTGTCCATACGGGGCAACAACATATACTTCAAAAGCTATATATTTGTAAATCATAGTTAACGATTTTGAGAGTCACGATTGCTCGACTGCACATCCGCTTCAGACCGATGAAAATTCACGACCGTCCGACCCCAAGCAAGACCCTCCGTCCACCCTCAGCCCCAACCGAATTCCATTTTATATTTCAAGACTGACCAGTCTAGGGGGACCAAACCCTCTGTTTGTTCACTATAGAGATGTATCGAAGCATTGGGCGGGGGGGTGCAGGGGTGACGCGGGGCCACAATGAAATTCTGTAATGAACTTGTTGATTTTTAAAAAAGCGAATTAGGACCAACAGTTAATCAATACACTGTATACAAACAAGCAGCAGAGTATCCAGCTCGCTGTACCACAACTTTATAATCGAGATATTAACAATTATTACTTTAATTTAAGAAAGTAAAAAGGCATTAAAAGGTTTTAAATAAAAATCAACAGTATAATGTCGAAACTCCCGGGCAAATGTCGGTAAAAAAGGATGTCAAATGTAATATAAAATAATGTGTGTCTGTATGAGAGGTGGTCTCAGAGGTTATAAGAACATGTTAGAGCGTAGCGAGTGCAAGCAAGCAAGAGTGGCTAATGTTGCGCCGGACAGCCACTGATGAAGACGAGTAACTCTTATGGGACGACGCGACGGCGGGGCGGACGCGCCGCGACGGGGACGCCAGCGACGTCGCGAACCTCACGTGAAAACGCCATAATTAAGCACGCGTATGTCTGCCGGAGTTTGCCCCCGGAGCCCGGAGCACACAAATCAGTTCGTTAAAAATGTGCCTGCTATAGTCGCACAATATTGAGCAACACAACTTTTAATGGGCCTAATCGATAAGTTTCTTCACGTAAATTATTTAAATTGAGTGTCATTATATTTTGCCTGAAGATGACGACACGAGCATGACGTTACCAACTTTCAGCGCACCAAACATATACTGGAGTGGTCGTCACTTGACTCCCTTGTCCTTTCTAGTAACCAACAAGTGTGAAATGCGATAAATTATGAATGTGCGGGAAGGACGTTGATCCGTGAAAAGACGGTAAGGAATAATTTCGAAGGCAGATATCGTTAGTTGAAATAAATGTGGGCACATCAATCCAAGCAGGCGTGGGGGACTAGAAACGATTGAAAATGGTAATGGCTGCATGTGTGTGTGTGTGTGTGTGTCGTGGTGGATCAGTGGCGGATGTGACGTGGCAACGGAAACAAATCGTCACCGGTGACAGATAGCGATTGGCACAAACAAACAGACGTACGGAAAGCGTCGCGCCAAAAGATTGCAACTGAAAAATCTGTGCAGCAACGACGACGACGACAGCGACGCGGCGCTCTGTATTTGTCATTCTTAATTGTGGGCACCGTCGCCGCGACGCAGCGCGACACGGGCCTTACGGCTCACGCAATAAACGACAGTTTGCGTGATTGCGTGCTCCATGCGACGAAACGCACAACAATAGGTGACGTCGGATCAACGCAAATGTCAAATCGAACTCACGCCACCCACAATTAGTCGCACGACGATAATTATATATATATATATATATATATATATATATATATATATATATATATATATATATATATATATATATATAGTCGCATAGGTCAGTTGGATGCAGCGATCCCTTCGTATCGAGGGCCCGTTTTTCTTCGAGGGAAGCATCGTATATACGAGGGGAGCGTACGATCGGAAAAGAGAGCCGTCGATTTTTATATCCGATTTCGTGCACGTCGTCGTGTCCGTGCACAAGACGTGACCAAGCGAAGATCTTTTAAGACGCTGCGAATGGCTCTACAGACGTACAATGAACGTGTGCAATAGCCCTTTAAGGGCTGAACACATACCCTACACACAACATTTTGTTCGCATTACATAGCCAACTTTACCATTTTATTAACCCTTCATGTACCATTCTATGTATATGCAGGCCCTTCGGGTCGTTGTCATGTCTGTCAATTGAACGAAGAAAAAGAGGAATAAGAAGAACGTAAATGTTGTTAGCGACGAGTGGCGAGTGTATGCGCTTCTGCGGTGGCAGTGTCGGCGACGGCGACGGCAGAACCCCACGGCTGGCATGCTAATCACCCGAGGACTCGGATTGAATAATTAATTAGCATTCTTTTTAGTTGCGGCCGCCGCTGCAACCCCGCTTGTAGCGTGGCGCTGATGTCGCTACTGCGTTGCTCATTACATTAAAATTAGATTTAAAAATGTGGAAATTGTATCCACTGATTGCAATCTAGACTTGCATAAACTTTAAAGTGGATTTTCAATTAACAGTTCTTCGGATTTAAAACAACAGACGCCATCTCTTACATCGCCATTTTATTTTGTACACAATATGCACCAAAGAGCTTTACTTGTGTGTCTGTTACATTATCAAAGTATATTCTTTAAATATTATAAGTGCTTCATTCATTTTTCGCCGGTAGTCAAATTTTTTCAAAATTATTTTTTAGAACCTTTTCAGTGGAGTTCGTAATTTTGACCCAATCTATACCAAAATTTAGGATAACATAACCAGTGTATAACTTGTTTGGTCCTGCAAATTGCAAATTGGTACCTTTAATAGTTTAGTCGCAAATTTTCGTTAAAAATTACATGTCGGGGAATAAGGAGGTGAATGACGGTAACTTTTAGAATAAGTAGCTTAAATAAAATTCAGACTTGTTTTTGTTGGAAAAATGTTCGAACAAGCGAGCTAGCACAATAATTCGGCGAGGGGTGTAGTGTATTCTTGGCAACATAACAATGTGGTACTGTGACCGCTTGACGTGGCAATTTTTCCACTCAAGTAACTAGCCAATGGCAACACCTAGCCGTGTCATTGATCATGTGATCGATGTGGCAACATTTTGCTTCCGGTATTCTTCCCACAGACACACACACACACACACACACAGAGAGATTTAACGTCGAAACACGATTAAAAAGTATGAATGTCACTGGAAAAAAACAATGGGGCATACAAACACGTTTATTTAATCCGATTCCCTGTACACCGGCTACACTGTTCACAATAAACACAAGATATCATTCATAAATATGTGAATATACACTGTATATTCGTTCAGTATTTTTTCCCCTATTGTAAACATGTACATTGGTTATCATAGATCGATGTGTGTATGTGCCCATATCATACATAGCCCATTTTTATATATAATATAACCGACTTTATTATTTACACAAGTCGTTATCCATATATACATAGTTATATTGACATTTAAGAAAAAAGAAACAAAGACAGGGGATGTTGTAATGGCAACAACAGGTATTATTGGGTAAATTCAGATTAAGCTTCGACTAATATTAAACATTAGGTACATAATTTAACCCTGTGTATGTACCTTAGGCGCCCCACCCCACCCTAAATATAATATGTATGTATCTTCTCAAATTTCATCTTATTATCATCATCACATCACGTATACATACGATGTAATAGCACGGATACAATATTTACATGTTTCCGTTAACAAAACATATTTAAAACAAGCTTGCATACATTATAACGGGACCAGCAAGCGCACCACACCCCAATGTATTTATATATTTTACATATTTTAGTTAATATATTATTATATCGTGCCCAGATTTATTTAAATATATATATATATATATATATATATATATATATATATATATATATATATATATATATATATATATATATATATAATTTGTCAATCCACAGTAAATTGGCAATAAATCTAAATCTAAATAATGAATAATTAACTTATAGTAGAGGGCTTATAGTTGTGATCGTGTGGACACATCATTTGTTTATATGGTATGTAAATGTCTGCACAAACACAGCACGGGTGCATGTGTGTGTGTGTGTCTGTGTGTCTGTTTAAGCACACACCTTTATACACTGATGATGGATGGTTGGACATTGGCCACCTGTTGGACACGTCGACATGATATGGTCAAAACCGTGCCACCCTCTACACCCTATATTTACTTAACAGGGTTGCCAACATTTTTTTTACGACCCACTCATTTTTGGTTCAGTCATTTTTCAGCAAGGGTCAAATGTGGGTCACACTGTCACACATAAAAATACGTATACATGATTCAATCGTCCAGTGTTTACGGTAGAGCGTTCATACAGAGCTTTGCTAAGCTAAATTTAATTAAAATAATTAATTGATTTGATTTTATTGTTTTAGGTGGATGAAAAGATTTCAAGGCCACGTGGGACACGATCTACAGCGCCAGCGGCAACAGCTGGAACCTCCTCTTCTACGGAAGAACATGTTAAAACGTAAGTCGGATGCATTAAAAATTTTACTAGTCCATAAATATTTATAGTGTACTCTTTACATTCTTATTTACATATGGTTCAAAAACAAGTAAAATAATTATAAAATTTTGGAACCCCCCTTAATACTGCCCACTAAAATGTCTAAGATATTTTGATACCAATAATAATACGTAATTATTTTTAATTGTTGTTTTATAATAAAGGGGGTTCCCCTGTAGCGCCACTGGCTGCAGCTCTGAGCGATTTCGCAAATATCCTGCGTTTGCAGAAAAATCGCAATAAGATGTGAAAGTTTGGGTGGCATGCGCTGATTTATCACCTGGTTACAATATATGTATCCCGGCAGAGTGATTTACCGTCGAAATTCTCGCAGTTTATTTCAAGGAGTCAGTGTGAGCGCGCAGGAATATCTGACACTCAGATCTATTGAAGAATATCGGTGTAGCGAGATTTATTCAGTCGTGCTCGGACGGCACATATCCCCGAGATATGCACCTACCGCTGTAGTAATTATAGAGCTGCCCGGAGCCACCGGAGCCGCCGGAGCTGCCGTGTTTGTCCGCCCAAACACCAATAAAACTTCGAGGTGTCACCCAGCCGAGCCAGCGATTTATTTCACTGATCTCTGCGCATGATATAGGGCCACCGTATGCGAGGGCACTACGCTAGATATGTCACTTTTTGTTTTAAAACACACCACCTACCCTAAAACGCACTCGATAGCCCTTTTTCGACCCGCACGAACCAATCCTGCTACAGATACTCCAGACGTATTGCTCTAAAAACATCTTAAAATCGATATAATAACGTTTTCTGCCTTGTATGAAGCCTAAACAAAAATAGTTTAACGTTTTGTGAAATCGATATAAACAATGTTTATTTCCTTGTACAAAGTCAAAAAGTAAATATATTAACATTTAAAGCATTTCAGAACCAAATCTAACTCTTTTCAAAAAAGTTTATAGTTTAATAGTGATAACGTGTGAAAGTTGAACTTTGCCATATTGAGTCAATTTGGAGCACTGATTTCAACAACACGCGCTGAAAAAATAGGGCTGAAGTTTAATCAACATTAGGTCTCGTGTGATGGCTGATCACTGACTATCCAATCCCGCCCTAATAACTATGATGGCTATTTCGATAAACTGAATAAACATATTATTCTGCCTATCTCTATATTAATTGAAGCTTTGAAATATATTAAGTTTTGACAGCGCTCAAAATATCAATTAAAGTTTTCAAATACTATAAATCGATGCATTTTGCATCCAGTTAAATTTATATCAATATATTTGTATTCAATTCCATTATTTTTAAAGGGTTTTGTGGTAGTATAAGCTATTTTATTTGGCCGTGTTTCTGTCACATATACAATACGATACAAACTGAAGGAAAACCGTGTAATTATTATTAAATTACATGAAACGTCAAAACTGACCCATGTTCTGTATACCATATGGGCACATGGTGCCCACGCGTGTCCCTAGTACATATATAAATATAGTAAAAAATATTTTGGGCCATACATCATAGCCCTGTGAGGGTTTAGGTAATTAGGGCGTTCGACAGCTTGTTCCCCCCGTCTAAGGGTCCGAAGGACTCGATATTAAAAAAGGGCAAGCCAATTCCTTATGTTTTATTGATAAGGGCTTCGTGATTTCATTGCGAACACAAAAATTCTAATATTTTCACTTTTCAGTCAAATTTCAATGAATACTTTTGTGGCATTAATTATGTTAAGGTACCTTAACATATTGATCCCTTACAAAACAACACTTATCTCAAATAATCATTGATTTTTATATTAGGGCAGCTTATCCTCAACTACATTTAATAATTAATTTCACATTGAGATTAAACTATATTAAGGCAGATTATTACATGTATCCCTAACTAGATTTGTTTCTAGACGATAATATATAATATTTTAATAAGTTAGGGCACTTAATAATGTGTATCCCGTACAAGAAAACAACTAAAACCTTAAATATAGTTATATTCCTTGATATTAATGTAAATTTGGGCAGATTTTTAAACGTATCCCCAACTATAATTATACCTAATGTTCAGGTAATGTACTCTATTAGTTTGGGGCAGCTTATACAAAGTATCCTTAGCGAGAAAATTAATTTAAAATATATTCGATTCAATACACTTTATTAGTGAATTTGCTACATTAAGGCAGCTTGTATTAGTGTCCTTAGCCAGAAAACAAGAAATGCCCATAATATATTAAGGAATTACGTTATATTGGAGCTTATAGGAATGGACGGTTGGCGTCGCTAGCGTTCAGACGTCGACGCGTAAGTGTGCGTGCGCTTTTCACCCCCTATATACACGCACCCATGTACACACACGGGCGCGCGGACCGTCGGAGTTTTCGACGCCGAGCGTCTGTCTGCAGTTCCAACGTGACTGTGTTGCGGGTTGTAGCGTTCACAGGGGCGTCGCAACGCTCGAAATCACGTAAACTATGCAAGAAACAATTTGCGATTTGCAAGCATATGTGTTTGGTATTGTTAATGTCAGTATTTTTGAGGAATCGTTCAGTTTTTGTTCACTTCTATAAGTGTTTTATTCGGTGTGATTTTTAGTGGGTTAGTGATTGTTAGTTGCACAATATTTATAATAACAATTGTTTATATTTATTAATAATTGACGCAAGTTTTCAATTGACGAAGAATTGAGCCTCGCTGAACCATGTCTGAAGTTTTTGAACACAGGTATTGTCACTTTTTATTGTCTTTGCAGGATTCGTATTTGCGTAAATTTAAAATTCAATGTTTTTAAACCAAATTTATATATATTTAGTTTTGCAGGATTTGCGCAGGAATTGTTTCTACTTTAGAATTTATAGTTTTTACAACTAAAGACTTTAAATATATTTTAATCAGTGAATTATTAAAAAAATAAAAGTATTACATTGTTAAAAACATGTATTTGTAATAATATTTAGTTTAGCAGGATTAGTTTTCGTGTAACTTTCAAAATTTTATAAAAATCTAAAGTTTAAACAGCCAAACAGTTCAATTTAAATACCAAATAATTATATTCGACATAAAACTTTTTAATTTGGAGTAAATCATATAAAAACATAACTTATAACTTACATAACTTAATTCTGACGCATACAAAATACGTTGTATACCGTGTATCGGAGAATATATACCTGTTTTATTTAAATAAATAAAAACTACTTTTGAAAATGTCTCCAAAAGTGTTTTAATTCCCAGAAAATAACTTTTCAACGACTAGAGTCAAAGTTATAAATATTATAGTTTATTTAAATAATTATAAATGTTCAATTATTACGAAATATATTTGAAATAGTGTAAGCGAAGCTTAAACACATTAAATACTGCGTAACATATATGATTTACCATATTATACTATACAAATATTGGTACAGCCATGTAATCTGTGTACCTCAATCGCTCTGTCAACTGCACACGTGATTCCCATTAAACAAAGATCAAAACGTATCTAATTTAGCGGAGATTTCGGTACTGGAATCACAGATCTACACTTTGAACTACCCCTGACGCAACTAACTTCTTTATAAATGCAAGTTTACTATCCGGTAACCGTAGGGTGAATATTAAATACGTTTTTTTTTTCGTAATTTCAAATAAACATATTTTAAAATAAAATATAATCACAAATCTGTTCGTTACACAACTTGTATGTGTGTGAACGCTCTACACTATAATCTACCCTTAACGCAGTTTAAATAAATAAGTTGAATATATTTTTGCGTAATTCTAATTCGATTTAGTTCGATATTTGATAGAAACTCGATTACTGGAATCACAGATCTACACTTTGATCTACCCCTGACGCAGTGCACATCTTCAAACCCCCAACTTCTACAATCTAGAATCGCAGACCGAACGTATTAAGTCCGAGCGGTTGCGCCTAAAAGTTTAAACTTGTTGGGGGGCGGGGGTAACATGATGTTCAACTCGCAGTAATCTATTGAGCGGGCTAAGCTAGGCTTAAGCCGTGCTCTAATCCTAGTCTGGTAGCCGTAGTTCTCGAAAAAAGTGTTAATGTCTTAATCGCCCGCTGGAGCGCTGGCAGTTCCAAGTCATTTTGGACAGTTTAAAGTTCCGGCAGTGCACTTTGGTCCCTGGAGGTTTATCAACAATTCTTGATGATTCCTTCATTCCACTGTTCACTTCGGATCGCGATTTTACTCTGTTAATATGGGAATTAGGTTCGCCGAGCTTAATCCCAGTCAATGGGACCGTGTCTACTCGAGATACAAACACTGCACTCAAGATTGGTTAGACTATACGTAATATTCACATATAAGTGTGCACGCTGGAGTGGCCTGCACTCGACTACCTTGTTCTTATACTATCTGTATTATATTTTTGTGTAAAAGACTTTTTCTTTGTCTTTTTTTGTAAAAATGCAAACTGGTATGGGCAGGAAACGAACCCCAACTTTCACCGTGGTGGCAGTTAAAATGCTATATTTAATCAATAACCAGTAGTAGAGGTAGTAGAAGTAAACAGATGAATCGGTGAAGAGTGAACTGTATATGATATGGGCACATGATGCCCATGAGTTAATCTAGTTTTATAATAATGCATTACTTTATTATAAATTCACCCCAACGATGTCTATGAAACAATTTCAATATATATTGTAATTAGGGAAACGTAACTATTTCCAAAACCAGTTTTCAGCAAATAGTACAGTAAAACTTATGGAACAAAAGTAACTAGATATCTAATCATCTTCATCTTTTATAAGAATAACTTTTTTTTGGCTCATGCCGTATCCGAGTTATTGCCAAAATAGTGGGAGACATTTCTAATAGCGTAATAACTATCTGAAAGATGTGTTTGTTTCAGGTCGTTCTCCAGAACTGCATTGACCTGTCCTCCACATCTCAAGAAACGGAAACTCGACCACGACACAACTCCTGTCCTATCGCTGTCATCAAAAATGTTCAAATTTGATCCCTCCGAACCGAAAGACGAAGAAACGATAACCAAACGGCGTAAACGCGGCTCTACCGACGACCTCCGCTCCGAGTCCCCGAAACAACAAATCCTGCTGCCTCAAAAGAAACGCGTAATCCCATCCTCGACGACCTTGACCACATTAACCACCGTCAAGAAGCCGGGCCGTCTCCAGCAGCAATGTCCAGCAGAAGAACAGCAAGTAGATGACGAGACTTTGATTCGAGAGACAGAAGCAGCTCTCAAAAGTTTATCTGGTAGCTGGCCAGGGCCCAGGGGCTCCAATTATAATAGAGGAATCACCGATAATGAGTCTCCAACGTTTGAGAATTTATTCGAGGAGAAAAAAGCAGTTAAATTAAGTCCACCTTCAAGCACTTCAAGCAGTGATAACACATCGTTGAAAGACGTTATAACATTACGAGACCAGCATGCAGATGAGAAGAGTGTTACCACCCTAAAAGAAACAAGTAAACTGGTCAAAAGTGGTAAATTTGAAAATTACAAAATGGAATCATCTAAACTAAAGGAACGGAAGTATGTTCCTGATGGTACACAGTATGAACCCCCAGATTTTAACGAATTGGTGGATGACTCCTCCAACGAGCTAGAAATAGATATGTCTGACCCATCAGATGCACCTTTAGAGAAAGACAGTCCAAAGGATTTAAAGAAGAAACGGGATGGTGAAGAGCGTTACCGGGATTTACCACAAAACAGTTTTGGTCCTTATACTTCAACAGTTCCAACATTCTCCTCAGCTACCTCAGCCTTTCGTCCTCCTGTACTAGACCCAAAACGTGCTCCAGCGTTAGGAGCGCTACCGCCCCTAGGTCCTTTCCCAGCCGAAGCTACGTTTGTAGGGTACCCTGGTGGGGAGCCTCCCCTGAAAGCTCCAGGGGTACAAATAGAAGAAAAACGTCCTAGTTTGAAACCAGTGGCGAAGCCTGAAGTGGAAATTCGTCCTGAACCAGTTTTGAAGCCGGCACCCGCTATTTCGGTGGCTTCGCCTGACGCCAAACAGTATACAATTTTGCAGCCTGCAGCTGCAGGGTCTCGGGCGGCATCCGCGCTGCAGGATATCGCTAGGGAGGGTGTTCAGGTGGTTTCAGCTGTAAGCAGTAATGCTCCTGCTCTGGCGACGGGTTCGTCAGTGGCTACTGAAGCGTCGTCTTCGACGAGTCAACCTGGGTTCGATCGACCGACGGGAACACTATCACCAACTAGTATGGGCCGAGGTAAGTCCAATTGCTGCATATTTTCCAGTATGTTGTCTGTTACTTCAATTATGGGAAAATTATGATGTAATGTATATGTCTAGAATGTTGGGATTTGTTGAATAAAATTCAGTATTACATATGTGAAACATATATTAAAGTTGCGTAACTCGGCTAGCAGGGGAGAGGGGAGTGGGGTGAGCGGGCTATCGGATAACGATCTAGAGGTACACGGGTATATACTAGTGCCTTTTTTTTGTTATTTGCAATTTTCACCACGGAAAAGCCCGACGTCGCTGCAGGTCAGACTCCGCCTCTGTGTGGCGATTAGCCTATCGCGAGCGACGGCCCAGTTTTCCGTGGGCGGGGGTGGAGACTCTCTAGAAAAATCTTTTTTCACAAAAAAAGAAACCACAAACGCGAGTGGCAGCGCACGTTGCGCGCTGCGCGGCGACGCAGCGAATCACCGCCGTCGCGATTACGTTATTGGTTGCTATTTTTACGGTTTTGCCAGCAGGATGTACATTATTTATACACTGCAACTCCTTCATGCTAGTCCTGCTGCGAACACTTTTACCTTTTTCACCCAGCGAGAACCTCTTTATATTCCTGCTACGCCTGCTACTCGCCTATTTTTACTTTTTCATTATTTTCCTGCAAAGCAGGAATTCTCAATAATATTCCCGTCGTGTTTACCGTATTATTAACATTAGATTTTCCTGCAGAATATTTAATATAATCGTCACAGCATTGCTGCATATTTCTAGTCAACCAATTTATAAATTTCGGATTAATATTGCAGTCTACGTAAAACTATGATGTTATGAATTTAAGATTTGTGTACCTCAGAATAGAAAACCTTGTACTTTTAAAAGGATATTTCAACCGAAAAGTACGTGCTTTCTCGTGTCATTTTTAAATATAGATTGTGAATAACGTAAATACGTATATATACGAGGGCTGTCCGACAAGTACTTAGCCTCACCGGCCTATGGCGCCACTGTCGCAAGAGACATAACCTATTGTGTAGTACATTATCTTAGACGGCTACTGTTAAAATCGTATATGAATAGTTTTGAAATTTCGTGATGCTAAATTTGTATAATGGAACGAATACCCATTCCGCATATCAATGCTCGAGTGATTTCGTTAAATCTCCAAAATGCTATGTGTATGAATCGGTTTTTAGTATATGATTTATTTTAGGATGGGTAAATGAAACCACAACTGATTTATTTAACCAAGTGCTAGTTAATTTTAGATGATGTACGATGAGTCCAGCAGAGATTTTTGTTAGAATGAGCACGTCTATTGTGTAATGTAAGTTGACCGTCGCAATATTAGTAGCCGTCGCGACGCCCTGTGGGACTTTCGGACACACTCGTCAACTATTCAATAGTTAATTTCTATTCAAATGCATACGCCGCGACGCCAGTGCCGTCAATTCTCTTCAGGTAGCTAGCTACCTACAACGAGCGAGCGAGACAAACAATGCTGTCCCCCATTTATAAGAGAAAGAGAGCGCGCGCATGTAATCAGGACCTCCCGAGAGTAGAGCCTTTGAAATTATTCAGGCACATCCTAAATAAGCAGCAGGACTGCCTGTCTCCAAACTTAAATCATTCACAGATGTTTCTAGATATTTTTGTACGTTTTTACTTATGCCCTTTTCACAACATGACTTTAAGATAGAATGATGAAGTAAGCCTGTCTTGAAATGACTTTTTTTTTTCAGAGGGTAGTAAATGTCCTACTCCGGGATGCACCGGACAGGGACATGTTACCGGACTGTACTCACATCACCGAAGGTATATTTTATTTACTTTGTAAAAATTACGATTAATTTTAACTCGTATTATTCTATTTAAACGAATTACGGTTCAAATATCTTATACGTATGTATATAAAAAAGTATTGTAATCAGGCATTTTCTTTCTTTTGTAGCTTGTCAGGATGTCCACGCAAAGACAAGGTCACCCCAGAGAGTAAGTGTAACCTTTACTTATATTGCTGTTGCGCTTTTTGCTGTTCTTGTTCATTTACTGGTATTGCTATGTATATCCATGCTTATTTTGCCGGGTAGAGAGCTAATTATTTTTTATATTTTTATATATATCTATATAGTCGTTTCTTTTCTGTATTGTTTCTTGTACTTAGCATAGTTTATACAATTTTAATTCCCCTTCCCCTCTGCAACCCCCCTAACCTCCCTCATCGTCTGACTGCACCAGAATCATATCAGATTGAGTATAAAGTTTAATTTTTTTGGGTAATATTTCTCTCTACCCGTTTTTTTTTTTTGTTACATTTATAAATTGGCGCCATTTCTTTCCTTTGAAGTGTATATATTAACAATGACTGACTGGGGACAATCTGGACTTGAACTTTGGACTTGGTTAAAAATTCTTTATACTCATATCTTTGATTCTGATCAGTACTGGCGATGCATGAAACAATCCTGAAATGCCCGACTCCGGGCTGCAATGGGCGCGGGCACGTGTCCTCCAACCGGAATACGCACCGCAGTCTGTCCGGATGCCCCATTGCCGCAGCGAATAAACAGGCGGCCCGAGAACACCGCTACCACTCCAATTTGCAACATCACCGTATCAAATCACCCCACCAGACTGTCCCAATGCCCCATTCGTCGTCCTCTTCCTGCTCCTCGTCACCTGCAGCCGCCGCAGGATATGGTAAGTACGCCGAAATGCTGCCCCCAAAATTAAATTTATGGTACACTTGTTTGCTTATATACATATATATATATATATATATATATATATATATATATATATATATATATATATGTGTGTGTGTGTGTGTGTGTGTATATAGCTTAAGATCAAGTTCTGGTGCAGCAGGATAATTGTGAATTCTTTTAAAACAGTTGGAGCAAGCAGTTGCCACCAAGAGTTCTTGAGCACCAGTTCCTACGACAGTCCCAAAGATGTGAAACCTCCTGCAGGATACCTGCTGGGGTACGGCTCAACAACGAATCCAACCGCCGAACATTCTGATTCCAGTGGAAAAACCGAATACGATCCCTACTACCCGAAGCTCAGTCAGGCCAGCCAACTGAAGCAGGATTCACCAATAATGAAAGTACCAAAAACGGAAATAGCCAGCACTCCTAGTTCCTGCTGCAGTATGGCAAATCGGGACCTAATCGTTCCCAAGTCAGAAGGTTCCTCAACATGTCGAACATCAAGTCCAATACGAGCTGCGTACGACCCTTACTTAAACCAAGATTCAAATTCTTCGTCAATGTCCAGTATGGAGACATTAGGCTCCAGACACCATACTCTACACCACTCAATGTCTCACCACCAACCGTATCCTCTAGACGAATCCCGTCCGTTGCCTCACCAATTACCCCATAGATCCCCGTATCACCAGTCGTTAGCTGCGTCGGAAGAGTTGTACCATCGACCTGAAATTCGTTCGTACGCAGAGATGAGTGAAGCTAGTGGTGGAATCGCTCGTCCAGTGGTGACGTACTCGAACGATATGGCCCGCTCAGCGTATGATACATCGTTAGTAAATTCAGCTAGCCATAGACCGTATGATCCAGGTACTGCGACTGCGTTTGAACGATATGACCCGAACTCTGGACCGTGCAGTTCGTTGCAACAGCCACTGATACCCCAGAGGGTTCCTCCCCAGAATATGTACCCGTACGGGAGTTTAGAAGACCATCACCAAGAGCAAAGGTACCAGCAAGAGGCGAATGCTGCCCAGCAACACCAAATGGCGGTTGCTACCGCTGCTGCAGCCAGTATGATGAAAACAGAGCATAGCCCAGACCAGGAACCCACTGGACCATTATACCCAAGGTTAGACGATTCTTCAGTTATGAAATACTACATATTTAAAGTTATAGGGGATCTAAACAATTATCAGATATAATTTTTGTATCCTTTGAATTGTTTTTAGACCAATATACCAGTACGACACAACGAACGTAGCGCTCCCAGCGGGGTTTTCAGCCATCAATCTTTCAGTTAAATGTGTAAGCACTGCCCAAATGGGCAAAGGCCCGCCAACCTCGCCGGGGGGAACCGTCATGGACCTGTCCACTTCGAGCGTAACATCGACGAGTCCCCAGCTGCAGTACGGCTCCCCCCATTACGGGACTGGCCCCCGGGTGGGCGGCAGCCCCCAAGCGGCTGCTAGTCCACATTTGACCACTAGTCCACAAGTGCCCAGTCCACAGGGGCAAACCCTGGACTTGAGCGTCAGCCGGTTGTCTCACAGGTAAATATGTTCAACCGATATATTAAAATACGCCAATTGTACGACTTATTAATACAATAAACAAAGTCATACAAATGGCGGTAAACCGAGTATGTGTATGCGTTAAGTGCGCGCGGCAGTGAATGGGAAACGCAATCAATCTATTTGGACTAAAATAAAATTATAGTGGCGGTGAGACCAGTCCGCAGTACCAAAACAATGGCGACAATGCGGTGGCGGTGGCCGTTGCTGGAGCTGGTTTCATTGGGCCGCGACGCATTGACGAACAAACCGAACCCGTCGATTTCTCCACCGTTAATGAACCGGTTAATTTCAGCGGCGTACGACCGGTGGCCACATTCACCGGACCTGTGCTCACCGCCGCCACCGGATACAGTCGGGAATCCACGCCGGACAGCGGCGGCTCACATTATTTGGACGCTTACCGGGATAACTCTGGTAATTCCACTATTTTTAAATCCATACCTCTAAAACTTGAGGCATCTCTTGCGAATTAACATTAAATAATATATAATATCAAGTTTACTTATTTAAAAACAATAAATATCTCCTTGGTTACAAATAATAACAATAACAAATAATAATCGTTTAAAAATTACTGCAAAAAGTCGTGTTAATTCTACAATTAATTGTTTAATTTTCCAATTAACCATATTTAATTTGTGTAATTAGTGGGGTACACGCCTATGAGTCCCCATCCAGGGTACATGACCGGAGTGGCTTCAGAATACTCGGCGAACCCCTATTCGACGTATCCAGGCGGCGGGTACACTTGCAGTACGACCCCCCAAGCAGGGTATCCAGGGCCAGTGTCCTCTGGATATCCGACAACCACCGTTGGGACTGGCTATTCACCGGGAACCTGCTATAGCATGCCCCCACCCCAGCATTCCCTATCGCAGCATGACGGCTCCAAGAACCCCAATAAAGACCCCAGGTAAATTGCTTAACAAGTATTACTATATACAAATAAAACTAGTTTTTTTTTTATAGTTATATATATATATAGTTTATTTACAGTTATAGTAATAACATATTTAAAAAAACACAATTCAAATGCTCGCTTGTTTAACATAGATTAGATAAATATAACGTTATCTATGCAATAGTTTTATGAGCAAACACATTTTTACTTAGTTATATACGCTACAACGTATATGAAATACGTGTTGTAAGTACAATCGCGCTAAATTTACCAAATAACTATAGTTTTTGTGTTTAATGTGTGCAAGAAGTCGCAACGGATACGAAAATGGACTCCTCTGACGACTCAGATACTAAGTAGAATATTTTATTTACCTAAACGATTTCTTCAAACAATTACAACAATAATTAGTTGTTATTTCTTCAAATATTAGTAATTATATAAACAAATATCTCATAAATTGAATAAACATTACTAATACGTTGAATAAGCTGCAGGCATTGACGCAAACAATGTTTATTTCTTATACTCGTGGGCAATATTGTAAATTTTAATAATATAAACCCCTAAATGTATCTAGTTTTCTATCCGGAATGAAAAACGAACATACATAACACATAAAATAAATGCATTGTCATCAAATGACGCTTAGATTATTTAAAAATATAATAAGCATCGATATAACGTATAATATTACGTACAATGTGCATTTTCTACCACGATTTACTAATTCGATGAGCTGGAAGCACTAATGCACCAAAACATATTTCGCATTAAAATAAATAAACCATATACCGTTTTAGGCCACCCTACTTTTATGTACAAGTACATATAAAATTCGATAAATACATTCACAAAATGTTGAAACAATTTTATAAATCAAAATATCGTATATTACGTAAAATGTGCATTTTCTACCACGACTTACTAATTCGATGAGCTGGAAGCACTAATGCACCAAAATATTTCGTATTAACATAAATAAACCATATACCGTTTTAGGCCACCCTAATTATGTACAAGTAAATACAAAAGTCGATAAATACATTCACAAAATGTTGAAACAATTTTATAAATCGATATAACGTAATAATATTACGTAAAATGTGCATTTTCTACCGCAATTTACTAATTCGATGAGCTGGAAGCATTTATGCACCAAGCATATTTCGTATTAACATAAATAAACCATATACCGTTTTAGGCCACCTTGCATATGTACAAGTACATATCAAATTCAATAAATTCAATCACAAAAACCAGTAAATACATTAATTAAAAGAATTACTTACTACTTCGTAGATTTCCATCAATGAGTGTCTGTGTTGCACCATCCATGTACACTGTTTGCAATAAGAACTTAGCCTGACACTTTTCGATGCACATTTTCACGTTTTTTTGTTTTAAAACAGTAATTCCCGGTTCAAACGCATGACGTACCGTTAGACTAACACTATACACAACTTTTTATCGTTTTAGATTTGTTAGAATCGCGTTAATTACCCTATAATTATGCAAAAATAAACGGAGTCGCCAAGCCGAGTCTTACTTGTCAAATGGAAACAGCACCCCTGGTGAGCTCAACGCGAAACTCTAACAGTAATAGTTCTTTTTAGATTGAGAGACTATTTTTGATATATCTCAAAACTCAGGGATTTTACAGAAAAACTTGTAGGAAGTAAAATTGCAGAGTTTAAAATTGTTTATAACTTTTACTTGAAACATTTGTTGTTTAAGTTGATATATTCGAAGATATGTATTAGTTAATTACCTATTTATATCGATTATGAGACTATTTTTGATTTGATTCAAAATGCAGGCATTCAACAGAAAAACTTGTAGGGTGTAAAATTGTAGAATTCAAAATTGTCTATAACTTTTATTTGAAACATTTATTGCTTAAGTTAATATATTCGGTGATTTGCAATATTGAATTAACTATGTATATCGATTATGAAACTATTGTTTATATAACTCATAATTCAAGCATTTTACAAATAAACTTGTAAGTAGTAAAATTATAGAGTTTAAAATTGTCTACAACTTTTATTTGAAACATTTTTTGCTTACGGTGATTTGCAATATTTAATTAACTATTTATATCGATTGTGTGACTATTTTTTATATAACTCAAAATGCAGGTATTTTACAGAAAACTTGCAGAAAGTAAAATTGTGGCATTTAAAATTGTCTATATTTTTTATTTGAAACATTTTTTGCTCAAGGTGGATTTTGCAATATTTAATTAACTATTTATTAGGATTGTGTGAATATTTTTTATATAACTCAAAATGCAGGTATTTTACAGAAAACTTGCAGGAAGTAAAATTGTGGCATTTAAAATTGTCTATATTTTTTATTTGAAACATTTTTTGCCTCGGTTAATATATTCGGAGATATGTATTATCTAATTAACTATTTATATCGATTGGGCGACTATTTTTTATATAACGCAAAATTCAGGCATTTTACAAAAAAATTTGCAAGTAATAAAATTATAGAATTTGAAATTGTCTATAACTTTTATTTGAAACATTTTTTGACTTAGTTAATATATTCGGAGATATATATTATTTAATTTACTATTTATATGTAGATTTTTAGTTATTGTAGTTTAATTTATAAACGGTTAAATTTCAAGGGAAATGTTTGGAGGAAAAGTTATAGATTATTATAAAATCTATAACTTTCATATAAATAATTTTTGTATAAACTGTACAGTTTTCGTGATATATGCACTTTGTTTTTAAACAAAATACTGTAGTTCTAAGCATTGTTGATATCTGAATCAGAATTATCGATTCAATTGTTTTCGTGTAAGTTTTCAATGTAGTTATAGTTTGGCAGTGTTGGGTGTTAGTTTGTGCGTATATTAAAGCCTTATTTGGTAGTGCAATGTCATCTTCGTCAACATCACCGAAGAGCAAAGAGTTGCTTCAGTGCCCCACACTTAATTGTGATGGAAAAGGTCACATATCAGACAACTTTTTGAGGCACAGAAGGCAAGCTATTTTCCGCCATTAAACTATCAATTGTTTCAACAATAATCGACTCGTATTTTAATGAATTCTTTATTTATTTAACGATTACTAATGATACATTTGTTATTGTGTTTTGTTGTTGGGAAACGTGCAGCCTATCGGGTTGTCCCCGTTCCGACAGAAGTCAGATCCAGGCCCATTCGCAAGAGTTAAAATGTCCGACGCCCGGCTGCGATGGTTCCGGTCACGTGACCGGCAATTATTCGTCGCACCGTAGTCTATCCGGATGTCCGCGAGCCAACAAACCGAAAAGTAAACCGCGTGACGGCCAAGACTCGGAACCACTGAGGTAAATATAACGGATATCCAGAAGATAATTTCACCAAAACGTAATAATTAAGGCACGCTGCCATTTGCCAATTGTTGTTGTTTAACAATTATTTACGTTTTGGTGTGATTCAGTGGTCCAATTCTGTTGAATTTTGTTAGATCTAGACTAGTAACTGATTATTTCCAAAAATTTCACGCACTCAGATGCCCTATACCGGGCTGCGATGGATCTGGACATGCCACAGGCAAATTTCTATCGCATAGGAGGTACAGTGTTCCAAATTGTAGCCGTGTTTCTTTTTACTTTATTCTTTTTCTTTATTTGTTTTGTTGTGTTGTGTTGTGTTGTCCTTTGGTGACGGGCCCTTCAATCTCATTGGTCCCTTGAATAGGAGTGTACCTATGTTCAAAAATATATAACGCAGAGAGTACGTCTAGGTCACCACTAAACGGGCGTACTCGTATCTGCTGAACGGGTACTCCTATTCAAAGCCCCTGTATATGTTTACTAAACGTAATCCGTGCAAGGCCGGCTCAATGGTTTTTGGTGTCGCGACGCCATTGCTTTACCAGATTTGGTGTATTAAGTCGGCCCTGTGACACCCATTTTTACCATTATAACCATATGTCGCCCTTCCTTGTATATCTGTAGCGCTTCCGGCTGTCCCATCGCCAACCGGAACAAGATGCGCGTCCTAGAAAGTGGGGGAACAGTGGAGCAGCATAAAGCCGCTGTGGCCGCCGCGACGGCGATGAAATTCGAGGGCGTCAACTGCCCGACGCCAGGCTGCGACGGCACCGGCCACATCAACGGCTCCTTCCTGACCCATCGTTCGCTCTCCGGGTGCCCGATCGCCGGTCAAACTGTCAAGAAGCAATCGCCCCTTGGCGGTAAATACCCGGAGGAGATATCCGGGTATTACGCGGCGAAAAGTGGATACCCAGGTACGGGCATGATGATCATGATGTGATTGTGGACCTAGTGACTGTGTGCGTGCGTGCGTGTTTTCTAATCAAGTGTGCGTGACCGTAGACAATGTTTTGACAATGGGATTTTAATTTTGTGGTGTGTGTGGGCGCGTTTTGTGTGCTTCAAGGCATGGACGCTGGAGTTGTCGGCCCTACGGGCGCTGTGGGCGCCAACGGCGAAGACCTCATGACCCTGGAAGCGGAAATCACTGAGCTGCAACGGGAAAACGCTCGGGTTGAATCGCAGATGCTGCGACTCAAATCAGACATCAACGCGATGGAGTCCCACTTGTCCCACGGCGAAAAAGTAAGTTCTCTTAGTCCCTCATTTTTCAACAGACCTTACGAAAACAATATACTTCAAATTCCAATGTATGTCTTCACTCCAAATAGAAATTGGGAGCAAAATCCAGGGGGTTTCATTCACTTATTTATGTTCCTGAACACTTTCAGCCTTTACTCTTTATCAATACTATACTAAACCCTGAGTTCTCTCCTTATGCTCTTACTCTTGTACATCTTACCAAAACAATGTACTTCAAATTCCATTATCTTTGCTCCCAATAAAAATTGGGATACATACTATGCTTTTTGCCCCCCTCAACTAAACTTATGTATTGGATACTTGTGTTTAGGAAACTCAGGTGCTTTCCCAGCGCAATAATAACCTCAACGAGTACTACGAGAGTCTACGTAACAATGTGATCACATTGCTAGAGCACGTGCGGTTGCCTAGTAGTGGGGTAGCTCCGGTTGAGAAACTCGGCCAAGACAACTTCGACAGTTATTTAAGTAAACTGCAAACCCTGTGCACTCCAGACGGATATTGCAGCGATGAGAACCGACCCTTGTACGAAACGGTCAAATGTGCCCTGCAAGACTTTACAGTCCTACCAACCCCTATTTAAATCTGTATTTGCTCTCTCCTCTACCATTTTAGAGACTGTGTGTTACACGAGAAAACAGTACAAGTCAGGCATCAATGTAACATTGGTGGACTATGTTGCACGCTCCCTCCCCCCCAAACAAGTGATTTTTTAATTCTAGTGTTATTAAATATATTGTGATTTGTATATAGTGTTATTGATTGATGATGGTATCTGTTTAGTTTTTGAACTGTGTAGATACAAACGAAATGGATCGATGTATATATTAAGGTAAAAATTGTCAATAATATTGTCTGTGTTACCAACATACACCATACTGGCTGGTTAATGCAACAGAGCCCTAAACATCTATCAAATAACCTGTAGATGTTTAGAGCCTCTAAATGTGCCCCTGTTTAATTAACCAGTGCGTATGTTCCGGCATTTGCTGCCCTCCAAATTGCGGTTAATTTATTCGTATTTCCAACAACAACAAACTCTAAATATTTGTTTCCAACTCCCCTAAGTTCCCTGTTACCCGTGCTTCTTTACACTCTACCTCCTATGAACCTGTACATATTTCTATATATGTTTCAATCTGGTTTCTTAAATGTAGATGTTAAAATTGATGTTATACAAATGTTTCTGTTATTAATTTAATCTGCTAATGAATACGTTTTGTAAATTTACTTTATATAATTGTTATTTAAGACGATTGGAATATTAAGTGTACATACCATTATAAGTTATTAACTGTATATTGTTTAATGTTCATTTTGAAGAAATATTATTTATCATTAATATGTGTTACAAGATACATGTGTTGTTAACAAATAATAAACTTAATACAGGAATTGTATATCTTTATTTTGATTTACACTGTTCCATTTTACGTATACGTTTAGGCATGCTGCATAAAGGCATTTATATCAGTGATTTAACTTCAATTAATGGCAAATATGTTTATTTGTGTTTTATATATAACAATTGCACCACACGGAACGATATGGAGCGATAATTCAGAAACCAATGGTAAATAAAGGCTGTTTGCAACAAGTATAACACTTGGGTCATGCTGGTTGCGTAAATAAATCACCCCTTTTAAAATCTGGAATTATTACTTATAATTTCTAAGCTTAATTACTAATTTTTTAGCTGTGAACAATCCTTAATACCAAAGCGACAATAACTGTCGATTCTAATTACATAATTATACTTAATAACCAAATCCGTATTATAGGAACACCAAATTCTATCCAACAATCTGTACTTCACTTTTTACTTTCGTTTACGAAGTATTTAGGTGGTTTACCTAGTGTTAAACCGTGAAAAATGGACTTCCCTATACATTTATATAAGGAAAACGATTAAAGATATCGATTTACGTATTTATTAAGGTTCAAAATGTACATTTTCATTTAAAAGAAAGCAAATGGCGGCCGTCCCAATGATGCGCTAGTTTTCCTTGTTTAAATATTTAGTAATGAAGCAACCCAAGTAAAAAATCGGACTTACCCTTAATATACCTTTAAAAGTACAGTTGAGTTCTAAATATCATGTTTACTTACCTGCTGAGTTCTAAATATCTTATGTTTACACTTACCTTGGCACAAAAATAAACAAAATATCAACGAGGAAAAGAATTTAATTATAATTATTACTGATTATTTACATTAAAGATAGAATAATATAAAAAATAGTCATTTAATTACTAATGGAACATTTTAAGTTGAAATTAACGGAATATCAAACAGATCACTAACACCTTCACTGTCACACAAGTTAAACATATAATCCATTTCGGTGGGAACAGGGCTAAGTCGAGTAAAAGCCCCTCTTTCTGCGAAAACATAAAAAAAACACAACAAAAATAAACAAAATTTTGCACCTGGGTGCAAAAACACTTACTTTGGGCCGACAGTATTTCTTCAATCAACGCTGCATCGTCCATATCAACACCAGCTGAAACACCACAAAAAGAAAACCACCAAATAAACCATTACTCGTATTTCTGCGCTGTAGGCACTAACCAGTTGTTAAGTTGTTGAAAATCACTTGAGCCTCGATCAGTTCAGGGTCCTCCTCTTCGTCTACGTCCATGAGTTCGGTCTGTTTAAGGAAACGGCTTTGTTTCTTCATAACCGAGTCTAGTTTAAGCTAACAATTAAAAATTCATTAAATTGCGCGCAAAAAGACTATAATTATAGTCTTACGGTTGTTGGTGAATCAGTTTCGATTGATTTTTGATCATTGGTAAGGTATACTGTTATTGGTCCTTCCGAAGATTTCAAATGTAGTAAAAAGTTATTGTTTCCGTGGCCCTAATTACACAAATTATATATATAATCACCCAGATGCATCCATATAATTGATTCATTGACAAACAATACAGAATACTATGGCAACAATGTATTTATATCGATGTAGAATGAACTGTATATGATATGGGCAAATGGTGCTCACGAATTAACCATTTAAATACGAAGTAAAAGGCTTTTGCAGCCTAATATCCATAAATTAAGTTATATAATAGTCCCTACAGACAAGACGTAAGTTCGTTCTCGGTGCAGTTCGGTGATAAGACAAATAAGAATGTACTACGCGATAAAACAATAAGAAACCCCCCTAACGAGCCTGTGTACACTAGTAGCTATGTTAAAATTTGCCTTAAAACACGATGTCCAGGTCGTTCTCGGTGCAGTTCGGTGATAAGACAATAAGAAACCCCTAATAAGCTTGTACAAACTAGTAGCTATGTTAAAAACTGCCTTAGAACACAATGTTCAGTTCGTTCTCGGTGCAGTTCGGTGATAAGACAATAAGAAACCCGTAATAAACTAGTAGCTATGTTAAAAACTGCTATAGAACACGATGTTCTGTTCGTTCTCGGTGCAGTTCGGTGATAAGACAATAAGAAACCCGTAATAAGCTTGTACAAGCTAGTAACTATGTTAAAATCTGATATAGAACACGATGTTCAGTTCGTTTTCGGTGCAGTTCGGTGATAAGGCATACACACTAGGGGGAGTGCTCTAGGATACGCGGCTGACCAATCACGTCTCCGTAGGTCGTTTTCGGTGCAGTTCGGCAATAAGAGATATACAAGCAACACTTACTAAATTTAATAACTCGATGCCAGAACCTAGCGGCGCTTTGATTGGTAGCACTTTGTTTTCAGCGAATGCATCAGACATATCAGCGTCAGTTACGTAGAGATACTTATTATTATCGTAGTCTTCACTGATGTTAGTAATACTTTGTTGAACCCACTGTTTATGCCGATCCAGCATTTGTTCATAGTCATCTAGCTTCGAAATCTCCCGTTTCAGATGCGATAGCTTCTCGCCAATTTCTTGAGTGTTACAGCCGGGCCCTGCACCTCTAAAATAAATATTTCTCATCAATACCTAACCTAAAATGTGTTGCATTTTACGTACTTCCATTGGATACTGTTCTTGCTTTTCTTCTCTATAAGTCCGATGCCTTCTAGAACATTCGTGATGTCGTAGATACGCCGTTTTTGTCGCACTGCCAAAATATCGGCGGCCTATACAAATACGATAATAATGTAAACACACACACAATTTTGAAAACGTTTATTTTAACGTACCACTTTTAAATCTAGTACACCATCTTTAGCCTTTTGTAGTAAGGATACGAAACGGGTTGTGAGCAACCCAAGCGATTTCTCGAAACGGCTTTGTTGATTTTCAGTCATTTTCGTAGGAGCTCGTTGACGCAACGCACTACACAACGGTTGGCGTTGTATTGCGGGCGACCAACGAACGAAAATCGAACCGTTTCAATATCTGTGGGTAAAGATGCGGCCATTCTAATATGCAAATTTGTTATTCAATATAAACAAATATGTATATCTCGCAAACTAGACGTCCTATTGAAATTTTGATAAGAATAAAAGTTGTTTATAATCAAATTTAAACGAAAGCTACTTTGAGAATTAGTAATTTTAATCGTTTAATAAGCGAGATATGGCGGATATTTCGATTTTAGCATTAATTACGAAGTGATTTCAAAAATTAAGCTTCTATTCGAATTTATGTACTTGGATTATTGGAAAATAAATGATTAAACACACATTTTCTCACAGATTTTTTTTATTTAACCATTTCAAGTTATTGTTAGTTATATATCTAACAAAAAACAATTTATCTATATACATAATATCCCTAAATTCGTAACATAAGTATAAAAATATATATGAAAAATTTTCACACGGTTGTATAACATCGAAAATATTTCAGCACACGGAAAAGTTAAAAAAATAGTCACTCATTATATATAGCTAACATTTTAAATCTAATACAACTAAATATAAAACACAATAATATATAAAATCTTTTTGTTCATAGAATAATACCCCAGTTTAGTAAGAATAAGTAAGCTACGAAACAATTTTTAACAAAATAAAAACTTTTGAGCAAACTGTCCACCGTTTGGGACCACTGGGCAATCATAAAATTTAAAAGCGTGACAAGATAACGTGTGCTATAAACGCCTAATTGCACCACCAACACTTATTTTTAAACGGGGCTTAAATCATATTTTCGTAGTACAATCAGTTGAAATTAATTTAGACCGTGGGAATACATTTAAGCCTAGCTTAGCGCTAATGTTGGGGCAACTGGCCATAAATAATAAAATAAACAAAAAGACAGAATTAAACTAAAAGTTAATCTTCGCTCATTTGACTGCTGTTGAACGGTGCTGGAGTCCTGATGATACTTCCCCGTTTATATAATAGTCTGAGACCTTCTGGGTGCCATTTTGTGACGTAGACGCTGCTTCCGCTTCCAGTTTCAACCGGTTTTCCGCCAATGTCCGTTCTCGGGCCCGTTTCTGTACACGAAATCAAATTATAACTGTTTTTCATTCTAATTTTAATAAAAACATACCCTTTCTTGACTTTTGTGATATGCTTGCTTGTAAAATTCATTAAATAAAAAGAAAAACATTACTGCGTGCATTCCTATTAACCAAACAAACGCTCTGGGGTAATTGCACTCGATAAAGAGCAACTGGAAGGCGTGTACCATGATTGCAACAAATTGAACCTAAAACAAAAATTGGGTTCATCTTCACTCAATGATTTCTGTATTAAAAATCAATCAATTTTAAATTTATTAACTACTAAAATGTAGGAAATTTCATTATCTTTCTTTTAATGTATAATAAAGTTAGTTTTAAATAAGCTTTAAGGGTGAAAATTGCTTAAAAACAAACATACGTCATGTATTATCTAAGCTACATCGGTTGAAACAAATTATCAAAGTTCAAACTTAAATATCTTGATACAATTTTAATTAAATTTAATGTATCTATACATCAAATTGTAGACAATTTTATTATCTTTTTGCTAATGTATGCCAAGTTTAATTTTGAATAAGTTTAAAGAATGATAATTCCTGAAAAACAAATGTATGTACGTAGATGTTGAAAATTATATAAGATTTTCAAAGTCATATACCTATATGTAATTTAATTTAAATTCTATGTTATTATACATGAAAAAGTAGATAATTTTATTGTCTTTCTGCTCATGTATGATAAAGTTAGTTTTAAATTCGTTTTGTGGGAGAAAATGGTATGAAAACCAATGTATGTTGCGCGATAGTTTAGTTGAGAATTCTATTGAAACAAAAACTTCCATATGTAATTTAGTTCAAATTTAATTTTATTATACTTTAATGTATAGGAAATTTCATTGTCTTTCTGATTATGTATAGTAAAATTAGTTTTGAATTAGTATAAAGGGTGAAAAGTGCTTGTAAACAGATGTATGTGTTATATTTTTTTACTTGAAGTTAAATATATCAATTTTCAAATACAAATATTTATATCTAATTTTGAGTAAATTATTTGTTAGTATATATGAAATTATTGGAAATTTCATTGTCTTTGTTTATGTATAATATATTGTAGTTTTGAAAACGATTAAAGAATGAAAATTGATAATAAACAGTTGTGTGTAATATTTCAGTGATATCAGTTTTCAAACTCAAATATTTATATGTAATTTTACTCAAATTTAATGAAACTATACATTAAAATGTAGCAAATTTTCTTATCTTTCTGTTGATGTATGTAAATAGTATTTTTGACAAAGTTTAAGTGCTTTAAAGTCACTATAAACCACTCACCATTTGAAAAGTAGTCAAATATTTCTTCCACCATAAATATTTCTGCATATGAGGACCAAAGGCACTCAACAAGTAATAAGAATACATTATTATATGTACAAATGTATTTATAAGTCCAAAGAACGTACTATGTCCACCTATACACAATAAATATCATTATTATTTATAATCAAATAGTCCTAATTTTAATTTGTTGCAAAAACGGCGTATTTTGCCATTTTTGGATTTATACCTGGGGTGAATTTGACTCCAAACCATACGGACATTGGCATACATCCATGATGAATAACATGCAAAGTCGATACGTGGTCAGTCTTTTTTCGCAATACGAAAAATATCTGAAATAATTCATGAAACATTAAAATTAATACATATCATTATGTTTGACTGTTTGTATTTTGTCCTTTCATCAATATCACTAGAACGGCTGCATTTATGACAAAAATAGTTAAATTCAAAATGAAAGATATTAATATTTTGCAAAACTTTTGTTTGAAAAGTTTCTTCAAAAAATGTACCAGTTACGAGTAAACTGCTACGGAATATCTTAATATTTTTTGACAGTTTATTTGGCATATAATTTTTAATGAATGCCACTCACCGTATCAAAGAACTCTGTAAATTTGGAGAAATAGTACCACCAGCATGCATGCACCATCTAACAAAAATAAAACATAATTAGAATCGTAAATATGAAACTTTAAAAATGTTACTTACGTTTTGATGTCATAAGTGATAAATATGTATTAAAAATACTACTAAACTCTGTTTAAACTTAAATGTTCTCTCATGGCAAGAAATACAAAAGGTAATAAAATATTTAGGTGTTTTTAAGGAAGGTACATTTAAGTGCTTGTTTAAGAAAAGCTCAAAGCGTAAACAAAAGCTCAAAGTCCACTCCGGCTTTGATAAACTCAGTTTAAACTAATTTAACTGTGAAAGTTTATAATATAGTGATATCTACAAATATCTATTTGTATATTATGATATTTACATAAAAACATATATAAAGGAAATGATTTCGCAAACGAAATTAACATTAGTGACGCTAGTGATCGCTAGTGATAGTTTGAGTAACATTATATTTAATTAATTGTGAAATAGTAACAGTAATAATAGTAAATAAATCACTAGAATACAAACTGTCAATTTTGTTTGCAAAATATTAAAAAATCACCAAATTTTCATTAATGTTTCTATCAAATAAACATTATTTATTATTATAACGTTTTCTAACAGTATACATCCGTAGATTGAGACAACAAGCATAGGTGCTTGCACCAAAGCCTCAGCTTTTAGCTCCACCAAGCGAATCTTTGGTCCAAAAAAGAAACATGTTTTTTAAGAATTTTTTTCTCAGTTTAGGGCCAAGACATTAATTTGAAATTTAAACCACTAAATAACTCATTATTTTTCTACATTAAAACAATTTTTTCGTACAAAATCTATAAAACTTTCGTAGATAACGCGGAGAGTATGATTAGGTCACCACTAAACGGGCGTACTCGTATCTACTGAACGGGTTATCCAAATTCAATTTTATTGCTAGATTCTAAAAGCGTATAAAATTCTCTAGAAGTTACACTAATATTTGGTGTAAAATGTTTATATTTGACAAAATGGCGGCTGTGTGAAAAAAATTGTTTTTTTGTTTTCACTTTAGGGCGCTATAAATAATAGTTATTTATAGAAATGTATGTATATTGTTGCTAAAAGCTAAATTAAATAGCATTAGCTTTCATTTAAAATAAAGAATGACCAAATCGGTGGAGTAGTTTTTGAGAAAATAATTGTTTTAGGCATATATTTAAATGATTGAGAACACAATTAAATTTGGTGATTATATTGGTGTAATATCCACACCAACACCATTGTATATGGGGTTTTTATGGTGTGGCGATGCGGGTGAAAGGTGTTAGTATCAATTTTGTTCGTTTTTCGAGGTTGTTAGATAGACGTACTCACCCTTAACGTATTAGGGTGATTGGAATAATCCACGGGCTGGCAACGAAAATTGTAATATCCGGTCAACCAGCCGGACATACTAATCTGGAAATGTCCAATACAAAGAAGCACTTATAATTAATTTTGTGGTTGCTATGTGTTTTGACAACCATAAGTTCAAAAGCATACATATATATTTACATAAATACAATATTTGTACTCGTCCCAATTACGTACAAATAAAATGAAAGATCCCAGCGTATTCGTTGTATCCTTAACAATATTAACACATATTTACAATGGTTATTGTTTTTTGTTTTCTTTTTTTTTTGTAATTGTGAACCATAAACATCGAATTCAAATATACAAGGTTCGTAAAATACGACCTTGAATACATTTCAACACTTTTAAATAGAATTAGACCAGTTTTTTATTTCCTGTGAAACGATTTGATAATCGTAGTTGTCGCAGATTAAATACCAATATAAATATTCTTATAAGGTTGCCGCTAAATCAAATTTCTAAATAATATACTTTAATTTAGGTCCAAAAAGCGTCAAAATGTGTTGAAATGAAGTGGTTACGTACCGAAACATATATATTTGGTATTATATTTAGTGTAGATACAGTGTTACCAGTATAGTGGTAGTGTTAGTAGTTATAGTAGCCATGTCCACCCAGCAGTATATAGTTAGCATCCCTGCGTATATTCGTAGAATAAAATTATATATATATATATGTACAAATAACACAGTTTAGAAAAAGTGGGCCAAGGAGAGAGAACGCTTATTTTAATATATACAAATTATATTTATTTATAAACATAAATATGTAATTAATGTTTATATATATATAAAAAAAAAATAATAATGAATAATAATAGCGGTGTTCTTTGGAATAGCCCACTTACTCGTAAAGCAGTCGCAGATTCGGTATAATCCACTGGTTGGCACCTGAAGCTGTATTCGCCCCACCAACCTCCCATTAAACACTATAGTCATTGCGGATCAAACAACATATTTAATATCAACGACACCATGCATTACAAACGTCTGTGTGTGTCAAACACACACACACACACACACACACACACACACACATATAAATAAATAATAACAAATAAAATCGTGCAAAAAACTCATTAACGTTTAAATAAATAAATTTATAAACATTAATAATTGGCATTCAGTAAAAAGTTAAACACAATAGTTATATATACTATAACAAGCATTGGGACTATCACTAAAACGGCTGCACTTATGGCAAAAATAGTTATAATCAAAATGAAAGATATTAATATTTCGCACAACTTTTGTTTGAAAAGTTTCTACAAAAAATGTACCAGTTACGAGAAAACTGAACTGAAAATCTGAAATATCTTATTTATGTTTCAATTTGTTCTATCTCCAATAACTCTAGAACGGCTGCACTAATTACAAAAATAGTTATAACAAAAATAAAAGATATTAGTATTTCGCACAACTTTTGTTTGAAAAGTTTCTTTAGGAAACGCACCAATTCCGAGTAAACTACATTGGAATACCTTAAAATTATTGTGAGAAATTTAAATTTAAAATCGAATATTTCAACGGGCGTAAAAACTCTAAATTTCGTGGCAGATATATAGAAATATGGTCCTTGAGTCTTAAACGGGATACAAAAGATATTCAGAAATAAAGATTATAAACAATAAAAAGATAATTTACATATATATTCATAAAAAAGAACTACTTGGCTCAAAATATGGCATTTAATTTGGAATTCGAAGGTTATTTAGACATACCAATAAACAAAACAGACAAATTAGTAATAAATATAAAGAAGGGGTTCTATGATGTTCTAGACCGAAAAAAAAAAAATATATAAATTCCCCAACGTTTCGGTCACCATGGGGTCATCACAATTTAAAACTTAATAAAAATAAAAAATTAACCGCCGAAATAAATCTTATTTCTTATTGTTTTTAGTTTATTCTGTGAAGGTACGCCAATTTGGTGGTGTACCAGACTGAAAAATAAATGTATTAAAATTCCCCAACGTTTTGGTAACCATGGGGCACTACAATTTAAAACATGTTCAAAATAAAATAAAACTGTCGAAATAAATCTTATTTCTTATTGTTTTTACATTATTCCGTGAAGGCATACCAATATGGTGGCCAAAACGTCGGAATTTTAATAAATAGTTGTTTACTTTCTCGTATTGTAATCACAAAAAAACAATCTTTAAATTTTACCGAAAATATACGTTTGGAAGAACTAATTACGTAGAAATATGGAATATTGAAATTAAATTTTTGTCATATTTGTAAATATTAAAGTGTACATAGAAATGTTAATGTTTATTCACTCGTTACGCAATTTAAACCTTGACGGAACACAAAAAAAATCAAAAATCTGTTTAAAATATTTTCTAAACCGGAACTTACCTCATAAAATAACCACGCGCTGAATATTACTTGAAATAAATTGTATATTTTAAGGGTAGTTTGTAATTGGAAGGGTTTTCTGTTCTCCATGAACTTAGGGCCTGCCACCTGTCAAAAAAATATATATTTGTAAATGTAAAAATAAAAATAAAAAAATGGCATGAGCTGAGATCGAACCCCGGCCTTTTACGGTAAGGGACGAGAATCCACTATGCCATACCCTGTGTTTACTCATGAAAACTGTCCAAACATTCTTAAAACATTTCATTAGGGGGATTATAAAAATATAAATAAATAAGATTTACCTTAACTATATAAACGTAACATAAACAGACTGCTAAAGTTGGTAACGGACTAGACATCATTGGCCAGTTAGCAGTTCTAGTATCTAAAATCATAAAACGAGTTAAACTTATTCTAAAAATGCATAAATCAAGTCATACCTCCAGTTTTATTCATGAAATCGTGCATGTTATCTATATATCTTAATAAGAGCGCCATTTTGGATCTGCAACAAAGAAAACACGCAATTATTATTATTCGAAACATGAATTTTCTTATAGTATTTCTTAAAAACTCCCGGTTAAGAATTCAGACGATGATTCAGTAAAATTCCTACAATATTACTAAGCAATTAGCTTAGCTACAACGCACTTATGCGTCCAGCTCGCCTTATAACTAATTTAATATATATATATATATATATATATATATATATATATATATATATATATATGTATATATGATTATTAAGAAGAATATAAAAGTTCTGTCGCAATTGTGTTAAACAATCGTACTTTCTTTTGTTTATATTTTAAAATATTGAAATTGTCAGCAAATTTAAAATTTACTACACGTAGATATATAGCTGTATATATATATATATATAAATATATATATATTAATTTCCCAAGGTCACAAGACAATTACGTAATATTTTTTTGAAAATTATAAATAAAAATATATATCAAAATAAATATTAAATTACTAGGGTCACCCGTGGGCACCATGTGCCCATATGGTATACAGAACATATGTCAGTTTTGACTGTTGGCGAATTTTCATGTAATTTAATAATAATAACACGGTTTTTCTTCATTTTGTATCGTTTGACTATAATAGTGTCCACATTGCAAATAATAATAAAGAAAAAATCGAGTCCTTTTTTTGAACGCTATTTTGTTCTTAGATCACTATGCTGAGATTAACTAATCGATCGCTTATCATGCACTGTGTAACATCCGATTAATTTAAACTAAGATTCATTTAAACTAAATTTTGTTAAACTTTGATTTTAACCTTGTATTATTTAAACAGTTTCCATGATTGTATATAAAAAACAGGATTATAAATTTACTTACGATTGCTGTTTTTTATTATTTGATTCGATTATTAATATAATAATAATAAAAATGTTGTGTAAAAAGGGTTTGTATAATTACAAACCCTTTTTACACAACATTTTTAATGATTTGACATTTGATTCATTATTGTTTTTGAATTAAATAATCAGGCTAGATTCTGAATGTTGCAGTATTAAACTGCTGCAGTGTGAAGGCAGTTTTAAAAGTGATGATAATTAGTTATATGCTAAAATACAATGGATTGTGCCATCAAAAATAAAAAATAAAATTGCCAACCAATCATGTTTCTAAATGTGTTTAAATTATCTCTTCAAGATTTTATATTCTTTTATTACATTAATAGCCGTCGCCATGGCATAGTGGCTAAGACTCTCCCCTCGTACCCTGGAGGTCGTGAGTTCAATTCCCGTCTATGCCAATCTGCATTTTTACAAAAAAAGCGTTCTACACATACATACATATATATACATACATATATAAATACATACATTTCTGGGTTATTATATTAATGATTTAATGTAACGACAAGATATTTGGATTTATTGATATATTCAACAAACATAGGTGCTAGCACCTATCCAGCTCTTAAGGCAGAAAAAGAACTACCCAACCTTTAGTTAAAATATTTCAAAACAATAAAACAAATAGAAATTAGTATCAATACGTAAATAAAAATAATAAAATACATAATCTATATAATTTAATAATGATTTATTTTGTTCAAAATTCATGCTATTTTTAAATACGATTTCTCAGTAAATGGTACATTTCTCAAAAAAAATCTTTAAACAAAAGTTATTAGAAATTTAAAAATCTTCAACTTTTATATTTAGACTTTTAGTCTAACTCGTCTTGTTTTCGAGATATGCAAAAAATTACTTGAGTTAACGAATACTTCCGGTTGAAATATCCTTATCAACGTAAGGAGGAGTACAAATTTTAATAACCACTGTCTAGTGATGAAGTAATCAATTTATTGTACTGTGACCATCAATCTCAACAAAAAATCAGGTAAATTTGATTGGTGAAGAAAAAATTTTAGATTCGCAATCAAAACAATTTTTTTTTAATTTATTTAAAGTACAACGCATTATTTTTAATAATTTGTACGATTTTTTGTGCGTAAATATATAATTAACTATTTCATACAAGGTGTTGACCCGAAATCAGAGTTCAATATTTATATATATATATATGTATATATATATATATATATATATATACATATATATATATATATATATATATATATATATATATATATATATATATATATATATGTATATATATATATATATATATATATATATATATATATATATATATATATATATATATAAGAAAAGGAAATTTATGCTATATTTAAGTATCAATATATAAATTAAGATTGTTGATTGGTCAATGTGTTTTTCGATAAGGTCATTCAATTATAACCTTTACTTAAATCAGCGATTTGTATTTTTTATAGTCTTCAGGTAAGGTCACAATATAAAGAAGCATTTTTTTTATGGCCTTGTACATATATATATATATATATATATATATATATATATATATATATATATATATATATATATATATATGTATATATGGTTAAAACGTGAAAAATATATGTTTACTCAATGCATTTCTTTGTTCTTTCTCCAATATCACTAAAACGGCTGCACTTATGCCAAAAATAGTTATGTTCATAATGAAAGATATTAAAATTTCGCATAACTTTTGTTTGAAAAGTTTCTACAAAAAACGTACCAGTTACGAGAAAATATCTACAGAAAATCTTAAATATAATGTTGCCGTAGATATGCATATACGTAATAGAAAGTCGAGTGCAGGCCGGTCTAGATATTTAATTATACGTTGAGAGTCTAGTGTAAGACTTTGCAAAATCATACAAAACAAGATTTGTTTTTTATTTACTGGACATTTTAATAATTTGAATACTTTTATAATTAGCAAAGAAATTGATGTTTAAATTGATTATGGATTATTGTAAAATATTCTATATGGAATCTTTTCAATTGACGTATTAAATATATTAAAATAAGATGATTAAATATTATAAACATTTGTATTTACGTACACAAATCCCATTAACTTAATCAGGGTCGTATTAATAATTTAATTAATTAAAATTTCTTTTGCAATTTGCACCATTCAAATGAAAAATATCCTCACTAGTTCAAACTTTATATTTCCCACGTGTTTTAGTATTTCGGAATGGGATATTAAATATTATAAATGATCACCCAAAATTGACCTTTTGTATTATATGTTTTAATCCTGTGGAAAAAAACAATGAATTCATTGATTTATTTAAACAAATTTTGTAAATTTTGATTAATAAATGAGCTGGTTGCTTTAGGAAATCCGGTAACACCAGTTTTTAAAAGTTTAAACTGAAATATAATAAATCACAAATTATTGATTATTCCGTCTTTAGACCCTGAATTAATGTCACCGCTAATTTAATTACGAAGTAATACGTAATATAATTATGTTTATAATGAAAGATATTAATATTTTACACCACTTTTGTTTGAAAAGTATTTTTAAAAAATATACGTTTCATTTTGTTCTACCTCCAATATCACTAGAATGGCGGTACTTATGGCAAAAATAATTATGTACATAATTAAAGATATGAATATTTCGCACAACTTTTGTTTGAAAAGTTTTTTTTAAAAATGTACCAGTTACAAGAAAACTGCTGTTTGAAAAGTTTTTTTATAAAATGTACCAGTTCCGAGAAATCTTCTACGGAAAATCGAGTGGTGACCATTCCTCAATTTATTTTAAATCTAATTACTATACTTAAAAATAATGTCAAATTTACTAATTATATTATATAAGAAACATAATTATTTTTGTAAAAATCGAAATTCGCAGAAACTCCAGCTTCATGGACAATAATTGCGGTAATCGGCAGTTGTCAAACATTATAAGAACAGGTGTAGTCCAAGGCACAAGGTCTAGGTCGCAACATTTTGAGAAGGGCGGGCGCGGTTGTCGAGGCCATCTTTCACTTTCGGATAAGGGGAAAGTACATGCGTTATGACACCGTAATAAAAGTTTAAGATCGACACTCAGTATTAAGGTGCATATTTTATTATTATTAAACGGGTAAATTATTTTTAAGAAAGTTTATGGCGTATCATTTTTGCATTTGTGTGGAAGATTTCGGGTGTATTTAGTGTGTTGTATAGTGGCATATCTGTTTATATTAGACTATGATATGGGCACGTTGGGCCCACGGGTCCAAAATGGGACAATAATTATGTATTTTTATGATAATGTAATCGCGCGTGAGACAAAGAAATTAAGAAAAATCTGTGTTTCGTAACAGAGCGGAGAAAGTCTGAAATATTTCGATGATTCGGAACCAGTTTCTTTAACCAATACATAACTGACGCTGGCTAAACCCCGTTTAAACAATGTCGTCAGGACTTCCTTAAGATTCCATCACAGTTTTTCGCAACTTTTTGGCACTTGTGTACACATTTGAGGCCTGCCTGTTACACTTTATTCTATTTTGTATAATATTAAATCTAACATCTAAATTCTGGACATTTAATTACGATTTTATGTAAACTAATAAGTTAAATTACTATTTAAATTTAAAATATAAAATGTGGAGTGGCCTGTACTTGACTTATACGTAGTTTTCACTAGCTATATATATATAGGTATACATGACAAACAAACCAATACTCTGAAATATATTTAAATATTATATTTAATATCTTTTCATTATTTATGCATTTATTGTTTTATTATTTTGGCTCTAGAGCGTGCACACAGACACACAGACGTCATCTCGGAAATAATTAGATTCGTCTATATATATATATATATATATATATATATATATATATATATATATATATATATATATATATATATATATATATATATATATATATATATATATATATATATATATATATATATATATGTATATCAAGGATTAAGTTGACATATGTCAACCTAGACACGGTTTAATGTAAACATCACTTAAACTAAAGATAGTTAACCTGACCTAATTAAAAATTGTGATATTGCAAAAATATATTAAAATTGCTTCAGTTTTAATAATATTTTTATAACCACTATTACACATGCATACATACATACACATGTATTATTAATCATAGCATTCACATTGTAAACATGCAACTAGTGTACAAGGAAATCTAACATGTTCGTGTCTACGTCCCAAATGTGGACAGGAACATATTTATTACTTATACCAATCAAATATAACTAAGTATTGTGATTTTAACGGAAATACACGTTTTGGGAATGATGTCTGTGTGTCTGTCATCGCTCTACAGTATTGTAGTATTATAAATAAATATGTAATGCCCTATTGTTTGCAAAATAGTGATTAATCCTCGCACTAATACTTCTAATAGATGAATTTGCTTGCGCTCTCTGCGCCTAGACTAGTCGCGCCTAGTCGGCCTTCCTCGGAAGCGTAAGGCAAGCCTAGAAGGTGAGTAGGTCCAGTATTCAACTGACCGTCACCTTGGTAGGTTCCTCTGCTTTTCGTTATAAGGCCGCGCGAATTACATTGATATATATATATATATATATATATATATATATATATATATATATATATATATATATATATATATATATATATATATATATCCAATTTGAGGCATCAATTATAAATAAATTTTGTTTTTAAACGTAATTCTATGACCTTGACTTCCTTAAAAATTATCCCTCTAATTAAATAACGGACTGAGCTATTATTAATAACCGATTAATATCTTATATGTTTTTTTTAAGAACCATAGAAAAATATATTGTTTTAAGTTATAAAAAATGCCGTCAGTCGTGTTAGTAACTATCCCAGTACGTTCAGTGAAAATCTAGTCGTAAACACTGACACGGACGGACACGGAACGGAATTGTGCGATATTTTAGTAAATTTACATTTTTAGTAATAACTTTATTATAAATACAGATAGTTAAATGATTTTTTCACATATATAAGTATGACTTAACGCATTTGTGATTTAATTATGATATTTTATACGTGAAATAAAAGAAGGTATTCTCTGAGTCACAATAATTTCTTTAATGTGGTCTTTAACATACTTCTAGTCGGCGCGATGTAACACTTACTTAATTTCACCACGAGTTAAGCAACACACCAATGAAAGTGAAAATATTGCTAAATACAATGATGTAATATAATTATTTTTTTCTAAAATAAATAAATATCTTTCAACTTTTCTGAATTACAACAAAATATTATTAATGCATTTTCTTTGTTACAATATTTAAATAAACATGCATGCTACAATGCGTCCAGCGTCTGTAGCAGAATAATTACGTCTTATAATAAATCTGTTATGGTTGTTAATTTGAAAAGAAATAATAGTAAAAAATTCTGTAATTCCCCAAAGTTTATTAAAAAAAAAAAACGATCACGCAAATGGAATTCAGATTTATTTTTTGTTGTAAACCACATCATTAAATTTAGTTATTGTGTTTTTATAAATACAAACGAATTTATTTTGCTAAATTACATATATATATGTATATATATATATATATATATATATATATATATATATATATATATATAAGTTTATTTAAAAAAGTCTTAACTTGAATAATGGAACGAAAACACATTCCGCATATGAGTAATTACGTTACATCTCTAAAATTATATGTTTTTAAATCGCTTTTTATTCAATATGATTTATTTTAAGGTGGGAGAGAAATCACAAAACCGATTATTTATTTATTACAAGACAGTAAAATCTTTGAAAATTATTCACTTATTTAGCGAATTCTAACAAGAAAGGTTACATGATATCTATAGTTATGTAACTATGCTTCAAAATACAGTGTCGTATTAGTAAAATTAGTTCCTGGTTGCAAACTCTATTTTTTATTGTAGTAAAAGATAAAAATTTGATAGTACAAATAGTTATTAATAAATTTGAGACTTTCGACTATTTTAGTACGACATATTTTTATTTTTAGAACTATATGGTACTAAATCAACAAATTTAGTAATATATACATATGTATTGCAAGGTAATAGAAGTTAATCTATGCACATAAGCGAAAGTTATAGCAATAAAGGTTACAATAAGTAAAAATCAAAGTATACTTAAATTCGTAATTATTGTCATACGAATGATACTTGGATATTACGTAACAAAATGGGGACACAATACAGTTATTAACTAATGTATATATGTTATATACTTGTTTATAAAATATCTGGAATTTGTGTAAAATAGAATTACGGTGTTTGACCCAAAAATGTTTGTGGTAAAACAAATGAAAGTCTGCGAAAGTTTTTATATTGTAATTAATATACATTTCACTTTCAGACAGAGATAGTGCTATAACATAAATGTCTTTATCTTATTTATTACACGTACAATCATGTAATATGAGAAAGATTATGCCTTATTTTCCATAACTGTCCATTTTCTCACACAAATATCATATTTTTATAATTCATATAAATAATAAATAATTCCTGTTATCCCAAAAAGATTAAAGAATTAAACCTGGTTTAATATAAATTAATGATTAGCTTCAATACCCCATGTAATTCATTTAACGCTAAGTGTAGCTTAAACCATTTAAACCACTATTTAATTTAATCTAAATCAGTTATTTTAATGTAATAATAATGCAACAATAAACCGAGCTTAAAGTTAAGCGTGGGACAACTAACTGTAACTCAATTTAACATAGACATTATAACTAGTCCTGCTTAACCTTAAACTATACTTAAATATGTATCGTAATGTAAATAAATATGTTTCACCAGAAAGGGTCTTCGCTTATGCTATTTCTATATACATTTAAGCTTGACTTAACTTGTAAATTACTAAAGATACGGCCCTTAGTTAAGTTTAAATATTTATAGTAATTCGTAATTTTTAATGTTACTTTAGTATTGTCAAATAAGAGCGTAAAGATTTAAACTTGACTTAACGAATTATTACTTTTAACTTATATGGAATTTTAAGCTCTACTTTTGGACACAGTAATCCTTAATCTGAAATTAGAATATGGTTAAACTCGACTTATATTTTAAGTTAACTTAACGAATGATTACTTTTAACTTCTTTAACATTTAGAAAATAAACGAATTTTAAGCTATACTTTAGAAGAACACCATTACTTAATCTGAAGTTTAAACGTGGTTAAACACCTAACTCGACTTATATTTAAACTTGACTTAACTACTTTAGCATGTTGGAAATATCAACTTACTTTAGAAGAACACTTAATTTGAAGCTAAAATATGGTTAAACTTCTAACTTGACTTATATTTAAACTGACTTAGCGGAAGATTTAGTTTTAACGTAGTTTTAAGCTTGATTTATTATAATTTGACTTACATTGAAATTAATATTTAATCTTAAGCTTAAATATATAAATAAATAATGAAAACCTCCGCAGGAAAATATTCCTGCAGGAGAATTGTCGAACGGTGCGCAAAATTATGAAAAATAATAACTCACATTTAAAATTAGTACAGGAAGTTAAGTAACACTTAAAGTATCCGCTGAGCACTGTTTAAGTCGCACTTAAAGTCTATTGGGTGCAACACCACCGTGTAAAATTCGACACAATTTCGGCGAACAAATTCGTTGAATTTAACCAAAAATTTAATGAATTACGTTAAGTGACGGCAACTGTGGCCCCATCACAATTTAACTTAGACTGCCGGTTACGATATCAACTACACTGTTATTTAAGTGGCACAAGCCCACGTGACTGCGGAACACAGTTTTAGAAACACTCTCAACTTAATTCGAATGCAGCAGGAATTCGGACAATACTTATTTCCACTATTTTCATGCATATGTTTCGATTTACACGATAGTTAAACTTAGCTCTAGGGTTTGTGGGTAGTTTTGTCTATGCGGATCTTCGCTGCGCCGATAGAGCTTCCGCCTCGCGGAATTTTCCAATATTTGGCCGGCCACGCGATAACATCTCCCAATATTCCGTTTTACGGAATTATTATCCACATTTATAAAATTTTACAAATATTCCACAAAAGTTACGACTTATAACTACACGGGGCTTTATTTATTATTGTCAAAATTCTTTATATTATTGATATTTTGAACTGTTTTTACAATTTGCATTGTTTCATGTATTAATATGCAAATATATATTTGTTTTCATACATCGCCGTGTAGATTACTTCCATTTAAGTCTAAATTTAATTTTTACGCATGCGAAATACGTTGTATAACGTGCGTCGGAGAGTTTATCACCTGCACACAAGTATCGCCCCTTACCTACTTAAATCATAAACTCAATAAGCTCCTATAAAACTTAACACTTAAGCCATATAAAGTTTAAAACTTGAATTAAATTTAAAATTTAAAATAATTTACCTTTAAACTTAAGTAAACAGTTTTAAAACCAAATTAGGAATAATGCACCAATGCAGCTCGCCATGTTATCTATTCAGATGTTGTACAAGTTACAATTAATTATCTTTAATATTGGGGGGATCCCCGCACTATATAATGAAATCAACCCTAAAATAGTTAAAATTAAATAAATATGTATATATATGTGTACTTTCCTTTGAAATTAGCAATAATTTACTTTCTAATAATTATATAGTTGCTTTCTTAAAAAAATAAAATGATATTTCGTGTGAGAATAATAAATATTTGTACGCACCACCTAGCATATACATAAAAAATTTGCAGTGGCCTACACTGGACTTTCTAGCTCATATACAATATGTATAACTTGGATGTTAGTCGTTGCTCGTAAGACCAAATTTGTGCCCTCTACTTCTCTGAAGGTACCAAAGCGATTTACACCAAATTTGGTACACATATTACTTAACATTTTATTTAAATCATCTCACAGTTAAAATATAATCGCACGTATGCTACCCGAGTTATAGGGCCCCCAAACTTGGAGCCCCTCTTAATACTGCACTTATAAAAATAATTTTAACACCCAAAAATGCTATTAAAAATTCTAAGGTAGTTTATATCTACAAGATTGTTTCATTTTGTTTACCTAAAAGCCATAAAAAATCTTAAATAAAGAAATATTTATATAAATAATTGATATTGATTTTCTTAGATAATCGAATTTGAATTTGATGTGTATTTACAAAATGGTTTCATGATAATTACAGTATCAATGTTAACGTCTACGACAAACAGGATTTTATGTCAGTTTTACTGGAATTACTGCAAATCATCTTCTAGTAATAAAATAATATAAATACACCACATTTTCTTGGATTTTATGTACAAGAAAAACAGTTTTTCGAATTATACTTTAAAAGTATAGTTTTTGCTTTCAAATCTACGATGTTTTGTGCCGGACTACAAGCCAATTTAAAGATATACCATCAGGGCTATCCGGTTCGAAGAAATCGCAGTCCCGGCCTCGTCACATGCTTGTAAAAAAGGCCTTTATTTCGTAAATAGTGGCATAAATTATATGTTACTTCAATATATCTTCAAATGACGATTAGGTAATTAGACCTTCGTAATTGAGTATAAATATAATAATTAAAATGTTTAAATGCAATTAATAACATTTAACATAAATAAAAATTACCCACACATTTAGGAAAATTCCGTAATTAATTTTATCCGGATTCCATTAATAATTATCGAATTGATTGGTTTTTAAATTTCTATTTATTAAATTAACACCGGTGTGTCGTCAATGCAAATAGAAATATGTATACATTAAACATTTCATATAAACTGCATAAAATATTGTAAACTTGCAGTTGACATTTCATAATTATTACAACTATACCTTGTACCTTAATTACTTTAAAAATCAACATTAGCACAAGCACCAATGCCTCTAGCTTGCCGTACAGCAACCCTTACATATAACTCGATACAAAACCCCTAATAATATACTTATTGCATTTAATAAATATACATTTTAATTTCTATGCATTTTGTTGTTGTTTTATAAATAAACAATGCCGTAGGCATTAATGCCTGCAGCTCCAATGTCTATGAAAAATAAGCCTTCTTAATATTAATTGAATTTAAGAAGTAAACATTTTAATTACAACAGTTTTCTTAGTTATTTTATAAATAATTAATGCCGTAGGCATCAATGCCTACAGCTTATTGCATTTAAGAGGTAAACAATTTAATTAACACTGTCTTTTTTTTTGTTATATTAAATATAAGGACCCTATAAGATGCATTTATGAATATTGCGAAATTACATAGGAAACAGAACGTGCTAAATAGTTTTTGTTAATTAGAAATTAAAATGCATATTTTTAAAAGAAAGCATTACTGTTTCTTGTAACGGAAGCCGAGTTTTATTTCGTTATACACAGACACATCTATATTTATTACTGTAGTAATTTAAAACTATGTTGAAAGTGAGTATTCTTGAGTAAACTATTAGCAATTTTAATTAAATATAAACTATGTATATATAGTAATAATATTCGCAATAACACAAAATATACCTTTTTGATTTATTATTTATATAGTAACATTACTAAATAAAGTTGCAGCATCTAATAATAATATAGAATATAGTAAATCTTTAAACGCGTATTTCTCGAAACTAACATTTTCAACATGGGCATATTTTCTCAGGAACTACTAAACCGATTTGCTTGTTTTTTATTTTAAATGAAAGTTAATACTATTTACTATACTTTACATTAATAATATATATACATTTTTATACATAACTATTATTTATAGCGCCCTAAAGTGAAAACAAAATACCTTGTTTCTTCACACGGCCGCCATTTTGTCAATTATGAATTTTTTACACCAAATGTTAATTTAATCTGTAGAGAATTTTATACTCTTTTAGAATCTATTAATAAAATTAGATTTAGATAATCCGTTCGCGAGTTACGAGCTCGCCCGTTCAGTGGTGACCTAGACATACTTTACCCGTTATCTAGGAAAGTTTGATATATTTTTGTACGAAAATTTTTTATAATGTAGACAAAAAGACGAGCTTTAAAGTGGTTTAAACCGCAAATTGATACCTTGATTCTAAACTGAGAAAAAAATTCATAAAAACATGCATTTTTTAGACCAAGATTGTAAGTATTCCTTTGGTTCTTAAGTGTCATATTAGTCGGCGCTTAAGTAAGTGATGAATAATTTTGGGAAAATAACATGAGATTTGAAAGATTTGTTAATATTTTAAAATGAACGTCGCGTCGGAACAAAGTGAGCAAAGAGAATGACCTGCGGCGAAAATAAAAAACGAAAGAAGTATATAAGACCAAGTAACTTTCTCTGAATCAGCGGTACCAAACAACGACTTGAAAATATTTGCAGGTAACTGGGTCAACGAAAAGAGATGCACTGCACCCATACACCGGTTGTATAATAATCACTGTTATATCATGTGAACACTCTGCGCACATCTGTCTATATCGAATTGTTGTCGTCGCCTCATTTTTAGTTTATTTCGTGCCGAAATTATTAAAATCCTGTTAATTAATCGGCGTTTATTATATATAATTTATTTTAAAAAGAGAATTCTCAAAACAACAGAGCCGAATACACAGGGAATGAACGAGAGATGGACCTAGAAAGCAAGAAAACGTGTTGGCCACGACCAATTTTTTAATTTTATTAAAATAAAAGATTTTTTAAATATAAAATCGATTGTCATCATTGTATTGTAAAATCAATATGCAAATTATATATTCTTTTAATATTTAAATGAAGCCTATACGATTTTTTTCCGTGCGAACTTAAAATAAGCCTTGAATATTTGATTTATATTCAAATATGTCGAAGCGATATTAAATCGTCGCAAAGTGCAGAATCATGCCTTATTTAAAAATAAACCAAGAAAATAATTAATAAATGACAAAATTATATTTTTTTATTAATTATATATGCTTTTAGCGTTTCCATAATTAACACAAATATTTATAAAGATTTATGGTTGTAATAGTAGAATTAATTTATAAAACATCCTGATTTTTGTATTTCTAGTGAACACTGCGAATAAGGGGTCGAGTTGAGGCCACTCCACATTTTTTTTAAACATTTTTTTCTCCATTGATATATCTACACCGAGCTGCAGGCTTTGCAGCCTGCACTTTTGTTTATTTTAAAAGGTTATCGTACATTTAATTTATTATAAACAATATAATTACTAAAATTAAATAATGTCCACAGTTATTATAATTATTTAATATCGCTTACATTATTATTACTTAATTAAAAAATACAAGCTTAGGTACAACGCACCTACGCGTCCATAAAAACAATTTTTTTAATGCATAATTCAAAATACAAAATTATAATATTTAATTTATTTTTTATGGCCTTTGGGTTAACAATAAGAAAGAATCTTGTAAATATAAAATATCTTAGAATTACTAGTAGAATTTTTGGGTGTTTTAGTTATTTTTATAAGGCTAGTATTAAGGGGGGCTTTAAACTTTGGGGCCCTATAACTCGAGAAGTATACGGGCGATTCAATTTAAACTGCAAGCAGATTCAAATGAAATGTCACTTAATATGTGTACCAAATTTGGTGTAAATCGTTCCGGTACCTTCAGAGTTGTTTAGGGCACAAATTTGGTCTTACGTGCGAGCGACGACCGTTGGGACTAACGCTAGACACACGACCTTTAGCTTCTTCAATACTTCGTATAACGAGTTAAAAACTGTGGAGCTTACAGACACACACACACACACACATTGACAAACATGCAAACGGCATTGGAAAATAATCTAAATAGAAACAGGGACGAATATTTCCATTAAAATATCGAGGTCTATTTCTTTTTTATGAATATTTATACTTTCAAGTATAACATAGTAAAATATATATACTTTTCGTTGACTATTGAAGTAAATTAAGTTGCATAATAACAATTCAGCCTCTACATTTATGTTTATAAAATGAACCATAATAATAATAAGCAATTAGTAGTTAAATTAAATTTAAATTTATAATTTCATATTCTTAGAATTAAATTAAAAATATTTCTTTTTAGAAAATTTGAATTAATACCAGTTATTTTTTATGTATATATCTCAGTTGTTATTAATGAACGGAAAGAAACCAATATTATTGCGTTTGGAAATAACAGAATAATTAAAATGGGATCAGAAAGACACATTAATAGTCAAATTACCAGAAAATTTAATAAATGGGCTAAAATAGTCAAATTAAAGCCGTAAAAATTCACAGAAGATATTAAAAAAATATTCAAAATTAATTTAGGGGGGTCTAAAAAAAGTATGTTTTTTAAGATTTTTTTTCTCAGTTTAGAATGAAGGTATCAATTTGTAGTTTAAACCACTTTAAAGCTCACCTTTTTGTCTACATTATATAATTTTTTCATACAAAAATATATGTAACTTTCCCAATTAACGCGGAAAGTATGTCTAGGTCACCACTAAACGGGCGGACTCGTATCTACTGAACGGGTCATCTAATTTTAATTTTAATGCTAGATTCTAAAAGAGTATAAAATTCTCTAGAAGTTAAAGTAAAATTTGGTGTAAATAGTTAGTATTTGACAAAATGGCGGCCGTGTGAAGAAACAAGGTTTTTTGTTTTCACTTTAGGGCGCTATAAATAATAGTTATTTATAATAATATAAGTATATTTATATGGTATAAGTGTCAATAAATACGCAGTTATATCAAATTATTGCACATTGGTCCCGCAAACTTTAATTACATAGAAATATGTATTTTTTTAGTTCATAAAAAACAATAGATTTTATTAATAAAGGTCTCTATGCTAATACTCACGGTCAATCCTGTTGATTCGGATTCTTGAGTGACTGCACAAAAATTAATAATTATATTTTCGAATAACAATTGTTATAAATAGTTTTTCGTATAATTAACAAATATAGTTTAAAATATTTATTTTATCGCCAAAATTAATAGGCCTTGCCGCGAGCTGGAAGCATTAATGTGTGCTCCAATGTTATTATTTCTGAGTATCAATGTATTTCCCAAATTGTGTTTTGTCACAACTTAATTATTATGACGAAATTTTCCATATAGATCAATGATCTATATTTGTAATTGATCGAATAAATGGGGTTTGTTTAGAACCTATTGAACGTCATCACCACAGATATAAACTAATATTAACAATATTTATAATATCTTGTAACAAAACTATTTATTATTAAGTTAAAAACAATTATTATTAATTAGGAAATTTTTGACCACGCAACTTTACAGAACTTGGCGGCAAGTGCACCGTCACTTGCGGGTAAATCGAATAATTTCTATTTTACACAAGATTGTTAATTATTTTTGTTATTATTATATAAAAGGAAAATGTTATTCCGTTAATTTTTAATACTTATATATACGACTAATAATTGTTATATCCAAATATTTGCATAAGAATCAACTAAATGTTTATAAAAGAAATTAAAAATAATAACATAACATTCTAAACACTTATTATTTCATAATTTATTTAATAACTGATAAACGTATAAACACGTATATATTTTTCCTTAATCGTGCTATATACCGCGCTCTATGAACAACACCTGGAACTAAATATAAATTATTGACTAAATTTTGAGATAAACTTCAAAATACAGAAATATGTTGTACATAAAAAATATTATGAATATTTTTTATTAATAAAAAAGTAATTTTGAAATTACCTATAATTAATTATAATATTTAATATTTTTTTATGGCCCTTGGGTTAACAATATGAAAAAATCGTGTAGACATAAAATATCTTAGAATTATTACTAGTATTTTTGTGCTTTATAATTATTTTTATTAGGGCAGTATTAAGGGGGGTTCTAAATTTTGGGGCCTTATAACTCGGGAACTATAGGGGCGATTGAATTTAAACTGCAAGCGGATTCAAATCGGATGCTAAGTAACATGTGTACCAAATTTGGTGTGAATCGTTTGGGTACCTTCAGAGGAGTAAAGGGCACAAATTTAGTCTTACGACTGAGCGTTGACTAACACCCAAGTATATAAGTTATATATATTTTTGGATTCAGGGCGACGAGACAAACACTTTTTGTTACGAATTTTTTTTGATACGAGAATGCTACAGACACACAACCGTATGCTTTAGCTTTCTAGGTGCTTATTAAGTACTTATTCTTTGATTAGACATGAAAGTCCAGTGTAGGGCACCACAAATTCTTTCTTAATTTGTTACTAGAATCTCTGACTTTTAATACTTTGTCTTTTACGTAAATCTTTTGCTTGCAAATATATCTAGGGTAGAAATAAGTTTAGAGTCAGCTATCATCCCTTATTTTAGAGCCTCAAAACTATATTCTATGTACCCCAATGCTAAAAAGTACACAATAAGATATCCCTCCTTAAATATTGTAAAATGGTGGCCCAGCAGCGTAATCACCCTTGTTCCTTAAGAGCCCCAAGGACTACTCGTACTGGGAGGCTGTAGTCCCCACTTTCGCCATGGTTCTGAACCAACGGTTAGCCTAGTCGGGCACTACGACAGTGTTTGTGAAATCGGCATTAGTTAAGTGACTCATTGGCGCATTTTGCAAAATGCACTAATTATTTAAATTTAAATCAGTGGAATTCAAGACCCAATACAACTACAGGTAATTTAAACTGATTATTGTTAAGGATTTGGCGCGCAATCTGCCCTAATTTGTTTTGTAATACGTTTTAAAAGGCGCTAGACTTGTTTGTATCGCGTTCTCCGTCTAGCAACGGTTAAAAACTATTTATTTCAGACTTATTACAATTAATATAAATAATATAGTAAAGTAGAAACCTAATATACTATTCAAATATTTATATTAATGCCAGTGCAATATTACGTAATTATAATTCTTGTTACGGATTTAGTACGTAAGCTGCACTAATATATGTATTAATCACAATGCCATCTTGGGGATTTGGCGCGTAAGCTGTCCTGACATACATAATAATTATTATTAAATGTATATTTGTATATCAGTGAGTGTATATATTCTGTATGTGATATGGGCACACGGTGCTCAATAGTGCACGCGTATTTAACTACTATTTATACAAATGTACCCTAATGTCGTCTTTTCTTACGGATTTAGTGGTTAAAATGTACACATTTACTTTGTTCAATATAATATTTTTATTTTCCAGAATAATTTGATACTTAATATTGAATTACAATCCAGGTATATTGTTGTACAACTGAATACTCGTCCCAGGGACAATTGGTCAACTGTAACCACCATTTTTAGCGAGCGGATCCCATGGATCTAGCAGGCAACAACGTATAACGCTTTATATAAAAATGGAGTAACCACAAAACCTGATACTTGAAAAGTAATTCAATATTTCACTGTAAATAAATACTCTCGATCTAAAAACACTTGGAAATAAGTATTGGTACTGCACGGAAGTACTACACAGTCAATGACAACGACCACTCAAAATAGCAAAACTGTTTTTTGTTGTTGTAATAAAATGGTAACAATGCCCTGTTTTGTACATGGCGTTTGAAGTGTGACTTTAAATGTATATTTAAGCGCGAGTTTTGCACATTAAAGGCATCATACGAAGTGCAGTTGCACCTTGTGTACAAGTACTGTTTTCTTGTGGTGGGTAGAATAATTTCTAAAACGCTAGCACCATACGAAATCAGTTCTTGTACCATACAAATTCAACAATCACAGCCAAAGGTACGTAGAATTTAACATTAAATTTAAATTATTCTTAAAAAACTCCTCCAGATATTAACAAAAGTAAGTATGAAAATGTAACATGTTTTATTCAAAAACTAGATCAGATATTAAATCATACTTAACGGCATTGTATTCCCTGTACTTTTTTCTATAAGTCTAATTTTTTTCATATTTTTAACTTTAAAATTACAAATTCTATGCCCTGTTTTGTAAATAGCTGTATTGTGGTAGTTAATGCCAGACGTGACCCCGCTGACGCTTGAGTCATGCGGGTGGCGCGGTCGCACTTGCCGGCATTTGGCACTGCAGCGGCGTAAGTACCATTGTGTCTCACTGCCTTTATACTACCGGAGTTAATTAGTTCTTTTAACACGTATTAAACACAATTTTGGTACTTTTAACACTTGTATTTCAGATTATACTAACTAGATCACATTTAACTTTAAGTGTAAGTGTGTTTTTCACACAATTAATACATGATTTAGTATTGGCTAATTAAAATAAATGTTTAAGTACTTCTAACTAGTGTATATTTTATTTATATAATATTTACCTTAAACTGAATGTTGTTAAGGGCTTCTCTTGTGATAAATTACACTTTATGGACACTTTTACGTACTGTAGTTCACTTTATGGTAACTAAATAATATTTCAACGATGTTTACGATCAACGAAAATATTTCAAGACAAGGTTTATCGGGTCACGATCGGAAAGAAGTGTATTCAGGTAGATTTTCGATTGAAATAAACAATTTTATTTGAAATCTGAACGTTTTGAATACATTTTCAAGTGTAAGACTGTTCGCTTAGCGCGGAGATGAATACTCATGAATTAAATAAATATTACAATTAAAACTAAGTAGTACAGGTTTTATTTACAGAAATATAACTAATATATACAAATAATATGATAGTCACTGAGGAAAACGTATTAGTAATATAAACTAAGTTTAGTTAAACCAAGGTTTAAAGGAATGGTATGTATATTACTTCAATATGTTTTTGAAGTTATATCGAGGAATAAATATATACGATATTTTCACTACATATTATCACTAGTAAAGTCTTTTTTTTTTTTGAATAGTTTATTTAAAGCGAAACAATTGTTGGTTTCTCAGTTTCGGTTGTATTCCCGTTAGTGCCGTTTGTATCTTTTTGGTTAAGTTTAAGCCAAGTGTCGCCTAGGGCTTTCGCGAAATGATCGTCCACGGATAAACCGGCCGGGTCCATGTCGTTTAGCTCCTGGGCAGCCTCCGCCTCGGACTTTATTGGCTCCGAATCTTTGTTATTGTTGAACAACATCAAGTAGTCCTTACCGAGCGATCGCCGGAAATGCTCATCAATAATCGGGTCGCACATAGAAATACCTTTTGTGTAAAGATACCAAATACATAATTAACTACCCGCAAGTGACGGTGCACTTGCCGCCAACTGCTGTCAAGTTGCCCACTTATAATTTCTATCGCGTAATAAAAACTTACCGGAAGGTATGTCGGTTCTAGTAGTCCGTGGCTCCGGGGACGTGCTAGGCGCCTGGGTGATCACAGACGGCCGGAAGCCGGTCCGGTAGCCCGGACTAGCGATCGCCTGCGAGTAGCTTGGCGGGAGGCCCCTTTGGCGCAGACTCATATCGATTGGCGTATCAGAATGTTTTGGAGAATGATCTATGGTTGCTGAAGTCGTTCGCTGCTCCGGACTATTCGCACTCTGCAGCAACTCTACCGGAGCATTCTCTGGGAGCTTAGGGTCGGATTTACGGGAGTATTCTGGAAGACGTCGTCGTTCCCGTTTCCATTTGGTTGTTGGTAATTGTTTAGTTGATGTTTTGGAGTCATCTGGAAAACAAAGAAAGGGAACTACATTCGTGAAGCCATAACAACAACCGTCTAGACAACTTCTAGAACAATCAATGTCACAAATATGTAATTAGGCTAAAACCAACAATGTTTAATACTTTTACATATGATTACTTGTTAGAAGTAAAATAGGCAATATTTTACTACAATTATAGTAAAATGAGAGAACAAGCAAGGTCACAAATACGTCTTAAACGTAAAACAAGCAATGTGCTAACGATATATGTGTATCTCTGTCTGTTTCGAATAAATTATGTAGGGTCCTGCGCGACCTTTCAAGGTTGCTCTTGGAGATCTGAGCGCCAGCATCAGTTAATTTACTCGAAGAAGATGGACAACATCCGGTCCGATAAAGGTACCTGACCGGCATGGGCGACTCGTCGCACAGGGGGCACACATTTCAACAATTATTATTACAAAATATGATTTATCTATTTATATATATTCGTAAGTATTACATAGCGTTCTGGACAGAACTACATAAACCGATGGCTCTACACTTTAAAAAAACTTGTCTTTATAGTTAATAAATCTTTAATATTACGCAATTTATTCATTATTAATAAAATGGTTTATTTAAGGTTTCTGTTGTATTTAATGGTAATAATAGCATATTTTACTGCAAGTACAATTTATTAACAGTAAATACATGGTGCATTTATGTAGTTTTACGGTAATAAGATTTATTTATGTTAAAGAAAGCTTATCTGGAGCTAATATAGCTTTTTATTTTAATATAATTGATTCAAATATGAATAATTTTTAGATATATATCGATATTCTTACCGTTGTCGATCCATGGCTGCCACAATACACATTTAGGAACACGAATATTCATATTAATCTCGTTACGACATAATTTTTCAATGTTAAAGTAAAGATTATCCATGTTTTGGCGAAAAACAAAATATTTAGACGGCCCTAGCGGCACAAGCGGTTACTAAAACAGGCGTTAGTATACTGGTAGTGTTTCATTCATAAGACAGGTTACGGCGAGCCTCAGGTAATTATTTTTTTTGTTTTATTTCAGAGAAGATCAACCTACAGTCTGTGGGAAATTCAACTTGCCTTTTTTTTTAAACTGCTGAGGTTTTATTTTACATTGCTCAACAAAATTCATCATTATTTACATCTTTTATTAATTCGGATAAAATATCCGTTGCATAATACATAAATAAATATTATTTTAGTTCAAAGAATCAGAGTAAATCTTAGAAATGAAAAACACTGCAAAATAAAAAAGGTTGATTGAGCAAAATTACAATAGAACGGAGAAAAATAATAGCAAAACTTGCACAATTATGTAATACTACGTAAACGTGTAGGCACGTGCCCATATCATATACAAGTACTAAAATATTTATTGTTTAAATGTACATTTAAATATAATAAAAACAATTAACTATCTTGATTTACCCGCAAGTGACGGTGCACTTGCCGCCAACTTCTGCTAAGTAGCCGGTTTAATTTGTATCGCGTAATCAAAATTATAATTTTTTTAATGGCCTTTGGGTTAACAATATGCAAAAATCTTGTAGACATAAATAATCTTAGAATTATTAGTAGAATTTTTCGGTGTTTAAATTATTTTTATAAGGGCGGTATTAAGGGAGGCTCCAAATTTTGGGGGCCTATAACTCGAAAAGTATACAGTCGATTGGATTTAAACTGTTAGTGGATTCAAATGGGATGTCAATTTATATGTATAGCAAATTTGGTTCAAATCGCTCGGGTACCTTCAGAGGAGTAAAGGGCACAAATTTGGTCTTACAAGCAACGACTAACATTCAAGTTATATATATATTTTTGGATTCAGGGCGACGAGATAAACACTTTTTGGGACATTTTTTGATCCGAGTATGCTACAGACACACAATCGGTACTTCGTACAGCGAAGTAATTAAAATGTTTACTTCTAAAATGCAAATTTATTTTACATGGACATTAGAGATGTAGGAATTGATGCCTACGGCATTGTTTATTTTTAAAACAACAAATAAATCAGTGGTTATATATATATATATATATATATATTTTGATAATACGTGCAAATACAGTTACAAATCTGTAATGCGGGTTGTATAAATATTGGGGTCAGAAATTAAATTGTAGGAAAAACAATGTCTATTTATTATATTAAAAAAACTGGAGTGGTCTTTACGTGACTTTCTTATAGTTCTATTATTTAATATAATACAGCTTTATTTTGTTTTAAATTTAAATTAGTTATCCGTGAAATAAAATTACGTAAATGTAAAGACATTTTTCTTTTTGTACAAATTATTAAACACATTTAAATATTTTCAAATAGTATAAGAATGATTTACGAGACCATTTTTATGATTGCAATACTTCCTTATATACATTCGTATAAGAAAATAAAAACTGTGTTTATATAAGTATGTGTAAATGACTAGAATTTTGCACTATTACATTGGAATGTTGAGTTATTTTATGCGACGAAAAATTTGGGTTAAATTTTATTAAGTAACATTGAGCAATGTTGCTGTAACACTTTAAATAGCAGTGTGCATCAATTTGGTACTGTGGCACTCAAGCGAACTGTCCCAAATACTGTTATCAATAAAAACCATTTCAAATAAACCTATTTTTTTTACACTTTCTCCAAACGACAAATTCAGCTGTCATAATAACACGTTTAATAGCGGTGTGCACCAATGCCTACAGCGTAGAGCGATACTATATAAATAAAAAATTGGCAAAAGATATTATCATTCTTTGTAGATTAATTTAACCCTAATAAAGTTATCAATACAAGTAATTAATTTACTTTCTCTTTGTCACAAATTGTCATCTGTCAACTTTTACCGAATTCCTAAGCGTACACGATACAAAAAAAAATGCCTGCACGATGCCAATATTTAACTATAACAATAATAAAACTATGGGACATTAACAATGTTTCTTATATTTTATTTTAATAATTATTTAAATTATTTAGGAAATTCAGATGGGTAAATAAAATCGCGAATAATTTTTACAGTGTAGCCGGTTGCCGCGTACATATCTATGATACACGTGATTCAGCAGTCTCGCTGCCGTGTGTATTCTGTGATCTTCAAGTAAAATACGAACAAATTTCAAAGTGAACATTCCACGGGCGCTCGGTATGCGACCGAGATCTGAGACAGGCCCCAGTCTCCGACAAGGATGACACCATTGCGATAAATAGTGGGTGGACATGGGACAAAACATACGAAAAAAAGTTCGCGCTAGTCGGTACACAGCTGGAAGCAGCAGGCCATTTTTCCTACCGACTTTACTGTATTATATAAACATTTTTCACAAAGTTAACTTGGGGGCCCTAATTAATTTTTAAGAATTTTCAAAATTTACAGAAATATAGTTTAAACTATTAGGATTTTAATGGCGTAACCTAGAACACTCTATCTCTCTCTATTCTCGAGTTATAGTCCAATATAAAACTAACTACAAAATAAAAATAATGCTTTTAAACAATTAAAAAAAATTATGGAATAATAGTTTAAACTATAAGAAACTTAATGGTGAAAACTAGAACTTTCTATCTCTTCTCATTCTGGACTTAATAATCTTTTAAATTAGTATATTTAATCCAAATTGACTTATATGCCCCTAAAGAACCCAATAATTTTTTTATTTCATCAAGCATTAGTGTACATATACTTAAACTAACTATCTACAACCTGCTGAAATCACATTTCATTTTAAAATTATATACTTCATCAAAGTTATGCAAATTTTGAAATTTAGCTACAATTGTATTGAATATCCGCTCAAGGGCGGAATAATGTTTGTATTGCAGCCAAAATCAATGTACTTGTACTAAAAACAATTATCTACAAGTTGGTGAAAACTAGAACTCATTATCGTATTTCGTTTTAAAGTTAGACTTCATCAAAGTTATGCAAATTTTGAAATTTAGCTACAATTGCATTGAATATCCGCTCAAGGGGGGATTAATTGTTGTATTGCAACCAAAATCAATGTACTTATACTAAAAACAATTATCTACAACCTGCCGTAAACTAGAACTCATTATCGTAATTCATTTTAAAGTTAGACTACATCAAAGTTATGCAAATTTTGAAATGTAGCTACAATTGTATTGAATATCCGCTCAAGGGCGGAATAATTTTTGTATTGTAACCAAAATCAATGTACATATACTAGATTGAATTATCTACAAGTTGGTGAAAACTAGAACGCGCTATCTCTATTCGTTCTAGCATTATACGGGATCAAACTTTTACTTGTTTAGAAATTTCGGTGCAACCCTATTACTAGGTACGTACCATTGGAGACTGGAAGACTATCCTGCACCATGGTGGCGGCCCTGGATAGGACATCCAGCGGTGATTCCATGCTCTCCATACTTAAACTTTAAAAAAAAAAAAAAAAAAACACTATTTTAAATAAGGTTATCAGTAAATGCATCCGTTATTTTGAACAGATAACAAATACTATGAAATTAGCTGTATTAACAGTGTGAATATCTGTTTTAAAACAGACCGGAAACCACAAAAATCAGTATATCCGATTATTTAATAAAGCATTTCCGTTCGTTTTGACCATGACATAGACCCAGGGGTTTATAAATAAATTTAGGGGATGTACTTGAGATTATTTATTAGTGGACTATTTTTATCTTAGTGTTACTTAAGGGGGGTATGGTTAATAATAGTTTAGGGGGGGTTAAGACTCCCGGGTAATGTTTAGGTGGTTTCTGGATAGACTTAAGTACAAAGAATAAATAAGTCATAGATTACTTAATATGTAGTTAGTCTTTTATTTATTTAAAGAGGACAAAAACACATTTTTGGCAATGAGATACTTATTTGTTTCAATAGGAATTTCAACAATGCAATATATATATATATATATATATATATATATATATATATATATATATATATATATATATATATATATATATATATATATATATATATATATGTATATATGTGTGTTGTTTACCCTCAGAACATATGTAAATATTTGAAATTCCATGAATATTAATTACGATTTTTGAAGAACCTATAAATAACCGATGCATAAATGTAAAATCCAAAAAATAAATGCAAAATAATTCGTCAAAGGTCTTAATCAATACTTGGTATCACGTGTAACTGTCGAAACTATAGCAAATACACCACATTTACCAACCTTAAACAACCGATTTTAATCGCCCACGTATCCGTTGCACTTGCCCACTTAAACCACAGCCCCTAAACAATTAAATTAGCGTAAACAATAGCACTAATTCACGAAACAGTGCAAACTATTTGACATTTCGGTCAAACCTGCAATCATGGTATGCGCGGAATGTTAAATATTTACATAGCCCCTCTGCTGGCAGTATTTAAAACTACCGCCACTGTCACATGACCAGTGACAGCCCGCCAGAATTACCAGTCAAACGCTCTGCGAATTTTTACTTTAAACACTAAATTTACGCAGTTTTAAATGTTAAAACTAGTAACACTTATATAATAAACAATTAGGCATATACTAATATAATATTTTACATAAATCATAACCACAAAACAAAGTATTCGTATTACATTTGTAATACTCTTAACAAGTGCAACAATATTAGTGTATTATCGCTAATTTAGCGATATTTTAAATTATTTTTGTGGTATTAGTGCTCTAGTAATTGCATATTAAGTGTTACTTTAATGGATTACTTAGTGTTTTTTATAGTATAAGTTTTTTTTTAAATATGAGTCTTTAGATTATTAAGTGTAATGTTTTATTAAGTGTTTTAGTGTTACTTTAAGTGATTACTAAGTGTTACTTATAGTATCAATGTTCTAGTAATTTGGGGGTTATGTTCTAGCGTTACTTTAAGGCATTACTTTGTGTTTCTTACAGTATGAGTGTTCTAGTGATTGTGTGTTATGTTTTATTAAGTGGTTTAGTGTTGCTTTAAGTGATTACTAAGTGTTACTTATAGTATCAATGTTCTAGTAATTTGGGGGTTATGTTTTAGCGTTACTTTAAGGCATTACTTTGTGTTTCTTACAGTATGAGTGTTCTAGTGATTGTGTGTTATGTTTTATTAAGTGGTTTAGTGCTACTTTAAGAGTTTACTAAGTGTTACTTATAGTATCAATGTCCTAGTAATTAGGGGTTATGTTTTAGCGTTACTTTAAGGGAATACTTAGTATTTCTTATAGTAACAGTGTTCTAGTGATTGTGTGTTACTTTAAGAGATTACTTAGTTTTTCATATAGTATGAATGTTCTAGTGATTAGGGGTGGTTTTATTAAGTGTTACTTTAAGGGATTACTTAGTGTTTCTTATAGTATGAGTGTTCTAGTGATTGTGAGTTATGTTTTATTAAGTGTTTCGTATAGTATGAATCTTCTAGTGATTGGGGGTTGTTTTATTAAGTGGTACTTTAAGGAATTACTTAGTGTTCCTTATAGTATGAGTGTTCTAGTGATTGTTTTAAGCGTTACTTTAACAGATTACTTAAGGTTTCTTATAGATTAAACGTTCTAGTGATTGGGATTATGTTTTATTTAGTGTTTCAGCGTTAATTTAAGTGATTACTTAGTGTTTCATATAGTATGAATGTTTTAGTGATTAGGGGTTGTTTTATTAAGTGCTACTTTAAGGGATTACTTAGTGTTTCTTACAGTATGAGTGTTCTAGTGATTGTTTGTTATGTTTAAGCGTTACTTTAACAGATTACTTAGTGTTTCCTACAGTGTTCTAGTGATTGTGTGTTCTATTAAGTGTTTTAGTGTTACTTTAAGTGATTACGACACTTAACCAGAGTAAAACAAGTGAAAAATGATGATATAAGTTTATTAAACATACAAAATAATATAAATATACAAGAACACTATACAGATTACCTTAACTATCACTTTCATCAGAAGTGCTGGATATTTCCCAAATCTGTAACAATTGTTTCAATTTTAATATTTAATATATATACACAAAGTACCCAATGGCTTTACCGCTGCAGCATCCGATGCCTGATGTAATTCGGTTAACCCCGTCAAATCTTCGAGATACTTAGACGAATTGAACACTTGCAGCAAAAAATCAAATTGACGCGTCGCATATTCATCCAAAACGGTGCTGGAGCATGCGATACATTTCGTAAAGTGTTCTGTGGCGGGTAAAACGTGCGAGAATGTGGATAGAAACCCACGGATTGAATGCGGAATAATCCCCAGCATACATTCATCGGGGGAGTTTACGTCGGGCGTTTCGTTGGAAGTGTTGTAATATGCGGGGGCTTCAGCTCTACAATGGAAATTCGTACTGGAAGAATGGGTACATTTGGAGTTTGTTGGATTACCTGTTGGGGTGTTGCAGCAGTGATATCGCTAATTCGGTAGCGAGGGCTCCAGCGATAGCAGAAACTCCTGGACGGGTTACAGTACATTGTTGATCCAACGTACGATCTTTCATAGACTAAATGAAATGGATTAGTTTTAAACGTTTGCAAACATTGGAATTTGCTTACATCTCCTGGTGCAGTGATGTCATTACAGAAATAACATCCTAAATCTCTGCCTGATATGACTCGGACATTCGATTTTAAATCCACTGGTTTTTCGATCTTCCTATCCGTTTTGTAACCATGCCGCATTACTAAATACGTATCGAATCCTAACGCTGCATTGATTACAATCTGAAACATTTCATAGTCCAGGAATTAAATTCTTTTGGGGAATATGTTTACCTTTTGATGATGCGCTGCTAAGACTGTGGGAAGCCATCGACTTTCGCGTGAATCCGTTAAAAGGAAGATGACATCATGTCCTTGCACTAAATCACTTAATAATGCAACACTACTTTGTGTTTCCTTTAGTAAACTTTCACCGACTGAATGTCCTGGCATTGGTATTGTTATTTGGTGTCCTGAAGATAACTGTAATGGATTTAGCATCATAATTGTTGTGTTTGATGAAGTTCAAAGTTTTACCACTGCTGGAAAGATTTTTTTTAAATTCGCTGCCGCCGCCACAACTTTGGCGGTGCCTGCAACGCAGTCCTCGTGGGTGTAAAGGCTTTGCCGCACTGGATTTGAGTAAGATACTTTTCCGTTGTCCACGAACGTGATTTCTCGCACGCCCCAAGCCTTAAATAAACGAATTTGATTTGGACCATAAGTGTTTTTATATATAAGTGCATGTTTGGGTTTCCTTTAATAATGATTTCAAAAAGGGTTTATGGTGTAATTGTTAAATAGAGTGTCAGGTTTATAAATTGGTAGGTAAGTATAATGTAATACTTAAATATGTATATATTATGCATAGGTACATATTAGTTTGTTGTAGATGGGAAGATTTAACAAAATAGTTAAATTTGGATCATACATTTAAATGAGTAACAAAGTTCTAGAAAGGATTTAAAATTAATGGTGTATTAACCACATGGACTATTAACACTTAAGCTAAAATAAATAATTAAACAATAGAGAAATCGGGGAACTAACATAACGGAAACAGAAGAGTTGTATAAAACGCTCTAAAATAAATTGCTATAAAAACAAAATGGACTCACCAAAAGGCTTCGAGCAACTGAGCATCCTAGAGTACCAGCACCCATTAGCAAGAATTTGGTAGTTTTAATACGATCCAAGTCAATATCCGGCAGGAGACGCCATTTCATCAATTTCAAATTTAAATCCACGGAATTCTCCATCATTCTACAACATAAAACAATAAGCCTTGGAATAGTGCTCTATAAAGGGATTGATGTAATCGGGATACTTACCTAATAGGATCCATACTGTTCTTCATATCAACAACTTTAGCACCAAATTTGCCACGGTCGTTCTTTTGCCAACCAATCCACTTGGATTGGCTGTCGCCGTGGGCAAAAAAACAATCCTCAATTGTAGAATCCTTAGGCAATTTTACTCGAAACACTAGACTACTCTGGCAACTATTCAATTCAGATAATCGCATAGACAATACATTAATGGAATGGCCACGAATTTTTGGACTATAATAACAAGATAATTAGTAGTACGAAAATAATATCAAGGACTAAGACCACGAACCAGGAAAAATATAAAAAGGACATATAGTTGCGCATTGGCCAACCTGGATTAGACTCAACGCATGGATCCGAAAATGCAAAATATACTGAATTAATATCGAAATCGTTATATTGAGATTTAAATGCGCTTAAAGTTAAAATACTTAAAGTATTCGATTGAATCATGACAACAAAATAAGTTTTATTAATATACGATAAACTTTGATAGTTGGTTGATAAATTACTAATCTGAAACGGAAAGTACAGTGTATTACAACTGACCTGGAGTTACTTGGATAAGAATACCTGGTCTGGGTTAAGTATTTCAGTTACTAGTTTAGTAACAGGTTCTAAGACATTGAAATTTGAGGGAGTTGGGAAAGCAAACCAAAAGTAATATTGATACTTTTTCAAATCCTGAAAGATAATCCAAATATATTAAATTTGTTGATATACTATGAAATAGTAAACTTACAGCAAAGGTTAATATAAAAAAAGTATTTAACAAACTAGGATCATTAAAAATGTGTCCATTTTTGAATAGCTCCAATAAATGTGAGCCTTCCTCATCGATTAGTCGAAATTTATCACAGTCTTTAAATGACTCCACAGTATTTTTGTTTAAAACTATGCCATGATACGGCAAATACTTGTTTTGGTCCTCAAAATCTCTAGAAATATAGAAGTTAAAAAAAAATCGGCTCATTATATTAGGATCAAGGGCTTTGGACAACTCACATATTAAACGACGTACAATCTAGTTCAAGAAATGGAATCTCATGTTTCTGTTGGATATTAGAATACGAGGCCCAAACATGGCTACGATTTTCTGTTAACCGATCAATATCCAATTTGATTTGTGTTAATTTATACCAAAAATTGGCGTTTATTAACGTTTTAAACGGAACATATTTGCAAATATCGTCTGGCATTTTGAGGTTAACCGTGTTGGCCCCTAACAAAGAAAGACATGCAGAATGCATATCTCCATCCTTCTATACAGAACGCGTATTCGTTCTACAACGTCAGCGTTTGGGCAACCAATCCTAAGGGGCCTTAAATGCGCAACCGCGTTGGCTCCTAACAGAAACACATGCATTCATGCATATCTCTATCCTAGTATTCGTTCTACCACGAGGTACAACGTCAGCGTTTGGTGCAACCAATCCTAAGAGGTCTTACATGATCCACAAGCGGAAAGACCTATTCATTAACATAAAATGAGAACGCCTAAAGGCTACGCTAAGGAATAAATGGAATAAAGGAATCATATTGAGGAAATTGGCATATCTAGTTTAAAAGGACCCTAGGTATGGTGCATTGCCTAATGCGCAGGTGCAGTACAGAGACGTATTTAAAATATTTGGGATTAGGATACACCAGAAATTATTAATAAACCGGAAATACTGTTTTTGGCCACCGTCCATGTCCAATTTTTTATTTTTGCCACTTAAACTTTGTAATTATTCTGTTTATTAAGTTATTTACTAAGTAAAAGAAAAAAGGCTACTTTAGGGGGTCCTAGGTACGCGGATCCCATAGATCTTTCGATGTTAGCTTAACCGGAAATTATTAATAAGCCGGAAATACCGTTTTTGGTCACCGTCCATGTCCAATTTTTTATTTTTGCCACTTAAACTTCGTAATTATCCTGTATTTTAAGTTATTTACTAAGTAAAAGAAAAAAGGCTACTTTAGGGGGTCCTAGGTTCGCGGATCCCGTAGATCTTTCGATGTTAGCTTAACTGGAAATTATTAATAAGCCGGAAATACTGTTTTTGGCCACCGTCCATGCCCAATTTTTTATTTTTGCCACTTAAACTTTGTAATTATTCTGTATCTTAAGTTACTTACTAAGTAAAAGAAATAAGGCTACTCTAGGGGGTCCTAAGTTCGCGGATCCCGTAGATCTTTCGAAGTTAGCTTAACCGGAAATTGTTAATAAGCCGGAAATATTGTTTTTGGCCACCGTCCATGTCCAATTTTTTATTTTTGCCACTTAAACTTCGTAATTATTCTGTTTTTTAAGTTATATATTAATAAGGCTACTTTACGAGGTCCTAGTTTAGCGAATCTTTCGATGTTACTTAACCGGATATGCTTTTAAAGTGATTAAATCCCACTAGACTTAAAGTAATGTGAAATAAGACTAACAATAAATAATTAATATACTTTATTTTGCAAAATTATGTTTGAGGCAATGCATATTTCGTACCATATTGTTTAACAGAATACAATTTGTTTATAATCTTTTAGAGTGCTTTTTATAATAGTGTTCAGCCTAATAGTGCTTTCGCACAGTCCAGTATGGCTGCCATTAAGGTTTACAGTGAAAATTGAACACTGTTTCAATCCAATTGAATATTGTAGATATTTTACTATAGTTATAAGAGTTTTTGGTATCAGTTATATAGATATTTCTAGGTCTATAGTACCATTGGTCGTGTGCAAAGTCTGTTCTCAATCAAATCTGATTGACTTAAGTCTGATTTCCTGTTGTGTTAAATGAGAACTGAACCTCACATTTTTTTTACTACACCTAAGTGTACAAATAACCTAAATATTTATTGATTTACACGATTTTTGTGTGAAATCGCTATAGCAACAATCAGACTTGACCAAATACATAATCTATAATAATATTTGTGTAGTCGCACATATATTTTAACATATAGTCATTGTAGAATAACGTTTACACTAATGTAACATTGAATAAACGTTTTAAAATTCAAAGTTTGTTATAATAAAATTTAAAACCGTAACATATTCTTATATATTTCTGTACTTTCAAATCACTTTTATCTTTTCAAAACAAATTAGAAAACTTAAAAACTATTTACACTATACAAAATTAGGCTTAGATTTTTAAGTATACTTAAACGCTAAAAATGCAAGGACAAGAAATGCAGCTGAGGTATTTTACAATGGGTCCTGTATTTTTAAATTAGTGAAGCGAAATTTAGCACTATTTCGGCGTGTAGATTTTCCTCATTATCGCTAATTTTTCTATAAATTAATTTAAATGCAATAAATACATAGTTTATCTTAAAGATTTATTTAAATATTTGGTCTTGTGTGACTTTGTTTATATATTCCTTCAACTTAACATCTTTTAAACGTGACTTAGTAAATGGAATACTATTAAAAATCGCTAAATACTTAAAGTAGTATTAAAAATATACTCAATTACTATAATTCAGGTCTTAATCATTAAGTTTTAGTGCTTTTCGTTGCACTAAGTCATTAGTGCTTTTGGTACACTACAACTAAGCTGTATTCACAGCAAACCAATTAGTAATTACGATTAAAAATTACAAATAATAATCCAGTTTGTATTATAAACCAATTAATTATAAATATTGTTGTTGTGAATCGCTTTAAAAGTGTAGAAAGTGTTGCCTCAAAAGTATGTCGATCGTTGAGAAGACAATATAAACATAGTGCTTACACACTACATAGTGTAATAGTGCTCATAAGATTGCAATAAGGACGTGCTTTTTATATGTATAATTACGTAAATATATATATATGCATTATGAATATCTTAAGATTTAAATAAAAACATCTATAAAAATAAGATTTTCCCATAAATTTATCATTCTCATAAATCGATATATTTATTTCCGTACAAACAACGGCCGGTTCGCCGAGCTCATTTTGTGCCCCCAAAAAAAGGACGAAATCTGCCTGCTTTTCTTCGGCTCATACCGCTCCAGGTCCTCACTAATCGTATAAATCGGACTAATCCTCAACCCGGTCTTATCTGGGATTATCTTGAAATTCGGCCCCAACGTTTCGTTGTGGTAATTCGGATAACTGAGTAACAGCGGACGTTTCTGTGAATCTGACTTAAACGTCTTCGTGAAAAAGTTCCCAAAATGTTTAGGCGTCGTCAGCTTCACTGCTAACGGTCTAATTGTCGAAGAAATCTGGGATTTCTCTAAAGGGACCTTTGACCCTGTATTAGAAATAGCAAATATGTTGTTTATATTAATATTAGAGCGTTTCGCTAAGTAATCGTTAGCTGATTGGTTGTTATTGTTGTTTATGATGTCATTGTTGTTAATATTGTTGTAATAATACTGTAGAATGTTGCCAGAGTTAATCGTGGGTGGAGTGATTGTCCCGGTTATTTCGTTATTTTTGATATCTTCCTTGATTGGATAATATATTTTTGTTAGGGCCGGACTGGTTTCGGTTTGTATGTTAGTAGGGTCCATGCAGGGGCATTTATTTATCACCTGACAAGCGATATCCAAGCGATGTCACACCTCTTGCAGGAATTTCAGCGGACAGACCCCTTGGCGGTTATCGCCAGACCTAATCATTACCATACCGTCAAGGTCTTCCCCCACCTGAATCACGATCTGATCTCTCAGTAACATTAAACCATTGTCTCCGTCAGATACTTGCAAATTATGTGTTACCTACAACCAAAATTGATATTGTAATTATGTAATTACATATTTAAAACAGGGAGGTACTTTTGCGCCCTAAACTAGATGCTGCAGCAATGTCGCTATACATTAAACGAAAGCCAATAAAATTCCCTACATTTTGATGTATAATAAGTCTAGTTTATAACTAGTATAAGGTAAGATATATGTGCTTAAAGATTTTGTACACACTCCGGCTCTTTTGCGCCCTAAACTAGATGCTTCAGTAATGTCCCTATACATTAAACGAAAGCCAATGAAATTCCCTACATTTTGATGTATAATAAGTCTAGTTTATAAGTAGTATAAGCTAAGATATATGTGCTTAAAGATTTTGTACACACTCCGGCTCTTTTACGCCCTAAACTAGATGCTGCAGTAATGTCCCAATACATCAGAAGAAAGCCAATAAAATTCTGCACATTTTGATATATAATAAGTCTAGTTTATAAGTAGTATAAGCTAAGATATATGTGCGTAAAGATTTTGTCCACACTCCGGCTCTTTTATGCCCTAAACTATTATTGTTGCAATAATGTCCCTATACATTAAAAGAAAGCAAATGAAATTTCCTACATTTTGATGTATGATATGTCCAGTTTATAACTAGTATAAGGTAAGTTATATGTGGATAAAGATATTGTATACACTCCGGCTCTTTTGCGCCCTAAACTAGATGCTGGAATAATATCCCTATACATCAGATGAAAGCTAATAAAATTCCCTACAATTTGATGTATAATAAGTCTAGTTTACAACTAGTATAAGGTAAGATATGTGTACTTAAAAAATTCGTACCGCGTAACATACTAATACTGTACATGCGTTGGCACACGGGACTTTGCTAATCGTGGCGGGTTATCCGAGCGCGCTGCCAGTCAACGTAGTACAAGCCGCTGGGGCAAGATGACGATGTTGAAGTTAGAAACGCCGTAACTCCTAAACGGATTGAATAATCGATATTTTGTATTGATTGATTTCGACGTAGAATTTGGTTTTGTATACATATGCATTTTTATACATTTATTAACGCATTTTATAATTAGTTAATGTTAAATTATTACAGTGGTGATAAGTCTTGTACGCATTGAATAATCGAGGTTTGTGCAAAAGTTAGATTTGATGGTAAACTTAATCGATCTTTCCCCAATATTCAAATCCTTTGTTACTGTGCATAAGTGTTTTAAATAAATATTAATCATTTGCATAATATTGTAATAGTTATGTATGCATTAGAAATCTGTATTTTTGTACAAATTCATTCCTGTTTATAAGTTGTGACGTCGTCAATTAACTAATGAACAGGTTAAAACCAAATAGGCCCAATGCGTACCTCGATCAGTCTACGTATACAGTGTATAGTGAATGATGTGATTGCTTTGCTTGTGATTCGGTTTTTAATTTGTTAATAACTTTAGTAAAAACAATGTTTTTACTATGTTTAACATTGTCAAAAGTACAATACAGTGTTGTTGATTGTGTTTTAATATAGTTTGACGATGTCAAAGTGAATTTTGTTAGGTTTTTGTGAACATTTATTCATCGGGGGAAACTTGTAGTAATATGTGCGAAGATACTGCTTCGTGCTCGGCCAAAATGATTTCTACGCGGTAAGGTAAGACTTTTAATATCATTCTTTTATTATGTAGCAACAAATAGGTAATTTGTACATGTAATCCTTAGAGTTAAAAGGTGCTATGTCCACATTGATTTATATATATATGTATATATATAGTCCTTGGAGCACAAAAGTGCCATGTCTATATAGTTTATAAGTTACCTGTAAGGGCTTTTCACCCGCTGCCAATTTCGAGCAATATTTCGACGGGAAATATCCCACTCTGCCCAAGCACTTGCCTTTCCACCAATCTGGGTCGCTAGTATCGATGACTGTGACCTTGTAACCAGCTTTTAAATCAAGCTCATCTTGATGGCGAGCTTTAAAATTGTATAATACGACGTATAAGTTTGTTGGCAATAATCTATGTGCTTTCTAAAAAGACAAAAACATTTATTTTATTGAATCAAAAGTTGTTTGTTAACGGTGCACGTTTTAGAACTACTGTTTTGTGGTTTGAAATGAACTTACTTTCCCGCCAACGGGGCTGGGGCAAGGGGAGGTGCTTGCGCTCGACAAGCTTTTTTCGTTGTCGTCCGGTAACTCTACCGACGACATACGCATGTTCCGGGCGCTTAGCAGCCTCCGGTTGTGGACCGGACTTGACGGGGCTAAGAAATATATATATATATATATATATTAATTAATTTAATTGATTGCATTAAATGGTTTTATATTTCCATGCAGTATTCTTGGATTAAACTTTGAATTTCAAAGCACAGTATTTGTATTTCCAATAATAACAATAAGACAGAATTGATACTTAAAGTGTAAAGTATCTGAGATAGGTGCATACTTGATTTTGCCTTTAGGGTCGACCTATGGCTGTGTTGTTGGGTGGCATGCCTAGGTGCTTTTCATGCAACATAAATCACACAATTATTGTCATTTAAGTCATGCATATTGTTCGCATATTAATTATATCCGTGTGAACCATTAAAATACATATATAAGAAATCGAGCTCAAACTATGAAAATCGTCTAATCGTACATTGTATCCTGGACGAGGACGAATGGTTCGATTGTGGCTCGCTAGTCCCAGCCGTACCCACGTGGCGGCGCCTCTGCACATGCTCCGTACTCTCGGGCGAGTCCAACGACAAACTTTTCATTCGTAAGTTCAGTTTTTGTCGTCTCGGCGAATGTGGCGCTGTATACAAGTCGAAACAATTGATAAATACTGCTTTACACCCAATACGCCAATACCATATACAAATTGTTTTGGTGAAAATGGTTACCCTGACATATAAACAACCAAGACATTCAAATTATACATATATTATATCCAATTATCCCCTTTTTAAACAAATATCTCTAAAACTACTAATAATATGTAATTTTAATTAGTATAATTAGATTCCTCGTACATTTTTCAATATGTTAGTTTTTTTTTCGCAGTTCTAGCTTCATAATTACGGGTTTTAAAGCACATTGAATTATTCTATTGTAATACTCGTGAGGTGCTTCGCACCAGTAGGCGCTTCACTTTCAGCGAGCTTTCCGGTAGGAGCGCCGACCCGTGTCCGTTCAGCCCGGAGTGAGCTTTCTAACGTTCTACGTTCTGTGCGTTAATTTAGAAAATATTTAATAACTTCTGTATTTCCCCACCGATTGTAATGAAATTTTCAGGACATATGTTTTAAACTGCGGGGAATCTGAATCTAGTAACAAAAATACTTGGAAATTTGTAGTTTGTTGTGAAATTGAGTTTATTGTTGAATGTCTTGGTTTATTTATGTGTGGATGTTTGTTCGTAGTATTAAGCGACATAAAACAGTGAAACAATACATAGCCGTGTTTCATGCGTTGCTAGGTGATGGTTAAATGGTTCCTGGAGGCCTCTTTTGCTAAAATGACGCACTATAATTTAATACATACAGTATTTGTACAAGTATACATTATATACATATGTTGATATTTCTAAAAACAACAAACGTTTGCAACAATACAAGAAACACTAGAATGCTTTTGTTATTAAACCTATATGAAATACATTTAAACCGATTTGGTTTCCGTTGTGAAACAAACTAATATTGTATATATACAAGTCGAAATAATAATGTGTCATTATGTACAATTTTATGTTACTAGTGCTTTGTTTAATTAAGCGCAAAATTATAAATTTGTTCTCTAATTACGAAGCACTATATGTTTAAAATAAATAATAATTGCTCGCTAATAAATGATGTGACTTATTGATTTTTGTATTTCATATAAGTTAAATGGTTTGACCAGTGTTACAGACCAAGTGAGTTAGCGCAGCCATCTTGAGTTAATGCCACAGAACTCGTCGATATCCTCATGCTTGTACCTAACAAAATCACATATATCTAAAATTTGAACATATCAACAAAAATATATATATATACAAATTAAACAGACACACAAATAAAGAAACCAAATGAAGCGTTTAAGTAATCGTAGGGTTATGGTTAGGGGTTAGGGAATATTGGAGGTTTATTATTAGTGCCAAACCGCGCTTAAACCGCGCTTAAATCAACCCCATGCAAACTTACGGATTTATAGTCTCAGGGTCATACGGATTTTTATAATTTACATAGCAAAGATCTAGAGTGCCCTGCACTTGACTTATACTTAGATTTGTCTATACATGGAATACTAATATGTGAATCAAAACATAATTACGAAACACTGGGGCCCAAATCATTAAATATCTGTTGCTATGACACACGCAGCAGGTTGTACCGACTCGGCCGTCGAATCGTATGTGTTTTCAAATGCAATCGTTCTCTGGCGTGCTGTTTTATTGCTGCAGCTACAAAAACCGCCGTGTGTGTTCATCCTCGCGCAGCAGCCGACTCGACAGCCGACTCGATGGTACAAGTCGCTGTGTGTGTCATTGCTCGAAGTGTGTAAGGTCTCGTTTAATGTTTCAATTCGTAAATAGTCGTGGTTTATAAATAATAAGACGAAATTTATAATTTTTATTATTATATTTTATTACTTATCACAGATTTGGTTGTCAAAAATATGGTTATATTTTTTAATTAACGCAGAACTACATAACAAATAACATAATATATATTTAAGCTTTAAATAACAATTGTTGGTAAAATAATCGACGAAAACAATCCGAAATAAAATCTAGCAACAATATAATTTTAGAGAACAAATGAATTCACTCAAAACAATTGGGTATTCTCTAATATGATTTAGTTTCATACAAAAATCATTCTTTTGTGGCCGCCAGGCCCTCAAAAATACACCATTTTGTGGAACCATTCAATTATGATTTCGCGAGTTTAAAATATCGAACCCTTTTATTTAAATAGGTAATAATTATTTTTTAGTTTTAGGCGCGACCTTTTTCGCGCTATTAGCCCCTTGTTTTTTATGATTTGACGGCACTGGTGACGGGGGGGCCACTGGAGGCAAGTCCCCATTTTCTTGAGATACGGTTAGACACAGGGGTTGCCCGAAGGGCCTATTGCCTTGCCCTGAAGTCGAGCTGCGTTCTATAATACACGGACAAAACAAACCAGCTGTGGTAACTGACACTTTAACAACTTAAGTCTGGTTAATATTGTCGCCTGCAACGTACTAGGATTAAAGGAACTAAAGTATATAGGTTAGAGCCTCGCAGACGTTGTGCGCAAGCGCATTGAGACTATCCCCATGTGTAACACAAGTATGGCGAGTAAACAAAATGGAAATAAGAGTTGCAGAATACAATAAAAACAAATTGACCAACGAATAAATAAATAAAGCCAATAAGACAAGACAATGAATGAGAATATCCGAAACATTTAGATGAAATAAGCGATTCACGGCACATTTATATATATATATATATTGTAGCCGTTTCACTAGAATGCATCAGGCACATATTAGGACATGAGACAGACATACACACACACGCACACACACACATAAACGGCCCTATTTTGAATGTGGCGTAATTATTTACTTTCTGGCAAGGAGATGGACCTGTTGTGGGGGGACCCGTTCCTCGACCGCGACCCAAAGCCGGTTAGGCTCTTCATACCAGCGAAGAGCCTGCGCCTCATCGACCCGTCCGCGTTGGTAGGCCCCACTTGCCCCGTTGCACGATGCTCTACCATAATCCAATCATTTATTTGATTTATAATAATCATTGTAACATATTTATATTATCGGTTTATGTTAATCATTGTTAGTAACATGACACTACATGAAAATATAACCGTATTCCTTACTTAGAATCACATGAATCCTGTGCTTTTAAATTCATACTACAATTGCCATGAAACTATATTAATATATATGTGACTATTTGAAAAACGTAAATATAATATAACGATTTATTACTAAATGGTACATTTCTCATAAAAACTACATAAACAAAAGTTGCTGGAAATTTAATAATCTTCAATATTACTAAGGCACACTTTTTCTCTAACTCGTACCGTTTTCGAGATATTGAACAATTAACTAGCTCCAGTTAATTTCAAAAATAAAATAAGTATTATATTTGTATGTTTAAATATATTGGTTGTAGAGCGTTCACATACACACATGTACGTTATCTTAAAGACTGAAAGTTACGTATATAAGATTTAATATTCATTTGGTTTTAAGTCAGACTTAAGAATACGGTTATACATGCATATTATATTAAACTAGCTACATTTTATATCAAGTTTAAACGTTGGTTTATCGAAGTCGGTCGCGAAGCGATTTAAACACGGTTTATATTAAGCGCAGTTTAAATAATTCGTCCTGGAATACCCCAAGGTACATTAGGAATCGATAAGGAATAAGATAGGAATTATCAAAAAGACATGCGTAGAAAAATATTTGCATATAAAAAAGAAATTAATATAAATTTAATGAAATAATCAAAAAATAAAAATCACTTTTAGTGTAAAATTATACTAATGAATCATGTTTCTATAGTAGTATTAATTATATTAAATATCAAGTTTGAGATGCTCAAAACGAGTATTTCCTTATATACTATCGTATAAGAACGTAAACAGTGTAAAATAACATATAAATTTATGTTGAAGAACGTATTTTATTACTCGCTAAAGTCTAAATTATAAATTTTAATAATTGTACTAAATATTTTTATATATATTTTATAGTATATTAAAATAATTTACACAAAATTGTAAGACATAGGTGCTACGCACTTAAGCTTGTTTTTGATTATAATGATTTGTTCCTATTCCGATAAGCGTTTTTTTGTTGTTGTTCTTTTTTGTCTTTTTTATTTTTATTTTACTGAATTTAGATAATATTACATGATTCATAAGTAAATATTACCTAAAAATACATTTGACCGTATTTAGCGAATACTCAAATATAAAATGGGTGTAAAATATGAAAAATATTAGCAATATAATAATAATAATTTTATATAAAAATGAAAATATAATATCGTGTATTTATCATCACACCTGAGCTGGTGGAATTGGGTACGGGGTTGGTAACGGTTAGGCTCGACGAGCCTAGGGGCCTGCTGGGTTGGGCGCGGCGGTTCAAGCTCTGCCCCGAGGAGCCCGAGCTCCCAGGCGCCGATCCCGACCCACTGCGGTCAGTCACTAAGATGCCCACCGGCGGCGGCCGCTCGCTTAAAGCCCCACCACCACTCACCACGTCAGAACGTACTTTCGTGTTTGATATCTCACCAGCTTGCTTTAGCACCTGGTAGATTAGATCGACTTCGGGGCTTTCTGAATTTAGAACCATACAAAATAATAATCATCCTTGCGTTTCGTACCACCAGATACAAAATTAAAGTCCCTATACTCAATTTAAAATACGCTTCCACCCTCGATAATTGACTAAAAACGTAGCGCGCGGCATTTAGAAGTACGTTAATTTGGCTTTACCGGCGTTTTGCTGTACCTAACATTTTACCGTTTCGCCAGTTTACTGTCTCAGACGAAATACTTTATCCTCAAGTGTTTTTTCTGTCGTTTTGCCGTTGTCCTCAAACGCTGAGAGGGCAAAACGCTGTGAATAACAAGAATAGTGGGTAAGGCATTTCGCCTGGGACGGCAAATAGTGGGAAAGGCAAATCTCGATTGTTTCATTGAATTACACAAAACTCGGACCTCGTAGCTATTGTTAGGCTGTTTCACAAAGCATGTTAATAGGCTACACTTGTTTATATCACGTTCTCTGTCTAGCAACGGTAAATAACAATGTTTTTATTATAAATTATAATGTTTCTAGATAAAGACCGAGCTATAAGCGTTATTAATCGTGTTATGCAGTGATTATTAGTATATGTAAACGTATTACGTTAGTTTACACTCGCAAATCTACCTAAGTCTGGTGATAGAAGTCGGTTTGAACCTTTGAATGATAACTGTCGATTCAATGTTGACATTCCGTAATAAGTATCTGCGCCACCTGATACCAATTTACACAGAACACATTTAAGAATACATCAAAATTAATTGCATTAAATTCTGAACACGTAATTTATTTTTAATTTGTTGCACAGTGTCTACGAAGAGCTGTAGGGTTCGGTGTGTCTTATAAATTGAAATAAATTATATTTATGCCCAGATTTCAATGAACTAAGAAGAAGAATAAAGCAATAAATAAATCGACTAACTTTCTTCTTCGACTGTAGTTTCTGGGACTCGTGTTTCGATCTCAGACGTAGATTTTTGCCGGCGAAGCAGTCTGGACTTGGATTGGCATTTACCCACTTTGTCCTGGCAATCTAGATGCACATTCATCTTGCAAACACGACATTTTATTCCTTGCCGTGTATGTCCTGAAAGTCAACATTTATATATATATATATATATATATATATATATATATATATATATATATATACAAGGGACACCCGTGGGCACCGTGTGCCCATATGGTAAACAGAACAAATGTCAGTTTTAACGGGTGGTGAATAATTACACGGTTTTCCTTCAGTCCTACTGTAAAGAATAGAGCTTACTTATAATATTGCTCAAAAAATAGGCATGATTTTTATGTTTTTTTTTTCTCAGTTTAGGAATAAATATCAATTTTGCGCCTAAACCACTTTAAAGCTCGTCTTTTTGTCTACATTATACAATTTTTTCGTACCTAAATATATGCAACTTTTCTAGATATCGCGGAAAGTATGTTTAGGTCACTACTAAACGAGCGGACTCGTATCTACTGAACGGGTCATCTAAATTTCATTTTAAAGATAGATTCTAAAAGTGTATAAAATTCTCTACAACTTGTATTAATATTTAGGGTAAATAGTTAGAATTTGACAAAATGGCGGCCGTGTGAATAAAATAGGTTTTTTGGTTTTCACTTTAGGGCGTTATAAATAATAGATATTTATGAAATGGTATGCATATTACTAGTACATTTTGTAACAAATAGAATTAGCTTTTATTTAAAATAAATAATAAACAAATCGGTCGAGTAGTTCCTGAGATATTAGACCCAGTTTGAAAATGGTATAAATGCGAGAAAACCGCGTTTAATATATACTGGATAACTTGAATATTTTTCAACTAATATTTATGCAGGATTTATCTATGCGTATGAAACCGGGTTGAGTGTCTGTCGCTCGTTCTGTATGAATGTATGAAACTTTGTTAATAATAGTTTCAAAGTCGAACAATGCAAAGTTAATAACACACTTACAGCTAATCCGTACAAGTTTCGACTGGTTAAAAATTGAAATGGGGCTTCACGTAACAGGCTGCTAAAGTTATAATGGAGCCTGCTAACTTTAGATTAGATTTTACGGCGCATTTAATATAATGTTATTAGCGCAACAGTGCGCGCACGACACATTCAACTGTAATTAAACTTTTGATGACTGCTGGTGGTAATCTGTCATTGTCAGCGAATCGGATGAACTTTTTGTGTACGTGTTTGATGGATTGGTGAACTTCCTTATAGTAAATCGATGTTTGTGCCGTAATCATAAAAATAATAATACGATATTTTCGTATTAATACGTAAAATATTTAGAAATGCGAATTCAATAAACAATTTCGATGGTTTAAAAGTTTGAATTTTGTATATTATGGTAGTATTTAAACTGGAGGTACTAGTTTACTCTAAATGTTTTATTAAGAGCATGAAGTAGAAAAATGAAAATTGCTATAATTTTGTTGTGGAAATTTTACTTACCCCTAAGTACTTGTGAACAGACATCACATGGTGTGATTTTCTTATACGTGTACTCTTGGAAGTTATGCGCATCGTATTCCCCGCGGCCCAAATCACGTCCTCCAGCGGCCCCATTTTTTCTAATAACCCAAGGATTAAGACATATTAAGATTTATTTCCTTAGCAATTCCTATTATTTAACACCAAAATATTAGGCACAAATTTGGTCTTAAAATGACTATTATAATATTTTTTATTTTTGTTGATACATATATATTAGCTTTTTGCTGTTGGCAATATGTAAAAAGCAATTAAGATATTTATATTACGACATCAATAAAGGAAAATGAATGCATAAGACAAGAAATAGTGCGAAGCATTCAGAAGAAAGTACCTTAAAGTGATCGCTCCTTGAGACATTTGTGTACAAGAAAGGTTAGAATATATTTTCTTGAATTATAACAACTGTATAAGTTTAGGCGGCTCGCGCGTATTTAATGCCGGCCAGTCCCGCCGCAGACGCCGCCAAACCATCGGGGTCCAACGCACTATCATTTATTTCTCTTTTTATAATAATAAATTGTTATAATTCAGAAATATTGTTTGTTTTCTATTAAAAGAAAAAGCGGGTACTGGGAGTTTGGGAATGTAAAGGGGGGGTAGGCTTAAAGGGGGTAGGGGTAAGCAAGCGTATATAAAACGAGGGTAACCTATTGTTTACCTCATTGCAATGATAGTCGAAACAGCATGGTACATTTGATTCTTTCTGAATACGAAAAACAATTAAAATGTTAGAATTGAAAATTCGCCTAAAGAAAGAAAAAACTTTGCTAAAACCAAATAATAAAAACATATAGTTAGTATGCCATAATCTACATTCAAATGTATTAGTCATAATTATAAAAATAAAACATGTTAGCACATAGCTTGAATTGGTCACAAAGTAATGCCGGCAGGTGCAGCCGCGCTGCCCGTCAACATTTTCGAACATTACCGGACTATTTCAACCAATTTATATAATATACTATAAGTATGACCAATTATAAACTAGATTTTATTTTGAACGTTTTTAACCCTTTAGTGTCAACGAATATTTTTTGTGCAGGCACCAATGCCTCCCGCTTCCCGTTTATTCTAAGCAACTTACCGTTTTTGCGAAAATCGACGATTTTCACTGTTTTTTCACGCGGTTTGCTGTGGAGGTCGTAATAATATTTCAATTAAGTTGAAAAAATTTGACAATATACACTAAATATAGGTTGTTTGACTGTCCAAATTTCAACTTTCTATTTTCTATGGTTTGGTCGGAAAAAATTCGCAAAATTTGATAAAAAATTAAAAAAAAAAAATTCCGTGAAATGTATCCAAAAATTTTTTTCTTTTCAAACCGGCTGAAACTAAGTTTCTAAAGTAATTAAATATCGGGGAACTCAAATCTGCTAACGGCGGCTCGATACGATGCACCGTTTTCGAGTTATATGGAAATTTGCATTTTATCAACTTCAAACCGCGCTAACAGCAAATTCTAACGGTTTCTCATAACTTTAATTAGCATTTTTGGAATCAGCGTACTCAAATTAGTCTAAATATATGTCAAACTCAAAAATATTTATGCGATTTTTTTTCCGAAAAAATGTCAAGGGGTACCCCTTACCGTTTTTGCGAAAATCGACGATTTTCACTGTTTTTTCACGCGGTTTGCTGTGGAGGTCGTAATAATATTTCAATTAAGTTGAAAAAATTTGACAATATACACTAAATATAGGTTGTTTGACTGTCCAAATTGCAACTCTCTATTTTCTATGGTTTGGTCGGAAAAAATTCGCAAAGTTTAAAAAAAAAATCAAGTTAAATGAATTCCGAATAATGTGATCAAAAATTTCTTTCTTTTTAAACAGGCTGTAAGTAAGTTTTCTTTTTTCTTTATTGCCCCTTTCAATTTAACTGTCGTCACCACTGAAGGGTTAAACTTTGCAAGATGCAACTTTAATATAAATATGTATATATATATATAGAGTTGAACCCAATTTACGTAGTAGATGTGAGTACTTACTTATCAGCGTCCCTCGGTGAGGAATTTCCTGACGTTGGCGGCGTTTTTAAGCTCTTAAAGGCTTTCAGCCACTTAGATTTCATGCTGCCGGTCGATGCTGATGACATCTTGCGGTCGCGACCCGTATCACTCGACTCGAGCTTATTCGAAAATAGTTCTTTCTGTAACAAAAGCATTTTGGTGCTAGTTCAGAAACATTGTTACGACGCATCAGAACGAACAATCTAATAAATTAGTTATTATTTATAATGTTGAACATCAAATATATAATATATTATTATTTTTCTTTATTTGCATATGTATAGACAGATTATTATAATAATAATAATAATAATAGTAATATTAATAATATTAATTATAATAATTGTAGTAGTAGTAGTAGTAGTAATATTATTATTATTAAAATTATTATTATTACGTATTATTATTATTACTATTATTATTATTATTATTTATAATATATAATCGGTGCATTGTATGTACCAAATCTTGTTTAGTCTACCATTTGCTTTTATTGTTGTGTCTCGACTTGAGTTAAGCCCGCCAACTGGAGATATTGGCGCTTCAAAACAAATACTCTAATATTATATACAAATTATTCTTTGATTGTTTCTCCAATATAACAATATATATTTATAAAATATCGATACAACATGAATACAAATTAACTGTTATTAAAACCTATAAATAAACTCGTTCCTAAACCTAACTATAGCGTGACTAACACTAATAAATTACCATCCAATAAAAAACCCGATTTGTACTATTTTAAAACAAATTATCCTAAAAAAAAACCGACAATAAATACACATTAAAAAACTTACCAAATGTGATCGCAGGGTAACCCAGCCCATAATAAATAAAATATCAGTTCAAATACCGCCTAAACCAGGGTTAAGTGTCGCTTAACACCTGGTGCCACTCATGTAAACGCACGCTTAACGCCACTGAACCTCAAACTTAAACACCGGCTTAACAAAGCAATGATGATGGAATCACGGTGCCAATCAAAACAAAATAACACAGCAGGATTGAGGACAGCAGGACGACCTAGGGCAGGTCAAATATGTTATTGATGTGCAGGGGCAGGTCTTGCGCACGCGTCTCCTCATCCTGCCCGACAAACACCGAACACACACGAACACAACGACAGCCTTATTAAAAATTAATCGGACAAACTTTTTATTTCTATTGCTTAAAACAATAGATTGATCTTTTTGTAACATAAAGATTAGCAAATGTTTCAGGTCGTTAATTAGGGTCCTATAGCTCCGGAAGTAAAGGGTCTTTGAATTACAGTATCCAGATGATTATAAAACAGCATTTTTCTCATAACCGATCTAATTTATTCGTATACACGGTTATATGCGGTGAGCATAGGTTCGCCTAGAGACACGTACGTTTGTCCGACAGCGACGTGGCATCGCCCGCCAATCTTTCACACCGTGCACCCTCACCAACTTGACAGAAATTGGGGCGAGATGCGCTCTGCATAATAATTTAGTTGTTTGGTTTCGCAAATCAGCTCAAACCCACAAATCATAATTAGATTCGTATAATTAGGGAATATATCAGGAATTTTACTCATTAGTGTTTTTGAACGCGATAGAAATTATAAGTTTTAAACTCGGTAACTTTACAGAGGTTGGCGGCAAGTGCACCGTCACTTGCGGGTAAATCAAATAATATCTAGCTAGGTAATTATTTTTGTTATTATATATAAAGTGCTTCTTTTTGTTGTTGTGAGGCGTCGCGTCGCTTTTTGGTCGACGTCGTCGTGTGAAAGTGCTTAAGGCGAGATGCGACTGTGTTCACGCTGCAGATGAGCGTTTAATAATGCATGTGAACAAAGAACGCGACAAGTGCCCACTACACCCAAGCGCAAGCGCAAGCGCACTACACACCTCCTATATTATATTCAATATTTTTTTACTTGTACACAAATATAGCTCTTACATTTACAGAGTTATAAATACCCAGATGCATCTCTATATGTATCTAGATTTCTATCCAGAACGTACATTAACATACAAAAAATCGAGAACACCCGTGGTTCATTAATTTTTATGTTAAATGTATTTAAACCATGAAATTAAGCTTAATTGACGCATTTTAAATTTGTTTTGTATCATGATGCCGCCTTAGACAGAATAAAAAATCTGGGCATTTTAAGGGACACTTTATGTAGTTATAAAAGTGTTTTTTGTGTCTATGGAATAAAAACAGGTTTGTTACTGGTTTGACAAAAGCCTCTAGGATATGTTTTGCTGAAACGGGGATAGGACAACGACCTTCACAATTGGCTGAAAGCCAAGCTTTTTAACTTGTGTATTGTGGGAAGTGGAACAATCTCGTTCACAGCGTACAAAATCGTTACAGGATTACAACTTATAACAAACTTTTCATTTGTTACAACACTTAATCGCCTTCATCTATTTTATTTTGTTGTGTTGGTTTTGTCATTATTTCAAAGCTGTATTGTGGTTGCCCACTTATACGAATGTTTTAAGGAAGTATTTGCTCATTTTTTTTTTAAAATTAATTATTTAAAATTCAAACCTGATGGTTAATGGCGCTTAAGTGAATCTGGGCGACACGTAAGTCGAACCTCTTCATACTGATGTCTTCCTGGACTTCATTGACCTTGTTGAACAAGTTAGACTCCAGCGAACGTTGTTGCACCCGCAGTAGAGTATCCAGGGCGTCTGACACTTGCTTTATTTGGACTTCAAGATCCAAAGCTTCCTTCCTTAACGCGTCGTGGCTTGGTTTCACCTGAATGGCCGCTAAGCGGTCAATCACTAGTTCATTTTTCAACGGGGGCGGTACATTTTCCTGTAGAAACAATTATTATACATATAAACACTCCTTTCTGTGAACTCTAGAGTCTTAACTACTATGTCATGGCGAGAAACTAAATTGAAAATAATACAACTACTGTAAAAAGTTATACGTCAGAATACGTTAGAATCATTCTTAAATGTCAACTTAAATATGTTATATGTAGATAACAGCGTATGTACATTTTGGAATTCGTGTCCATCCGTTGATTCTGGATCGGGTAGCGGTGGCTGTGGAGCCGTGAATAGCCGTTTCATCATTTGCCTGTTGGGTGGCGACTGGGGGAGCGACCGGGCGAAATGGGTGAGATCCGTCATCCCTGACACCGCTTTACATTGGGACGAAAGTCCCTCGTACCGTTTGTATTGTTCCATCGCCTGCATTAAAAAGATATAAACACGATATTTTCACTTCAAACAAAACAACTTTTACGTGTAATTATACAAAGTTATTCAGTCTCAAATACTAAATTTGCATAATTTGTAAAACAGAATCGCAATGATGTTCCGTCTACAACAAAAACTGTTGACGATAACATTATAAAACTTTAAACTTATAAAAAGGATTTTACTATTTTTATAATATCTCCGAAACGGTATGACTTAGAGATAAATAGTTCTTATAAAAGTTAAAGATATTTAAATTTTCAGCAACTTTTATTAATAAAGCCTTTTCGAAAAATTCACCATTTACTAATAAATCGCTTTTTAAAATAGGCTTGTCATATTTACGTTAAGCTAGTTCCCATACGTATTGTTTTACGGAAATCGTAGAATGAATTTAAATCAAAATAAAGCTAGACTATAATAGATAAGCAGGGAAAGTATAAATAAGTCGAGTGAAAGCTCTACAAGTAATTTTAATATGAAATATAAAATAACAAAATTCATCTTGATAGCAAATTGTATATTTGGGTGTGTGAACGCTCTATATTAAATATGTAGAGAAAAAAATTATTACGCAGTTGAAGAGATATGTATAATGCAGAGACAGTTAAAAAATGGGTACTGCAAAAGCAATACGAGTTGAGATTATATTTCTTTTTGATGTAAGATATGTTTGTCCGTGGAGAGAACCGACGCGATGCGATGCGACGCGACGCCTTGAAACATTAAAATGATTTTTCAAAATGTTCGCTCACGTCCCGTGGGATAACCGATAGAATATTTGAGGGTGTTTATGTAGCCGGTCGCATACACGCCGCAAGCAAGGTCATGATGCCCTTAAACGCATTCCGTATACGGAACGTAATCAGCGCCAAGCAGGATTTGCCTGTTTACTGCAGGAAATACACTGCAGGGTTTCCCTCGCTCGCTCGCACGGACCACAGTCATTATCATATTTTCCATGTATAATGCGACTCTTACTAGCTCTGTACATCTATAAACAACTTGTGTGTCTGTGGGTCTGTGAACAACAGTAAACCTGGTCAAATAATTAAACTTTAAATTTAAAGTTTCTATGTAACCAGGAAAAAACCTCATGTATGTCTGTATATATATGTATGTATGTATGTATGTATATATATGTATGTATGTATGTATGTTTGTCTGTCTGTCTGTCTGTCTGTCTGTCTGTCTGTCTGTCTGTCTGTCTGTAACATTCCGTAGTACCGGTAGCTGAAATAATATAATTGTTTCTCTAACAATGGAATAGTTTAAATGAAGCCCGCTTCAGGTGAATCATTGACCGTCAGTGAGGTGTGGTTGCCCGCTAGTTTATCAGCGCACCGGGGTATATTCCATCTAACTGTATTCAAATACGTTAAAACGTTTCCTTTGTTAAAATAATATAGAAATGTCAATGCATAACAACTTATAAATTTCCCTGTCATGATGTTTTCTCTATTCCTTTTTTCTTTTTAATAAAAATCAAATATGTCGATCAAGTGGTGACGTAAGGGGCACCGTACGCCATCGAACGTCTATGTTGACATATTGAATAACTTCAATATGAAATGGATATGGGTATTTGTCGGTGACAGCTAAGTGATATCTATATCGAACGACTGACGACTAATCCGACGTACATTTGCAAATACCATTTGTACATTACACCACTACAATTACACCGTAACGACACCCTAATTACACTGACTTAAATGCCTATTAATTTACAACCGTATTTATGCAAATTGCCTCAAATATTAATGACTTTCTAATGAATTAATTCTAAAGTAGTCCGCGGTCACATCGTGTTTGGTGTGTGTCTGTTACATGCTTTTACAATATATTTCCTCAAAATGCAATTGTGGTTTTTCTTTTAATTTAAGATATTAATTGCCAGCTTTAATTATAATTAATCATGAAATTAAACACTTACCCGTGCTGATACAACTTCGGCTCCCTGAAGTACTGATTCGGATAGAGTTGTGCAAAGATCCGCATAGATTTCTTCCAATTCCTGAAAAAAAAACAAAAGATATACTGAAATACACAAATTGTATCGAATAATTAAACGCTGTTTTAATTTCGTCAATTAAAACTAATCCTAGTTTATTACTATTAATTTAAAATATGGCTCATACTTAATTTATGTGGTATAACTTCCCTAGGGGTATAATACACCCCAAGGTTGTTTGCACGTTGTATAAATCCGATGAACCTTAACGGTTTAATGAGGGAAAACCGGTTTGCCTTCCAGTGCCAATCACACCATGTCGTTAACGAGGCTTTCCGACCGGACATTAGCAATTCATCAAATCACCATTTGCATCCGGAAACTACTAGTTCACAAACTTGTCACCAACGTCCAACAAAAATAGCGCTATTGTATCCATATAGCTTTGATTAAATTTACGAAAGAAATTCTAATTAATTCAAACCGAATTGAAATCACTAATTAGTTAATTTCACTTCGTTGTTAGCAAGTAATTAATTTGTTTTGTTGACACTGAGAATACTATATTGTTGTCCTATCCAATAGACTATTATCAGGGCCGTATTTAACCATTTTGTACCTCTAAGTTTTTCTTTCTTGTACGCAGTATTAAGTATTCGATTATTCAGTAAATGGTACATTTTTTAAAACAACTTTATAAACAAAAGTTGTTGGAAATTTTAATATCTTTATTTTTTATATAAATAACTTTTCTCTAACTCATACCGTTTTGGAGATATTAAATAGGTAGCAAAATACCTTTTTTCTAGACCTTAAAACTTTTATATCCCGATTAATTAGTAAATGGTACATTTGTCAAAAAACTTATAATTTAAAAGTTGTTGGAAATTTTAATATATTTATTTTATATAAGAGTAACATTTTCTCTAATTCTAGCCGTTGGCGAGATATGGCAAAATTGGTCCAGGTGCGCCAAAAGTACTGAAACGACCCTGCGACCAATTCACAATTCTCCCAAGAATTGTTTGACATATGCCACAGATGCGCTGTTACGTTTGCATAGTGTAATTGTTTGCTTGTACTCTGACAACAGCTGTGACTCAAACTCAAATTTACTATAAGTCACATAGAATATATTTGGAGTTGTACTCCGCTGAGTTCGTTGCATAATTTAGTAGCACACATGTGTTTACCTGTAGTAATTGCGGTAGTGTTTCCTTGCTGTACTCGTCTAACATTCCGTTGGTCGCATGCAACTGCTGCACGTACGCATTGTGACAGTCGAAATACGCACTTAACGACTGTGTTGTTGGCGCGCTCAAATAGATTAAGTACGCATTCTTGTAGTCTTGACGGCACTACAACCACACATACACACATATTCTTTCTATTAATTATATGCGTTACAGATTATTTACCTTTATACAACTAGTAATTGATATTACTAAAAGTAATTGTAAAAGTAATTGATGCTACAAAAAGTAATTGTAAAAGTAATTGATGCTACTAAAAGTAATTGAAAAGTAATTGATAGTGCTGAAATGAATTGGGGGTACCTACCTTGGCAAGTTTTTCCTCCGTTTTGGCAATGATCGTTTCATAGCTTTCCCGATGTGTAAATACTTTTCTTGACTGAATTTTGCGATGAAAAGAGCGCTCTAGTAATGGCCTAGAAACTTGGCGTCCTAGAATGCTTGCGATGTCACTGTGAGCCTGCGAGTCGATCTCCACTTCCTGCAGCAGTGTCTCCCATGTATGGAACAACGTACTCGGGCATGCTGGCCTAAAATTACAAAAGCATTGAATTCAAAATACGACTTTAACCCCAATTTAATTCTTAAACAAATCTTATTAACGCTTGTTAATTATTTATTATTTCTGTAAACTTGCAAAAAATATACCTTTCTTTTCTAAGTTCGCCGTTGCGTTTACGGAAGTTTGATACCAATAGTTGCAATTCTTCAGCATGTTGTTCATAGATTTGTGACAGTTGTTGGGTAAAATCAGACACTGTAACAGATAGACAAACGATATTGTAATTTTCTTCGAAATACAACGCACTTATGCGTTCAGTTCGCTTTATATGCGGTGCGAGCACCGGTTTTTAATTATTATTGCCTTTTGGTGTACAATTTGAAACAACGTTATATATATAAAGTCTTACAATGTCTTGTACATATTTTAAAATGCACAATTATATTTAATAATTTTTTATAGCCTTCAGGTTAACAATATGAAAAAATGTTGTAGATATAAACTATCTTAGAATTAGTAGTACAATTTTTAGGTGTTTTAATTATTTTTATAAGGGCAGTATTAAGGGGGGCTCTAAACTTTAGGGCCCTATAACTCAGGAAGTATACGGGCGATTGGATTAAAACTGCGTACGGATTCAAATGGAATACCGAGTAACATGTGTACCAAATTTGGTGTAAATCGCTTGGGTACCTTCAGAGGAGCAACGACTAACATCCAAGTATATAAGTTATATATATATATATGCGACGAGATAAACACTTTTTGAGAATGCTACAAACACACAACCGGATGCTTTAGCATCTTTGGTACTTTGTACAGCGAGCTAAACGTGTACCGTTTGCTTGTAGCAGCTTAATGCGGCCCTGCGCTGTGCCAACGTCGATAGCCCAGTATCTAATTTGAGTTGACGGTTAGCGCGACGGTAGTTGCCGCCATATCATGTCTGGATCTCCCCCGGGTTACCTAGCTGCTTCTACGTGACTCCGGTTACGCTGTACTAACTTTATTTCTGATTGAATTCTGATAACTTTAAGTTCGAAACTAACTTAAAGAAAGGTTCGTCTTGGGTTGTAACTGTTTCTAAACTTCAATAGACATTCGCAGGCGTAGATATTTTTAGAAAATGGAAAACTTTAGAATTTAAAATATATATGTTTTTGTAGAATTGTCATCAATTTCAAACTGATATTTGCCAACATAAATAACAATGAAATTTCGCATCTGCTACGCGGTAGTAGTACAGTTTCACAAAGAAGCATTTCATTTCCGTAATTTGCAATTCAAATCTTTCAGCAATCTTTCAGCAGTCTACACAGATTCTTACGCCGTCGTTTCGAATTTATTATGTCAAACATGGCGGAACGAAAACATTCCTTATTCTTATTCAGTTTCAACAATTTAATCTTATACAGGAAATAGGGCATTCCTTAATAGCCGCATATACTATACGAAAAGGCTATAGTATTCAGAGATACCTAACTTAAGGCAATGCTAAATAATATTTACTGAATCAATACTGTCCTTTCCTATAAATATGTCACTAATAAGTAGTATTTATCAAAAATAACGGTCAGAATTATATTTTTAGAAAAGTGTTATACATTTTAGTTGGCCTTGAAGTTATATTTACTTTTAAAGTCGCCTTAAAAATGTGTCACATAATTTAAAATAACTTCCTTATATACTTAACCCTTTCTGCAACACCCGTTAATTTATGTCACAGACACATATTTGTTCAGTGACCAGACGTGCACTGAAGGCGCTCGAGCGCTTTCAGTGTGAACACTTCAGTGCTCATTGTTTACTAAATAAACAGAACATGTCTGCAGCACCAAAATATTGAGTTATTTTATTTTATTAAAGTGAGTTTTTATAATAGTAACATCGATTTTTAGTTCGTTGTACTTGAAATCCTCCTTAATACTGCCCTGAGACATTTTTAAATAATACCCAAAAATTGTACAATAATATATAAGATATTTTATATCTATAAATTGTTTTGAAATTTTGAGCCCTAAAGGCGTAAAGATTAATTATTGATTTATAATCGTAGTAACCATGGATACATCATATAAATAAAGCGTTCCACACAAATACATCTGAGTGTTTAAATAACGCGTAATTATAAAACAAATTTATAAATGTAGTAACCATGTATATAACTTGTGCCCATATTATATACAGAACACAGTATCCATCTATCCATGTGTCTAGGTTTCTATCCGTAGAACACTTTACATTTTCAATTTTTGGGTCAAAACTTCTTTTTTCAAACTAGGCCTAATTTCTCAGGAACTACCCGACCGATTTGCTTGTTCTTTATTTTAAAAGAAAGCTTATACTATTTGCTACACTTTAATTTATAACAGTATACATACTTTTTAATAAATAACTATTATTTATAGCGCCTTAAAGTGAAAATAAAAAACTGTTTTTTTCACATGGCCGCCATTTTGTTAAATATTAACTTATTGCACAAAATGTAGGTTTAAATTAAAGAGAATTTTATACGCTTTTAGAATCTAGCATTAAAATTAGATTTAGATAACCCGTTTAGTAGATACGACTACGCCCGTTTAGTAGTGACCTAAACATACCTTTCCCGTTATCTAGGAAAGTTTCACATATTTTTGTACGAAAAAAATGTTTTTATGTAGACAAAATGACGAGCTATAAAGTGTTTTAGCGGCAAATTGTTACCTTTGTTGTAACATGAGAAAGAAATTCATAAAAAACATGCATTTTTTTTAGACCAATTGTGAAACAATTTTTTAAATGCAGTAGCCATGGATACAACAATACACAAGAATACAATATGCACCAATTTGGTAGTGATTGATCATGCGAATAAAATGTATGAAGGTAGTTCTGATAGATACAACATAGTAATGAAACGTTCCGGATATAAATCACACATACGCGAATACATCGTTTCAAAATTGCGCTACACGATTGAATCCAGTAACTGTTACAGTCGAAGTAACCCATTGAAAACTAATGAAAGTGTATTGAACTATTAAATTTAACCTAAATGCGAATATATTTTGCAATTTCGAAAAACATATTTCAGCAAATACTGAGAACGTCTAAAATATGAGATAGTAGATTGGTTTTACAAAGAAAAATGGCTGCCGCTGACGTAATACGAAAGTTTCTATGCAATTGAAGTTCTTTTGTGTTCGCTCACCTTTCAAGTGCAGCATTTCGCAAAGAAAATAAAAGAAATCGCTCGTGATTCTCAAGTGATTATCTAATATCCGGCAAAGCTCTTACTCCATAATAGGTTCATTAATTGTTTAAAGTTGTTCTCCTCGACCAAAATGCGAGAATTAATTATTTTATAATATTTCCTCTAAAATGGTCCCTGTTAATAAAAAAATTATAAAATACACCTTGTAGAACTAAATATATATTAATTATTGAGGTTTACAAGCAAATTTCAACGTTATTGGAGAGTTGCCTAATGCGTACCGGACAATTATATTGTATTCAGTCGCGAAATAATGTAGGTAATTCTATGCATTTATGTTTTATCTCCAATAACTCTAGAACGGCTGCACTTATAACAAAAATAGTTATGTTCATAATGAAAGATAGTGAAATTACGCACAACTTTTGTTTGAAAAGTTTCTTCAAAAACTGTACCAGTTACGAGATAACTGCAATGGAAAATCGTGTATTACTGTAAAAATATTAAGTTTCTTTTTAGAATGCGTACAGCAGTATTTGATTTGCTGCAGGTTAAATAATAAATTATGTTGATGGTGGTAAGCATGTTTAGCGTATTGATTTTGTGTGTGAATACAGGTGAAATAAGTGTGAAAAGTGGGGTGATTGATACTTGTGTGTGTGTGGGAACAGGGCACTTTTGTTGTTGCTGTTAAGTGAAATGATGCGTTGCGTCAGTGACGGCGGGCGGGCGGGCGGGCGGGCGAGCGAGCGAGCGAGCGTAAACTCATCCACGGTGTAAAATCGATTCGGGCGCCGGTGCAACAAGTGCTCCGACGGCCACCTCATTCCCAGGTATCAAACGCATGTTCGCCTAGTTCACTGTTCACACATACATATTTCAGCCAACCAAACCTATTCCCTACCTAATGGGATCGCCTATACTTCCCATAAACACATTTTCAAACCAGACGCTGCCATCAACTTCCAATATTCATACACACACTATTAATAATTAGTTCATTTTAAGCCATTATACATACAACTCGAAAATGGTGCTTCGTATCGTGCCGCCGTTAACAGATTTGAGTTCCCCGATACTTAATTACTCTAGAAACTTAGTTTCAGCCGGTTTGAAAAGAAAAATTTTTTTGGACACATTTCACGGAATTTTTTAACTTGATTTTTTTTTTTCAAACTTTGCGATTTTTTTCCGACCAAACCATAAAATATAGAGAGTTGAAATTTGGACAGTCAAACAACCTATATTTAGTGTATATTGTCAAATTTTTTGAACTTAATTGGAATAATATTACGACCTCCACAGCAAACTGCGTGAAAAAACAGTGAAAATTGTCGATTTTCGGAAAAACGGTAAGGGGTACCCCTTACGAAATTTTCTGCAAAAAAATCGCATAATTATTTTTGAGTTTGACATATATTTAGATTAATTTGAGTACGCTGATTCCAAAAATGCTAATTAAAGTAGTGAAAGACCGTTAGAAATTGCTGTTAGCGCGGTTTGAAGTTGGGAAAATGCAAATTTCCATATAACTCGAAAACGGTGCATCGTATCGAGCCGCCGTTAACAGATTTGAGTTCCCCGATATTTAATTACTCTAGAAACTTAGTTTCAGCCGGTTTGAAAAGAAAAAAATTTTTGGACACATTTCACGGAATTTTTTTAACTTGATTTTTTTGCAAACTTTGCAAATTTTTTCCGACCAAACCACAAAAGATAGAAATTTGAAATTTGGACAGTCAAACAACCTATATTTAGTGTATATTTTTAAATTTTTTCAACTTAATTAAAATAATATTACGACCTCTACAGCAAACCGCGTGAAAAAACAGTGAAAATCGTCGATTTTCGCAAAAACGGTAAGGGGTACCCCTTACGAAATTTTCTGCAAAAAAATTGCATAAATATTTTTTAGTTTGACATATATTTAGATTAATTTGAGTACGCTGATTCCAGAAATGTTAATTAAATTGTCGAAAAACCGTTAGAATTTGAATTAGCGAGCTAAAAACTACTGACATAATAAGTAGGTGTTATTATAATTGTGCTAGGGGCTCAAAGCGTATAAAGACGCCTCTGTATCTTTCATAAAAGACAAATATTTACTAAAACTCTAGTTATTTCTTAACGCTAAGTATATTAGGGATGTAGCAAATTAGATTGACGAATGATTCGTTACAAGTAGGAAGCAGAAGAGGACGAAGAAGAAGAGGACGAAGAAGAAGAAAAGTTAAAATGTGGACTGGAAAACGACGGAATAAGGCGGTAGTCCTCTTTGTTCTCTTTGTAGAAATAACATTATTATCGAACGAATTGCAATTGAAACAATAATAAACAAGCAAGTGTAATGTTATTTGGGACGACCGACATTGCGACTGACTGACGAAACATTCACCAACATTTATTTATTTCAATGTCTAAGTGTTGACTTCTATACAATGTCTTCCAAAAATAAACCCAAAGTCGCGTTGCTAATGATATACATACATATATATATATATATATATATATATATATATATATATATATATATATATATATATATATATATATATATATATATATATATATATATATATATATATCGTATATATATCTCCATTCAACAAGACCTCACCAATTCCACTTAGGGCTTAAATACAGCCCGGTTCACACACACACACACACACAAGATAGTATACGGTCTAAAATTAGACAATATCCGCTACAATTTGATTGTGACGTATAACACTTGCAACATAAATACTACCAGTGCCGAAAACATGCGTCTGCCTTAAGGTCTATTTTTATAGCACCCTCTGTTAAGTAATACCTCATTAGATCAAGTTATCGATGATTACTTATAGTAGTATACGAGCCATCATCTAACACGTTCCTCATATTTGGCAACTCTAAATAACAATCGCTGGATTCCATCCAAAAATGGCCCTTGCAAAGTATTAAATGTTTAATATTTAATTCCTGCTGAAGGAAAACCGCGGTGTATTCTTTATGAATTTTTTTCTCAGTTTAGGGTAAAGGTATCAATTTGAAATTTAATCCACATTATAACTCGTTTATTGTCTACATAAAAACAATTTTTCGTTCAAAAATATACGAGACTTTCCTAGTTAACGCGGAGCGTATGTCTAGGTCACTACTAAACGGGCGTGCTCGTATCTACTGAACGGGTCAACTAAATTAAATTTTAATGCTAGATTCTAAAAGCGAATAAAATTCTCTACATCTTACATTAACATTTAATGTAATAAGTTTATATTTAACAAAATGGCGGCTGTGTGAATAAAATAGTTTTTTTGGTTGTTACGTTAGGGCGCTATATATAATAGTTAAGTATATAAATGTTGGTATAAGGTGCAACAAAGAGTATTTCCTTTCATTTAAAATAATAAATTAGGTAATTGGTAGAGTAGTTCCTGAAAAAATATGCCCATGTTGAAAAAGGTAGTTTCGAGAAAACCGTGTTTACAGATTTACCATTTTCATCTTACATTTATTCAACTATCCTAAAGGATTAACAGAATACTGTTTTACAGGTATAATTTACACAATTCAAACTATCAAAAAATGTAATAAAAATTTAATCGATTGTTTAACTTAATATTGTAAATGTGTCATACAATTTTGTAAGCACGTTTGAATTTCTGTTTCTTGACAATGGAACATACATATGTTGTACTTTAGTTAATGGACTTGTTTATAGCCCCTACGGTTACTCTTATTGTCAAATAAATCCTAATATATAGTAAATATTTCTTTTTAGGTCATCGCGCGGAACAAACATAGCTTTAGAATACAGTTGTGTGTCTGTAACATTCACAGAATGAACAAGCAATTATTATTACTTGAAACTTAAGGTTCAAGGGTGTCCCACATATTTTTAAAAACATAATAACTTAACCCAAAGAAACTCAAAAAAATTGTTTATTTTTATTCTTTTTTTTATTTTTAATATGAAATTAGTTATTATTTCGGGGAGATGAAGGCATTTGTTTTGTTAAAATATCTTAGTAATTATGTTCGGTGATATGTTTATATATTTTAGAAGATGTTATTTACGTTGGCAGGATTTGTGTTTATGATATTTGACTACTCAGAGAACACAAATAAGTATACTAAACTTAAGTAGCTATTCTTAAGTCAATACTTCTTAAACAATAGCTTAAATATATGTTGCTTGTATGTCTGTAACACTTATCTCAGTTTGTAACCAATTTCAGCGCATAGATTGGTGCACTTTAAACACATTAATTACACATTTTGTTGCTGTGAACGCTAGCATTGTTTCTCGTAAAACAAACTTTTCTAATGTGTATCACAACGTAAGAGCACTTACCAGTTCGGACTAATTTGAACGTGACGGAATTATGCGTTTTCAGCGCCTCATTGAAGTTCGGATGAGCGAGTTCTCGCAAGATGGCGTCGTTAGACGTCGCCATCTTGGTTTCAACAATCCGCCTCGTTTTGCTGAAGAATGTTTTCCGTTTTATTGGTGACTTTTCTGAAAAACATAAATCATCTATGAGTTTCGTGAATATTTGGCGTGAATATTTCACGACCAAACAATATTTAGAATATTGATTAATAGTTGCAGACACACACACACACAAAGTAAGTACGTTCTGCTGCACGACATGTTCTAATATAATAAATGAGTATTTTGACCTCGTTTCATAATCGTATTCGGTTGGTTATGGCTGGAACTGTGATGAGTGGGTGGGTGGACTCGTTCACACGCGTTCGCAGCATTGTTGCCTTTAGGCTCAACAGGAATTATTCATTTATAGAATTTCAATCGTATCATATACAATTATATTAAATTAAAATTGATGGAAATACAATTATTTACGCTGATACATTTATATTAGTCAACTATTTCATTAAAATTGTCAGAAACACACACACACACACAGACGTCATTGAGAAAATAATATAAATGGGTTCTTAAAACGAATAATTACGATAAAATTACGAGGATAATTTATTTCTGTAGCCGCAATACTTTCTTTTATTCATAACGTATAAGATAGTATCAAGAAGTACTCATTGCAGACGTAATTAAATTGATAAGGTTGAGCCAATAATTTTAGTTCAGTTAACCGTCGTACTTAAATATTTATATTTTGCTTAAATTTGATTAACAGAGGTTCAAAATTGAACGTAGTTCATATAACTATCGTTTAAAATTACATTTGGCTAACTTTTCTATCAAACATAAGTTGTATCAAGGTCAAGATGTTTGCTATAACGTTTTTAGAAAGCACAGAAATTCGTTTTACATCTTCCTGATTCCAACAATTCATATAAACTGTGTGATCGCCTTGTTTTTATTTTAAAATCGTATTTCACGGCCATGCCAAGTTAGTTGTGGCGGCCTAGACAGTCCAATCTAATTTAAAACACACACACACAAGTTCAGAGCTAGTAGCCACTATTAGCCAACTGAGTTAGTTAGAACAACAACAAGACTGTTTGTTAGTCAAATCTTCACCTGGTGTCGCCTCTTGCAGCCCGGTCAATTGTAGCCTTGGATCAGGGGCAAGGTCCCTTAAGCTAGCGCCTAGCAGTCGCTTGGACTTGGGGGACTTGGGCTCTACCGCTGCGACACTCAAGACAGTGATAGCAGCTGCGCTAAGCAAGCTTTTGGGCGCTTTAGTCCCGTTGAACGGGTCCCCGTTGAGCTTCGAGGTCGATGCTTCGTTCCCCTGCGGACTACTGGATGCAGATGCAGCTGAGCTTCGGCTAGTTGGACTCGGGCTGTGGTTGTAGTTGTGCGGGTGCAAATTGATTGAGGCTGACGGAGCTGCGTCTGTGTGGGTGACCGCTTGCAGGTGGCTCAGCACATGGGCCAGTTGGGATGAGTCGGAGAGTCGGGGCACGAGGACGCGGCCGTATGTCAGTGTTACTACCTCATCTGCGGGGTAAATGACGTACATGCTCCACCCCAAACATGACTCTGCTGATGCGACTGTATCTAAAGTAGTTGACAAACACTTGGTTTACTAAACACGCATTAAATATTTAACGGTGCCCTATTTCTGTATTTGATGTACACTAACACACGCACTAGCACACGCACTGACACGCACTGTCACTGAAAAATCACTTTCCTGCCAATTTGATGTATCGTTCTGTAAATAATAATAATAATGATATAAATATAAATTAAATCATTTGGTCAGTTGGATTAATTCCTGCAAAAGCTTATTAGAGTTATTGACTTATAATATCAATTAAATATTAGATGCTGCGACGTTAGTTTAAACATAAAACGTTAGGTACAATTAATTCCAAGTTGTAAACAAGTGTGAGTTTATGCGACATTGAATTTAATGTCGTATGTAAATTAGGTGATGGACAGATGAACTGATTTGCTCATGTGAACACAATGACTCACTTTAAATACTTTTACAATTTGAAAATTGTGAAACTTCAAGCTTAAGACATGTATATGGTATAGATGTACACCACTTATTTTTAAAAAGAATATTCAAAGCAGAAGTACATTTTTTTTTCTATCTCCAATATCACAAGAACGGCTGCACTTATAGTAAAAATAGTTATGTACATAATGAAAGATATTTATATTTCACACAACTTCTATTTGAAAAGTTTCTTCAAAAAATGTACCAGTTACGAGAAAACTGCTACTGAAAAATACTTTTTGTTAAAGAAATTTCTTGATTCGAGAATGCTACAGACACACGACCGATTGCTTTAGCTTCTTGGGACATTTCACCAAAGAATACTGAGTAAATTTTCTTCGTGATTACTAATTGGCTAACTATGAATACACTGTTAGCTAGAAACCGGAAGTTTATGGGTTTATGCGGAAGCATAATAATAATTAGAATGTAATCGATAGCAGTTCGTTGCAAGTTTTAATAACAAACAAACTTTGTAGTTTATATATACTGTTACAGTTGGGGAAACTAATTAAAAGTTGAAATAATTATTGTAATAACAAAATATAGGAAACAGGCGATTATCAGCGACGATCGTGTGTGTCTGTGTGTGTGTGAGTGTGTATATTTGCAGGATAAGAATTCGATAACAGGTGTGTTGTGTGCGTTATCAGAGATTAGCCTTGTAACCTTGGCCAAAAACACTATTTTTTTTTTATTTCATCATTATTTATAAGAGCTCAAGATACCTCCTTATGACGCAGTTTCACAAAACTCAAAAATAATTTTGGCTACCACAACAATTTCACACTCACACAGTACATCTTGCTTTTAAATATCTTAGACAAAGTCTATAAGGAACTATTTTTAACGGAAATACACGTTTGACCATCCCTGAATCGTATTTGTTTAAGGAACAGTTATAAATATTTAAACTTAAGTTGTTAAGTCTTGTTTATATCTCGTTGTTCGTTTCACTTTCACGCAGTAAGTCCTATACATTTTACCGGAAATACACGTTGCCTGAATGACATGCTACTATTTTCGGAATAAGGTCTGTGTGTCTATCTGTCGGTCAATGAATGCCCTAGAGCCAAGACTGTCATAAAACTATTTGTATAAAATATTCAAACCGAAAGTGTATCTATGCTTTTTTGTTCTATATCCGATATCACAAGAACGGCTGCACTTATGGCAAAAATAGTTATTTACATAATATAAGATATTTATATTTTACACAACATTTGTTTGACAAGTTTTTTCATAAAATGTACCAGTTACGAGATAACCGCCATAGAATATCTAAAAATTAAAACCGGAAGTGCATTTTTGGTTCTATCTTCAATATCTCTAGAACGGCTGCACTTATGGCAAAAAATGTTAAGTACATAATGAAAGATATTTATATTTTGCACAACTTTTGTTTGAAAAGTTTCTTCCTAAAATGTACCAGCTACGAGAAAACTGCTACGGAAAACCTTGAATATATTGATAAGGTGAATCAAAATAATAAGCTAAATAGTACAATTTCAAAGTATTGGTTGGTTTGACAGTTAGTATAGGATATATAAATAGATTTCTAGTGAAAGGGAAACCAGAATGTTTAGGTTCAAATTACTTGAATTTTATCTGAAATGAAATCTAATATCTCCAGCCAAATTTGGAGCTCTCATTAAAGGCCCAATTATTGTAATGAGTTCTATGTGATACTGTGTCATTGTGTACACAGGCGACGACCAATTACACTGTTCAAAATGTTTGTGTACGCCTACACTTTTAATTAAATTCACAGTGTACATTCATTTTGCACAAATCACCAAACAATTTCCTTACAGTTCTGTAACTAGAATACTGATTTACCCTGTGATAAACAGTTAATTTAGTGTGAAATATAAATATACTAAATTAAAATTATAATTATGTAATTAGATATAATTATAAAATTAGTTTTAAGCTCATAATGTTGGTCCAAATACAATATGTTTTTCATGAATTTTTTTCTCAAGTTAGGATAAAGGTATCAATATTTTGTTTCAACCAATTTATTACTCGTCTTTTTGTGTACATAGAAACATTTTTTTCGTTCAAAAATATATGTAACTTTCCAAGATAACGCGGAAAGTATGATTAGGTCACCACTAAACGGGCGTGCTCCTAACTACTGAATGGGTCAACTAAATCAAATTTTATTGCTAGATTCTAAAAGGGTATAAAATTCTCTTTAACTTAAACTATCATTTAGTGTAAATAGTTAGTATTTGACAAAATGGCGGCCGTGTGAAAAAACAAGCTTTTCTTTTTCAATTTTAGGGCACTATTATTAATCGTTATTTATAAATTGTATGCATATTGTCTTAGTATAAACTCTAGCAAATAGTATTAACTTTCATTTAATATAAAGAACAAACAAATCGGTCGAGTAGCTTCAGAGATATTACGCCCAGTTTGAAAAGGTACTTAAATGTGTGTCTAACGCGCTAAGAGCTTTGTGACCGACTTAAGTGATCCGCTAGGAACAGTTGGTTAGCGGAACAAATTTTTAATTTTAGATTTTTTAACAAATTAACCTTCTACTATGAACCTCGTCTTTTCGGAAGGTAAATATAAGCTAAATAAAAACAACTTCAACGACACAAAATTAGCTACGACAGATACATCGCAAAGTTAGCGGCCACTGCCAAATGTCGCTGAGTAAAGCAAAAAAAAATATTACGCAAGCGGCCACACTGCCAGAATCGAATTTAAAGTGATATTTAATTGAATCCAAAATTACACTGTAACAACTCGTTCAATTCTCGCACTGTTACATACGTACAGGCACCAATGCCTTCAGCTCACTATAACATATATTTACTAGTATTTTTATTTTGTTATTATAATTTATATTAATTAAAATAATTGTTTATATTGTTAAGTTTGTACACTGGTTTAAATTAATGGTTCTAAAATTAGTAGTGTTTAAAAAAATGTTTAGTCAAATAAAAGAAAATGTGAACCAATTTATTATGCGGTAAGATTAACGTGTACATTTAATTGCTTGTTAAAATTGGGTTTAGTTGTGTTAGAATGACGTGAAATAAAGGTTTAAAATGTATGTGTGTGTGTGTGTATGTCTGTTTGATTAATATTAGTGGCTTGTATAAAATAGATTTTACGGTGATTTTTATTTTATTTCTGGTTTCACAGCGGCACAGCTGAATTGCACACTATTTTTATGAGTTACTCATCAATTTCATTTTATTTGGCTCACCATAAACGTTTTTCTCGTCGAGCGAAATATTTTATTTTTTCTTTTGTTACAAGTTTGATCAATATACATACATATATATATATATATATATATATATATATATATATATATAAATAAAAATATTTTGCATTTTGATATTTCGGGATAGAAAACGTAATTTTTGAACTGGAAGTACTAGTTTATTTGCATTATTTGTTAAATATCTCGTAAACGACACGAGTTATCGAATAAATGTATTCAATAAAAGTGAAAGATATTAAAATTTTTAACAACTTTTGTTTGAAAAGTTTGTTTCTAAAATGTACCATTTCACAATTATGTAAATGTTTAATTGATCGAAATATAATTACTGAAAATTAAAGTATAGGATCAGTTTGAATTATAAATAAAACATTAATTTGTTTAATGTGAATGCTAGCAATGTTTTGCGTAAAACTATGTCCATTAATTGTAATTGCTAATAGTTATTAGTTAGCTGTGAATGCATATATATATATATATATATATATATATATATATATATATATATATTTTACAGTGTATATTAGTATAATATAAGTAGCTAAGCCATACTTAATAATGCTTAAGTAACTTCGGCTTAAAATTGCTAACTTAGTAGAACTTTTGTGTTAGACAAAGCTTTTTAAAAATTTGAAGCACAAATAACCAACAATTATTGTAATAACAAAGTGAAATGATAATCTTACCTATTTAGTATTTTAGGGTACAAAAGGTACATGTCCAAGCACGTCACTTAAAAACAGCGAATTGTCCGTGTCTCTGTCTATCGGCCGCACTAACGCGCTAATACGAAAACAGTAGCTCGCGGTTTATTTCTAGCTCCGACCGACGCCGAGTCAAAACTGACAGCGGCGTCGCGACGCATGGCACTGCCAGTGCCCCAACAAAGCGGCGTGCGCATCTGTGCCTTACCGCCCTGTCAGACCTGCGGCAGGTTTAAATTCGTAGCGCTACAATAAAAGTTCAGTGTCAATCAGAAATATTCCGATTTTTTTGGTGGAGGTGCTACAATAAAATAATAGTTACACAATAAAGTAATTAATCCCACTTAGTATCAATACAAAATTAATATATATAAACAGCTAATTATGTTTATATAACTTAATTGTTTCATAATACAGCATAGTAGCGAGCGTCAATGCGTCCAGCTTTATGGTGGAGGTGCAACAATAAAGTAGCATTTACCCATAATTATATAAAATAATTATATCCTCTTTGTATCAATACATGATTAATTAATTTATAGCTTATGACGTATAAAACACATAATTGCTTCATTAAAAAAATAGTAGCGAGCGCTAATGCATCCAGCTTAATATATATATGTCATTTACTAATTACGTATTATATATTTTTTTCTTGTATTAATATAAAATAAATATGCAGTTTATGACACATATACAATTATATTTAGATCAACAAGTACTCAAGCACCAATGCGTCCAGCTTGCCTGTCCAGGATAGTCTTTAGATTACGATATGTTTACTCATTTTACAAGACAAGTTTATATTAATTACGGATTAATATTTTATAGTTTATAACATATGTTTAACTGTATTTTTATTTAAACATTTATCTTTAGAGGTGACTATTTAAATTAATATAGTTAAAGTAAATTATATTTGTAAATACAAATGCAAGCACTACTGTTTCCAGCTTGCTAATTGATACATATTTTTTTGGAAATTAAGCTCAGAGCTTTTAAATCATTTTCGGTAGACTCCTATATGCAATTTTACAAACTAATTGTAGTAGATTTCTGTATTTTTCATTTCCTACGGAGCTTTTACAGGAGATGGAGCTTTTTGGTGGCGCTTTCGTGCTTTTTGTGGAGGGGGAATATATTGATGTGATATGGCGTCATGCGCGCCGCGACGGTACACTCAGATACAATATGAATTTCTTTATGTTGACATACTTATTTTACCGGAAAAGTTTCACTACAAATTTGCACATAAACAAGCATACAGGTACAAAATGCGCACAGCTCACCTATATATGATTTAATTAACCCTTGATTAAATTAAACTCAAAACAATATATTAAAAATCGATTATAAATCAAAATCTACTAAATTTGAAATCAATCGTTTGTCTACCAAGTAAAATCGATTCTAATCGAGTTAGTGGACTTTTTTGAATAGCGCAAACGATGTAGTAAAGAATTTGGATAATTATGTTAGATTAAATATATAATACAAGTATTTAAAATAGCGATAAAATTAATGATGAGTCTGTAACGCGTTTTTCCGGTGAGTGTACATATACAGCTGATCGATTCTTGGCTAAATTGTAGTGGGAGTTCCTGGCCCAGAGATATCAAACTAAATACAGCACTTTCATACAGCACATATTAAAATACAACAATTGTTAATTTATTCCCGAAAATTTACGGTTGTTTCGCATAGTTAACTGTTCTTAAATCAAGTGTGCTGTGTTTTGTAACGTTTTTACGCTAAATACAGGGTGTTTTCTCTCGGAAAAGGTAAGCAATGGCTACGTTTATCTAAAAGCAGTTGGTTACAAACATATTTTATTATTATTTAAACCATGGAAATTGTGTTTTTTTGTTGGAAATTGGGCACTATTGTGACAGTACTTTTCAATCAAAAGCGCCCTTGAAATACCTGATTAATTATGGATATACACCTGTTATATACTAATAAAATATTCAATACAAATAATATCGACATAAAAAAAAAATTACAAATCGGAATAAGGAGTACTTTTTTAACAAAAGCGCCCTTGAGTTAATAATAAATATACACCTGTTATACTGATAAATTATTAACTATAAATAAAATTAAAAAATGCAAATTAAGAACAAAATACTATTTTTTTACGTAAGAATTTTTTGTTTTCAAAAGCGCCGTTAATATACGTGATTTATAAATTTCTCACTGTAGCAAATAATATATTTATTTGCAAAATATACAAAAATAACAATTAATTGAAAAATATTGTGAAATTAAGACATTTTAATCAAAGGTGACCTTGAAATACCTGTTATACCAATAAATTATTCAATTGAAACCAATTTAAAAATAAAAATTCCCTCACAGATGAAAAACTACAGAAACAATTAATGAAATACCTAAAAGAAACCTAATGGCATTAATAGTCATAGCATTATTAAACACAATTAACTATAATTTACGTAATAATAAGTATATAAGTATAAGGGATAACAAAAAGAATCGTATTTCGACACATCAACAGATATACACGTTTTAAGTGGCCTTGAATCCATTTTGACAATTTTCTCAATAATGTCTGTGTGTATCGTCAAATTTAAAATTTAATATTTCTACTATTAAAACGTAAAAGAACAGTTTTCTTGATTTAAATATATTTATAATTTTACATAATAAATAAAGCGATAGTATCTAACGACTAAATGTACACATTAGAACGTGTGATAAATACTGATATTCCGACCACAAATTATGACGGTTTACTGATAACTTATGTTCCACTTTCGTATATTTAGAAACTCAGTTGCATATCGACCATTTAACAATAATTGTGAACTTTCTTAAACAGTGTAGTGATGCCTAAACATGGTAAATTTAACCTTTTATTAGTGATATTGATTTTCTGTAGCAATTTTCTCGTAACTGGTACATTTTCTGAGGAAATTTTTCAAACAAAAACTGTGTAACATATAAATATCTTTCATTATGTAAATAACTATTTTTGCCATAAGTGCAGCCGTTTTAGTGTTATTGGAGATTAAACAAAAAGAAACATAATTAAGATATTTATGATTTTTCAATAGCAGTTTTCTCGTAACTGGTACATTTTTTGAAGAAACTTTTCAAACAAAAACTGTGCGAAATATAAATATTTTTCATTATGAACATAACTATTTTTGCCGTAAGTGCAGCCGTTTTAATGTTATAGCAGATATAAACAAAGAGAAACATAATTAAGATTTTTATGATTTTTCGTAGCAGGTTTCTCGTAACTGATACATTTTTTGAAAAAACTTTTCAAACAAAAGTTGTATTAAATATAAATATCTTTATTTATGTATATATTTATTTTTGCCATAAGTGCAGCCGTTCCAGAGAAATTGTAGATAGAACGAAATGATTCAAATTTAGTAAAAGATGTTTAATAAAATATCACAATTAAAGGGTAAAATTAACCAAAAAACTAGTAAAAAATTGTGTGTCCTTCAGTTCCTGTAGATGCTTACCCATATCCTATACGTAAACGTGTCTCAAGACTAATGTCCCTAGTAGATTTACCTTTAAATGATAGTGTAAGTGTATTTCCCCGTGTAAAGTTACCCCCAAAACATGTAATTGGTTGGTTTAAAGATGGCAGGCGCTGACCCAAAATGGCAGAAGGACGCAGCAGACCAAAATTTTGACTACATGTTCAAACTGCTGATCATTGGCAACAGTTCCGTGGGCAAAACGTCCTTCTTGTTCCGATACGCCGACGACAGTTTCACGTCCGCCTTTGTCAGCACCGTCGGTATTGATTTCAAGGTCAAAACCGTATTTCGGCACGACAAAAGGGTCAAACTACAAATATGGGTATGTAGCACAGTGCTACCAACCCTTTACAAGCTTAGATCTTAAGTTAGAAGAGGAAGAATCATGATTTTAGTGCATTAGGTGGCAACACTATCGTTTTCGTAACTTTACCGTTCATGGGCGCCATTAATGTTTTGACATTGAACCTTGTTTTAGAGGTCATCATTATTAAATGGTCGTTTTGGCTATTAATATACATAATATTGTAAAAATGATTTTAACTATATTAATTTGAAGTCGTCTGGAACTTAAATATTAATTAAAAAAAAAATTATATCAAAAAGAGCCCAAAAAAGTATAAACCTTTTATATTTATAACGTTTAGACTAGAATAGGATGATTAATAATTATTATTTTATAATTTAAACATTGTATTGTGATTGGTTATTGTTGCAATCAATCCATTATGAATGATTTAATAGCCCACATTTGCTAATAAATATTAATTATGAATAATAAATAAATGATATGTTTGGTCCCTGATTTTAATAGGAAATTAATTGCATATTACTAATTAGCGTTATTTATGTGAAATAATGATGGGTTTAGGACACGGCAGGTCAAGAACGATACCGGACAATAACCACAGCGTATTACCGAGGCGCCATGGGCTTTATTCTAATGTATGATATCACAAATGAAGAATCTTTTAACAGTGTACAAGACTGGTTAGTTTAATAATAATAAATTATTTATTTTAGAAGTTAGCCTTGAATTAATTACTCAATAAGGTGCTCTTGTCTTTTTTATATCTCGTTCTCTGTCTAACAACAATTAAAAACTATTAATATCTGGCTTATTAAAACTAATATAAATAATCTAAGAAAGTAGAAACCTAGAACCATACAATATCTACAATACAGCATATATTTTTTACAACGAAATTGTATTAGAGTCGCTGTAAATAGGTACAGTAATACCATTTTGTTGTAAAAAATATATTCTGTATTGTAGATATTGTATGGTTCTAGGCTTCTATTTTCTTAGATTATTTATATAATTGTTAATAAGTATGAAATAAATAGTTTTTAACCGAAATACAATGCATTTTGTGTTTAGGGTAACACAAATAAAAACGTATTCGTGGGACAACGCACAAGTAATCTTAGTGGGCAACAAATGTGACATGGAAGACGAACGGGTCATCAGCTTCGAAAGGGGCAAGCAACTTGCCGAACAATTAGGCGTAGAATTCTTCGAAACTAGTGCTAAGGAAAATGTTAATGTCAAGGTAACCATGCCCGCTATTTATTTCATACTAATAATAATAAAACAATGCATAAAATACATAAAAACGGATATAGAAATGCTTAAAACAAATCGTTATAGTACAATATTTCGAAATATGGCTACAAATTGTACTTTTTGTAGATATTTTTGTTAATAATTGCAAGTTTAAGGCTCAATCTAGGCTTGTACAGGCGTTTATTGTGAATATTGTTCTTTAATTCATAATAAACTTGGTATAAATAATGTTTCATTTATTTCTATACATAAAATACATCGAATTTGTAAAATTTCGCCTGCACACGTGTACAATAGTTTATACTTAAGCGAGATATATATTTTTTGGAACGAATATCTTTAAATTTAGGGGCAGGAAATGTCAAAAGCGTAATGATTATTTTTGTTTTTACGCTACTTGGTGTACCCGTGAGCACAATGTGCCCATATCACATACAAATACACAATCTATGCATTCCCAATGCAATAAACTAAACAGGAATGTGTTTTTCTTGCCTAATTTCCAGGCGGTTTTCGAGCGGCTCGTAGATATCATCTGTGACAAGATGTCTGACAGTCTAGACTCAGATCCGACGTTGATGAGCGGCGGCGCGAAGGGGACGCGCCTTACGGAACCGCCGCAAGGCCCCCAGGCAGCCAATTGCAACTGCTAATAACCCCAAAGTCACTAAACGTAAACATACAAATCAGACCATCAGTAAAAGAGCTTTTTACAAAAACTATCTCTGCCTCTGTCTGTTATTTCAAACTTATTTATGAAGCTATTTCAATTATAAATCTTTTTTACGTATTTTTCTTTAAACTGGCTGAAAATTTTAAAGAACGGCTTTATTTTATGAGTAAAGGAGGTTTCAAACTAGGGCTATTTTGGTGTTTTAAAGCCGTTTTGAATATTCAAAAGAAGTTTGAGTGAGTTGAAAATATGCATTATGAAATATTTACTGTATTTAGGCATAGACCAATTAAAGAATGGTCCTGGGCCCAAAAAACTGTTGAGACGGCACTGGTAAATATATTTTCATTCTTACAAAAAGCTAAAATTATACTAATTGTTAAAATCGTATTAAAAAAAACAAACAAATAACAAAAAAAAAATACGTTTTTAAATGTCATATTTATTATGTACGACAATGTTTAAATCATTTGTGATGTTTAAAGATAAAAATGGTGGATAAAATGTCATTAAAGGAAATCTATTGACTGTATAATCATATCTTGGCCTATGTTGCTAAAAATATATCAAAAAGAAAAACCAAAAAAACTTAAATATATTGTTGTTTTTTAGAATGAATAATTATTTGTTGAATATTTAACGTAAATTGTTGTAGGACTGCTGTAGTGTTAAATGCTTATTCCGTTGACTCGTTTCTTAAGGTAACGGCACCAACCAGGGGCGTGTATGTCACTTTGTTTTGGGGGCAATTAATTACGCGACAATATTTCTAAAAAAAGGCCCCTAACACACACATTATTAAATAAACCATATTTGGCAAGCGATTTATACCGAAATATTGTGAATTTGTAAATATTAGATTGTCTATATATATATAAACTATGAAATTGTAGCAAATATTAATTATTTATTTGATAATTCGTTAATGATTGCAACAATGTTGGTACAATTGCATATTACTGGTTTAAATTGTGCCACCGTCAGGATTCGCACCCACTAGTCATTTATTCTACCAACTGAGCTATACTGTTGGACAATTTTGTACTAATGTTGATGCAACTAGATCCAATGTAGTTTCAATTATATAGGTATGTCTAAATGTGAACAAAATATATGTTTTTAAGGCCATTTTCAGCTGGTTTTATGTCAATTACATACTCTTCCACATTTGTTTAAATATAACGACGAATTTCTGTATTTATTTAGCAAGAACGGACATTAAGTGTATAATAAATGTTCAGCCGTCGAAGTGTTTCCGTGTAAACCAGCTGAAAGGGGAGGTTCTACGAGGCTCTGTCTGGTGAAGCGCAGACTACGTTAATTTTCGCACATTTTAAACACAGACACACACACACACATATACACACACATTGTCAACATAGATTTTTATGTTCTTACTAAAGAGCTGTGGCTCATCATGCAAATGTAAAATACATATAATTATTATGTAAACAAAATGTCATAATATTTTGTGATTAGTGTTAATAAAATTATGTACCATATAAAAAAACGATTATTAACGTCCATCAAGCCTTGCTGCAAGCACCAGTACCTACAGCGTGCCAGATTATCTACTCAGGAATTGTTTAAATTTTTATGTATCTAGAAAACATTTTTTAACCATTGATTTTCGAGAAGAAACAACTAAATATAATCATTGAACTTTAGTGAGATAATATTGACATTATTATTGATTGATTGCAAAAACAAAATTACTATTTTAATAATTGTTTGTGGCCTTTAAATCTAAAAAATGCTATAGATGTTTTAATGAATATTTTTAATTACAAAATTATAAGTTTATTTATTTTTCGGGGTTTTAATTTGTAGAATTGTTTTTTGGGGTCCTATTTTGACCCCCCCAAGAATGTTTTCGACACACCGATCACTATAGCTCTATTATTCATTCGACGACGAGGTAAATATATATTCATGTAAATTATTATTAAAAATATGTAATTTTTACGTTTAAACAAAGATAATTCGTAGATTAATATTTAAATTTTTACAAAATATTTTAAAGATTTACGTAAGGAATTGAAATTGCAAAATCGTGTATTTTAATTATAATTCGAAACTTACCTTTATTATCAATAGAGATGGACTGAAAAATTGATTTATTTTATGGATTTTTTCAAAGGATCTATAGAGGATCTATAGTGGAAAAAATGCAGAAGTGGTCTAGTTGTAATTAATTTTTATTTAATCAACAATATTTATGGTGTATTTTGCTATAAATTCTGTCGTGAATATTCTAAACTTACTAAATTTTAAATATAATTTATATACACTATATACAACAATGTTAAAATATGTTCAAGATATTTTTAATTTAATCATTTTATTATTCAGTTATTTTAAATTGCTTTTTATATATATAATATATATGTTTAAAATTTCAATATATATATTTTTTAATAACAATTACTAACATTAAAAATTAAGTTTTTATCTGTTATTTATAATTTAAAATTCTTTTTTTATATATATATTAGACCTTTCGTTTATTTTTTTTATTTCTCTAGAATATCACCATATCCATAATAAAATTTAAAATTTCAACAGTATCGTAGAGTTGGAATACTATTTACCTAGTCTTCACTAAATGACGGACAGAAAATTGTAAAATTGACATTTATTCCTTTTATTTATACGAATTTAAGGCCTTAAATAATCAAGTATATTAATTAAAACGCTACACTTATTTATATCCACATCTCTATCTAACAATAGCAATAATATATTAATTATTAACATATTAACACTTATATAAATAATTTCGTACAACATGACGACTACAATCATACAATATCTACAATATAACATATTGTAGATATTGTATGATTGTACCGGCACGGTATATGTTAATAACTATTGGATATTTACCGTTGTTAGACTGAGAACGAGATATAAACAGGCGTAGCTTTTTAAATCTATACTTTTTAGAATACTTTTATGAATTGTAAGTTGAAGTAACTGAGTTTTATTAGAAATTTACGAAATTATTATACTGAATCTTACAAATTTCGGTCGTCACACTAAACTCCCTAATTTAGTAGGCAAACACACTGTCCGACAAAATTTACAAAAAAAGGGGTGAAAGGGGGGCGAAGGGGGGGGGGGGGAAGGGGGAGCAAGGGGGGCAAGGGGGGGAAAGGGGGGAAAGGGGGGAAGGGGGGAGCATAAATGACAAATCTCAAAAATAGTATTTTTTCTAAAATATTAACTTCAAATGGAAAATGTGTATTGTAAAATGTTGTCGGATTGTGCATTTTAGTAATTTTAGTAAATTCATTAATTTTTCTAACATTTATCACATTGTATGACAAGTTTTGCTTCTTAATTGTCTATTTTTATTCATTTCATTCAACAGTGTTGCCAAATTTAATGGTATTTAAATGGAAAAATGGTGAATTGAATAAAAATAAATAAATTAAGAGAACGTTGACAATGTTGCTTAAAGAAAATGACGAAAAAGAGTATTAAAACAGTATTGTTCGACGATTTAAAGGCAACGAGTCTGTAACGTCTAGAAACATTTCTTGATGAACTCAAAATTGTAAATATTAAGGCGTGCATTTATGGTGTTTCAAAATCTGCGTCATCTTCTCCAACGAATCACTCTTTATTATACATCAACTAAAGGCGAATAACTGAGAGATAGAAAATGGGGCTTGTTCAAGAGACAGATGCGCGTTAGTTTTGTGCCAGGTAATAATAATTAACTATGTTTCGCTAGGCTATAGTATTAATTACAATAGTTATTAGGGATAACAACAATATCTAGAATGACTAAAATTATTAATGAAATTTCGCATAAGAATTCTTTTTATCACCACTCTATTTAGCTAAGTTTATTTCTTAATTGGCAGTATGAGTATAATTTTTGATTTTACCTAAACTTAACACCCGTGTTTATCTTTAAACTAAAGTTAAATTTTCATTAAATCTTTCATTTTTGTATAGGATATGAAATTAAATAACTGGAAACCTCGACAAACAATAGTCACTTTAATTGCAACGAAAAGAATCTCCCGATTGACGAAGGCTACTACAAATGGTCGTTGTAATACTGAATCTACAAAAAACAAACAAAAACAGTTTGTGTGCCACAGGAAAACCTTCCACCAATTCCCCTGCAAACACATCATTGACTTAAACCAAATCTTCGTCCTCCAATTTTCAAGGTGGATCATCCGACCCTTTGTCCCGTATTGCTTTCAGTAAATGACTGCGAAGCTCCGATTCGGAGCTTCGCCAAAGATTCACCAGTTCATCCTTGGACAGTCGCTCCAACGCAGACCTCCCATTAGAGTTCCGGGGGGAGCAGTTCGGTGGGGGCGGCGCTGGTGGCAAATCATGTTCCCTACACTTAGACGATCTACTCCTACTAGTGTCTCGAATTGGTACCGTTGGATTCTCATCCAAGGATTTCGAAGGCTCCCTACATTTTGATTTACCTCTAATCGTTTGGTGTCCATCTGCATACTTTAAAGCTTCCTTTCTTGGAATGCCATCAATACGTTTAGAAGTTCCAAGAAGTTGTTGCCTTTCACTACTTTTACCAGATATTCGTTCCTCAGTATTTCTAAACGTATCTTTTCCAGGAACTCGTGCTTCAGTACGTCGTTCCTCAGTACTTCTAATAGGCTCCTTCCCTAAAAGCTGTTGTCGTTCTGTATTCCCAGAACCCTTGTCTAATTCCTCTCTACTACGCCCTTTACTTCTTAGATTCTCCTTCGTTGGAAGCTTGGGTCGTTCCATTTCTTCCCGTTTTCGCAATTTCATCCTTAAACCATCTTTAGGAGGAAGCTGAGGTTTCTCACTTCGACACTGATCTGAATCGTAATCCCTAGTCTTGCTTCTATTCCTTGGCACTTCTTTACAATTTATCGAATGATCCGTTTCGTAACCTCTGTTTTTACTCACGTTCCTAGAAGCCTCACGCACTGGAAGTACTGGGTTCACATCCAAACTCTTTGACTGTTCAATTAACTTCACTCGTTTCGTAGGTTCGGGTGGTTCTTGTGGAGTTTCGCCTAGACTTCGATGTCTAGACTTAAGCTTCCGATCAGGTAACTTAGGCTTACTGGTATCTTCAACTTGTATTCTAATTGATGGATTAGTTGCGTTACTCTGCGATCTGGTTACTGGAGGTTTACTAGTATCAGTTTTCTTGAACTGGACTTTCAGTTGGTCAATTGTAACTTTGTTTCTTTTGGCGATTTCATCGTCGGATACATTTTGTGTCAAGTCTGGATTTACTTGGACTTCGTGTTTACTGGAGTCTGGAATGTTTTGAAAGCTTTGCGCGCTGAGAATTTCATTCACTTGTAAAGTTCCATAGTTTGGATTATTTGTCTCGGGTTTCGGCAGTGTTTCTTCGCTTTTGCCCTGGTTGATACAATCGCCAGGGTGCAACCGATTGGCGTTCAAGTTATCTTTGTATTTTGGCAACGTCGCCAGTTTTCTACCGATACTTTCTGCGTCAGAGATCTTGCGGTGAAAGTCATTAGGCTTTCGCCCCATGGACTCACATTCACTAACGTTTTCTATTGACAATACTGGACTTTTCCCAGACAACTTTCCTGACGAATTAATTATGTCCAAATAGCTAGACCGTCGACTGTTTATATCAGGTGGACTACTGCTTAGGAAGCCTGCATCTTTACTTAATCGTCTGCCGATTGCTGAACTTCGGTCTAACTTAAGGGTTTGGGAGTTAAAGACACTATCAGTACTGAACCGACGGACATTTAATGCCGTTTGACTTCTGGCTCTGTTTTTTGAACGAGGACTAAATAAGGATGAACCAAATATATTTGGGGGAGACTTGACTTTGGAGTGTTGCTCTAATTTGGGACTTGAGCGCATGAAGGTGCGTCGTATGATGTTGGGGCTTAGGATACCTTTCTTGTCGTCGGGGGATAATTGGTATTCTTGGTCCACTTCGGTGAGGGACGCCAATGGGGGTTGTTGACGACTTTCTTGCTGTTGTCTGCAATGTCACAAGATGGGAGTTACTTAACAGTTCACGACCTAACTCTGAAACAACAAAAGGTAATTACCTTCTAATTTCTTGGATCATCTCAAAGAACTGTGCCTTGCTCTTCCTGCGGCGACGTTGCTCATGTTCCTTCTGAAACAAAATGAGATCAAAATGCACGTCCTTCGTCCCCCATACCCGAACAATCACGAACCCGCTTCACGCTTTTCTGGAACAAACTAGTTATTTGGCCTTGGCGCAGAGTATGCACTAGTTCACGGGCTGCATGATGCGGTGACACCAGTTCTACGCAATTGATGAAGCGATATAACTTCTAGAAACCAAAGAATTTGCATAACCCCCATAATTGTATATTTGGACGATTCAACTCACTTGACTAAAGAACATAATGTTACGGCTTCGCCAAATGGTTCCTTTAGGCTTATGTCGAAGTATCGGTAGTGTGTATCGGTAAAATAAGTGTTCAAATATTAAAATTAACACGCCTAAGATAACTCCTACACCGAGTAAAATAAACACTCCAGTTACAGCTGTAACTCCTAAGGGGCGCGGTTGGGCGATCTCTGTGACTAGTTTGAAACAAGGAAGCCCTCCATACCACTTCTCTTGTAAGATGTCCATATAACCATTACTGGCATACTTGGATATTACTGCTGATATACTATCCTGGAAGAGATATAAGCATCAAGACTAATTGGTCTTTCCAGGTTGTCATGTATTGAAAATTAACAACCTTTGAAGAAGTCTTTTGGCATTTTAATACTTCGTACCTTTAAGGGAAACCCTTTGGTCATCCCCACAGCGTACGTGTCTTCATTAATCGAATCCCCAATTTTCTGTAAGGTGCACCCATGATCTGTAGCGCGGTAATAATCCAGGATTGGTGTATCTGCGATTAGAATATCCAAGGAACCGTTTCGCAGTCGCTCAATGCCGTCTTCGACGCTGTCCAATGAAAAACGATGCATATGGTCCCACAATAACTTGCTGGCTCGCTTTACGTAGTATTCAGCAGCGGAGGCCTTTGGTGTACCTACCTTTTGACTTAGGAGCTATTTGGAAATATACATAAAATACATTTTTAGAGCCCAGATAACCAAACATGGATATAGAACTATACAGATTTGTTCTAAGGGTAATATGACTTTGCAATCATGGAAATCTACGATCTAAAAATTATTATAAAGATAACTTACACTCCTATCGTGATAATTGCTGACGGTGTTCTGGAAGAATAATCCAGCAATCAATGCAGCAATATTGGCCGTGTAGCTCGCCACAAATATAACTGAAAACCCGCCCCAAACGTTGATTAAAAACTTGTTAGGCCAACTCTTCGGCGCTTTAAACGCCACCAAATGGCCACAAAGTAACCCCCACATAACCCACAACGCTGAGCTCATACTAAAATTCTTTGAGCGTTGTCTACCCCAGGGATTCAACCCAAACGGGGACAACCACTCATAGATAGCGACAGCGATAGCAGTCACGTTCAGCGATGTAAAAATGGCAATCCATAATTCTGGCGAGAAAGGCAACAGGAAAGCCATAAGGGGAATTTCAGATTTCTGTTGGGGGGCGGCTAAAAATGAGACCCCACTGAAGAAATAAGGAGCGCTGTAGTCTATGACTTCGCTTCGAGGACTGGACACGCTTAGAGCAGCAAAGGACATATGGGCAGCTCCTGACACCAAGTCCCCAACAATGCCATTCCATTTGGTGTCGTCTCCTGGGATATAAAAACTGTTTTGCAAATCGGGTATACGAATGTAAAGTGACTTACCTAAGTCCTCCTCGACGGCTTCGCTAGGCGCCCCAGGGATTCGTTGCCCTTTGAAGATGCCATCCTGTTTAAACTTGTAGTTCAAATACGCTTTGCCCACGTCCCGTTTCGTGCGTTTCCGGTTGCCTACCACCTTAGTGCCAAACACTCCGTCTGCTACAATGTACAAACGAAAATCGAATTCCAGCTCGTGCGCAATATTCTCGAGGAGGTCCATGGCCAGACCGTAACAGCAATTCGTTTTAAATTTATACCGCTGGAACGGTAAGAATTTCTCGTCTTCGTTCTCACGTTTATTTTCCTCAATCTCATCACCCATTCGCTCTTGAGTGTCCATTTCATTGAACACTAGCGTCAAATTGTCTTTGTCTGAGGTGAGAACTCTATGACATGGAAGACCTGTAACATTGCCATCACATACACACTTGGCGGCCGTGGAATACTTTATTTAACCCTGCGTCTAGCGATTGGGTCCGTTGGACCCGGGTACAATATAATATAAGCAAATAATAAAGGATAATATAAGTCTCGATAAACCCAGGGTTAATAAACTGTGTGCTCATAATCTCACCTCTTAAGCACTGCCCGTCCTCATCTAAGCCACTCTCCATAACGAAGGGCGGCGCAAGGGCCGTAACGACGCGAAAGACGCTGCGGGCCTGGCTCGATAACCCCGCAACAACGATGCCCCCCCCGGGCCACACAATTGTGTCGAGATGCACCGTCCTTCCCGTCACGTGACCAACAGTCCGCCATTTTAATTTTGCTCCTGTAATTGTGCAAGGTGTCATAAAGGAAATGATCCTGTTGCAACAAGGGAATAATATAACAAGACGTATATATATAGTTTTATTCTGGTCTCCAGAGAGAAACATTTCGTAAAATAGAAAATGTAATTCTAGATTGGTCACAACAAAGAATACAATCATAAAAGATACTTGGAAAGAATTGGATTGTTTTATTTTACACTTTGTACCTATATATATATATATATATATATATATATATATATATATATATATATATATATATATATATATATATATATATACATATATATATATATATATATATATATATATATATATATATATATATATACATATATATATATATATATATATATATATATATATATATATATTTAACAAATTGTTAAACTCCTAATTTAGGGTACAATTAAATTTTCAAATACGTTAAGATTGACATAGGTGCTCATATTATATGTATATATGATAATTAGATGAAGATTGGTTCAATTTCATTAGAGAAGGTTTGCAATATTGATCTTAACGAGTTAGGAACTGACATATAATATATACAGATTCATTAGGGATTTACGTCTTAAAGGGGTACAATCTTTGGGTCGAAAAAAACGTTTTTTTTTTTGCATTTTTCGATAGTTTGAAGTTTGTAGATTATACCTTCAAAGCACACAATAGGTTATGTCTCTTGCGACAGTGGCGCCATAGGCCGGTGAGGCTAAGTACTTGTCGGACAGCCCTCGAATGTTGTAAATCTTTAAACGCGTTTACCTATTTCAAGCTGGGTGTAATATCTCAGGAACTACTAGGCCAATTTGCTTGTTTTTTATTTTAAATGAAAGATAATACTATTTGTTGCAACTTATACTATAACAATATGTATACATTTTATAAATAACTATTATTTATAGCGCCCTAAAGTGGAAACAAAAATACTGTTTTTTCACATGGCCGCCATTTTGTCAATTATTAACTTTTTACACCAAATATTGATTTAAACTCTAGAAAATTTTATACGCTTGTAGAATCTACTATTAAAATTAGATTTAGATGATTCGTTGATGAGATATGAGCTCGCCCCGTTTAGTGGTGACCTACACATACTTTCCTCGTTATCTCGGAAAACATCATATATTTTTGTACGAAAAAAATGTTTTTATATAGACAAAATAACGAGCTTTAAAGTGGCTTAATCGAAAATTGATACCTTTATTCTAAACTGAGAAAAAAATTCGTATAAAGTATGCTATTTTTTTGGACCAAATATTTAAGTACCTGTTGCTAGCGCATATAAATAAATATATTTGAATAAATAAAGGATGCATTTTAGTGCGTTCTTTATAGAGTGTTGTCAAGAATAGAAAATACAATTATATTTGTAGCACTGACCTTGTGAGGATGTCTCTGGAATGTCTGTATCAGTTTCCTTTGACGCTGTATCCGGTACCAAGTTCGATACTTCAAAATTCGATACAAGTGATTTGTCCACCTTTTCAGCTCCGTTTTCCTGAAGCAATTTTTTCCCGGCGAGCGCGTCTGAACACTGCGTTTTCAGCTCGCTGAAAACAATGCAATATTCCATTGTTTTGTCATCAGTTAACATTCTATTGTTATCGAAGACAGTTTCATTTATCAAATTTTTAAAGCGTTAACGAAACACAAAATATATTTTAAAGATGAACCATTAAATTTTACTCCCCAGGATTGTCTTTACTCCTGGCATTTCACATTTGAAAACATTGCACATGATGTCAAATTATAACTCTGAATTATAATAATTAATATAATTTGATTGACGTTCGAGTGAGTATCACAATTCGCTCGGCATCATCATAATTAAAATACGCAATGATTATTATAGCTTTTGACATTTCAAATATAATAAATGACAGCCAAATATTAGGTGAATTAAAGGCCCACGTAGTCCTAGTTGAACGCTTGCACGAAAATCAATACGAGTCGTTCGAGCAGATTGAATTCACAAAAGCAAAGAGAGACAAATTAGCTGTCGAGTATTGGTTTCGAGTTGTGTTGGCAATCCATTACCACAGACACATACAGATACCTCTATATGTCTACCAAGATAACGCCCCAACTCCAAATTTCACACTTTTGCCATCAATCAGCTGAAAAGTTTCATTACATTATTCAAAATATCGCTACTTATCGAAATTCGAGTTTTATTGAGTATTAAATTAGACGAGATTTATCAAACTTAAAAAATCATTCTTAATAAACCGAATAAGATAACATGTTTTCCTTTACAGTACTTCATAATTGACTTATTACCTATCTAAAAATAAATTTTCAATACTATTGATTGTCAATTACGTTATTTACAGCCGTTTTATTGTAATATGGTCAGATTTTATGATAATCTTAACCACACTAAGTCAATTTTCTTTGTTAGACTTAAATTGAGACCAAAATAAATATAGAACATAATTCAAACATGTGGGTCGTAAATCTGTACGCAGAAATGATCTAAAAAATGCAGGTATTGAATTATGAACATTCGAACTTAGACAAGAGTCGTAGTTTCCATTTCGAGCCATAATATAAAGTAGTATATAAAACAAAAGTTCGTCTTGGCCATAAATATTGGTGTAAACTCGAAACAAATCAACAACTTTAAATAAATTTAGTCAATTTATGCGAAAGTGTCAATTGGCTGCAGTGCGATTGTAAATTTGAACTACTTTGTTATTCAGTTTGTTCTCTTCTCTAGGCAAACATAAAACTTTCTTATATATTTAAATGTATATATATATATATACATACATTAATCTCAAAATATTGTAATAAATAGTTTCATAACTAATTGTAAATATATTAATATATTTAAAATACACATAAGATCACATTCTCCGGCTCCTTTGAGCCCTAAACTAGATGTTGCAATACATTAATAGAAAGCCAATGAAATTCCCTATATCTTGATGTGTGATATGTCTAGTGTATAACTAGTATAAACTAAGATATGTGTACTTAAAGATTTTGTACACACACAAGATTACATTCTCCGGCTCTTTTGAACCCTAAACTAATTACTGAATTAATATACCTACACATCAGTGGAAAGCTAATTAAATTCCCTACATTTTGATGTATGATATGTCTAGTTTATAACTAGTATAAGATAAGATATGTGTACTTAAAGATTTCGTACTGCGCAACATACATTTTGATGTATAATAAGTTTATAAGTAGTATAAGCTAAGATATATGTACTTAAAGATTTTGTTCCGGCTCTCTTGAGCCCTAAACAAGATGCTGCAATAGTATGCCTATACATCAGAAGAAAGCTAATAAAATTCCCTACAGTTTGATGTATAATAAGTTTAGTTTATAACTAGTATAAGGTAAGATATGTGTACTTAAAGATTTCGTAGCGCGTAACATACTGATACTGTACACGCGGTGGTACACGGGACTTTGCTAATCGTGGCGGGTTATCCGAGCGCGCTGCCAGTCAACGTAGTACAAGCCGCTGGGGCAAGATGACGATGTTGAAGTTAGAAACGCCGTAACTCCTAAACGGATTGAATAATCGATTTTTTGTATTGATTGATTTCGACGTATAATTTGGTTTTGTATACATATACATTTTTATACATTTATTTACGCATTTTATAATTAGTTAATGTTAAATTATTACAGTGGTGATAAGTCTTGTACGGATTGAATAATCGATGTTTGTACAAAAGTTAGATTTGACGGAAATCTTATTCGATTTTTCCCCAATATTCAAATCCTTTGTTACTGTGCATACGTGTTTTAAATAAATATTAATCATTTGCATAATATTGTAATAGTAATGTATGCATTAGAAATCCGTATTTTTCTACAAATTCATTCCTGTTTATAAGTTGTGACGTCATCAATTAACTAAAGAACCAGTTAAAACCAAATAGGGCCAATGCGTACCTCAATCAGTCTACGTATACAGTGTATAGTGAATGATGTGATTGCTTTGCATGTGATTCGGTTTTTAATTTGTTAATAACTTTAGTAAAAACAATGTTTTTACTATGTTTAACATTATCAAAAGTACAATACAGTGTTGTTGATTGTGTTTTAATATAGTTTGACGATGTCAAATTGAATTTTGTTAGGTTTTTGTGAACATTTATTCATCGGGGGAAACTTGTAGTAATATGTGCGAAGATACTGGTTCGTGCCCGGCCAAAATGATTTCTACGCGGTAAGGTAAGACTTTTAATATCTTTCTTTTATTATGTACCAATAAATAGGTAATTTGTATATGCAATCCTTAGAGTTAAAAGGTGCTATGTCCACATTGATTTATATATATGTATATATATATATATATATATATATATATATATATATATATATATATATATATATATATCCTTATAAAATATTGTACAATGTACATGGATGTCTGTGAAAAGTCAGGAAAATATAATAAAACTTTACGATCGTGAATTGTGTACGTTGAAGTTTTTCCAAGGCAAGAAAAGCGCTAAGGAAAATTACGATACGTACAAAAGTGTGACTTCACTGCAAAATAATTTATCGGTTTCATATCTATTGTTGCTTTTATACGAAATTGAACGAATTTATTCGCAAAATAATATTCTTAAAAATTGGCACATTATATAATAGCGTAATTTGAACAATTTAATTATTACCCCATTTCATATTTGATTCAAAATTAATTGTATAAACATAGATGTTGACACTAGTGCCTTCAGCTCGCCATAAAAAAATCGAGTTAAGTTTTCTTGGGATTACAATACTTTCTATATATTTTTATCAACTTTAGTTTGAAAACTTTTTTGAAAAATGTACAATTAACTAAATTAAATACATATTAAGAAAATTGTGTATTAGTTGAGTGCAGGGTACTCCAGATATTTTTTAAAACTAATTTTAACTTTAAATTTAGCTCTAGATTAATAATGCACCAAATTAACGTCGTAATTTTGATTTAATTACTCTTCATATAAACTGTGACGGTAATTAGAGTAATTAATGCTTTTTTTGATGTGATAATTTTTTAGTTAACACACAATTATTTATAACTTTGTTAATGTCGTTTTTTTTTAAATCATTTATAAAGGAGAGTTTTGCAATTTTAATAAGACATTTAACTTAAAGTTTGCCAATCAATCAATAACAATGGCATTCATTTTCAATATTATTTAATATCATTTCATAAATCAGAAAGTATAAATGGGTTTTATACCTTATAAACATTAGTAGTTAAAATAATATTTTCTATATAAATATAACTTATTAAAGTATCCACAAATTTATTATACAGTAAGCAGAAGGCATTGGTGCCTGCACTTATGCTCTTTGTATTTTAAAAACTCATGTATATTTTAATTATGCCCTGCGGCAAGAAAAATACTAAAGAAAAGTATTTAATTACTGTAACATGTTAGCTGCCATTGCGAGCAATATGACCACTATTATAACGAGCATATTATACCAAAATACACATATATGTATGTGAAATGGGCACACGGTGCCCACGGGTTAACCTACTGTTTAAATAATAATACAAAATTCAACGATTGGTAAATTTTTGATGAGACGCAGTTGTATCTTTAAATAAACAAAACAAAACGGAACTTGAAACAAGACATCGTAAAATGCAGACAAAACTGTTTCCGGTGCGCGTTAGACAAGAACAGCAACACTTCTCTCGTTACGTCTTTAAATGCTTATTAACTTTTTACAACTTTAGACTCATTAAATGCAATATGATCGCAGTTGTCTTCCTTTTTTCATAATTACAGTACAAACTGGGGTGGTATACACTCGACTTAAATTGTAGTATAGTTATCAAGAAATATATTAAATTCGAGATATTTAATTTTCCCGTTGAGTCGGCCGTTGAGTCGGCCGTTGAGTCGGCCGTCGAGTCGGTATAAACCACTGTGTGTGTGTAACTAAAGTAAATCGTGTTTGTGTGAACGTGTGTTAGCAAAAACAAGCTTAAAGTAGATCGAACCCCGTTTTTAGAGACAACAAATATGATTAATCACCGTGTGGCGATCTTTAGTATTTTATTTTGAGACAAAGTATGTACTCGACGTTGAGCACAAAGTAGTAAGAGTAGCCCATTGTTATTGGCAACGTGTGTGTGTGTGTCTCGCTAAAAACGGTCGCTGTATTGTTTTCAATATTGATTTTTAAGGGAGGCGCAGGATTGACGACGTGTGCTTGTCCGCGTAACCAGGTAATAGCGGTTACCCATCCTGGTTACTACCCTATTAACCGTGCATTGTAACCATTTATAATGCAACGATACAGCGCAGCGTCGACTATATTTCTGTTAAGTACTCGAGTTTCAAATGTTTCATGAATACTCTATACAAGGTTACAGATTTTCTTCAGGAAAGTAAAAATTTAATTTAGGTAATATTCGGTGGAAAATGTTAGGCAACCTGGTTGACTCTGGAGAAAAAGTTTTGCAACTTTGATAACGGAACCAAGAGTATTCTGTAGGATTGTAAGATAAGGAATTGTGGCCTGGAGTATCCGGAGGGACACACACACACACACATATTCATACACTAGTAGAATACTAATGAAACAGTGGTAGTAAACAAAATTGCGTTGGGACCCTTTTCTGAACAAAACATAATTGGTGTGGAACTGATAAGAAAGTTATGAATTTCATAATTTGATTCTCGCTAAATTGTTACTATATATAATACCAAGTAATTAATTGCTGTATTACCAATTATTAATTAGTACTTTTACACTAGAGTGACCTGTAATCGACTTATACTTAATTTTCAACACGAAAGTGCATATTTAATCTATGCAATTTTTGTTCTATCGTTAATATCACTAGAACGGCTGCACTTATAGCAAAAATTGTTATGTACATAATGAAAGATATATATATTTCACACAGCTTTTGTTTGAAAAGTTTCTTCAAAAAATGTACCAGTTACGATATAACCGCTATTGAAAATCATAAAATTCTTATTTATATCGTCAAACATTTTTCTATCTCCAATTTCACTAGAACGGCTGCACTTATAGCAAAAATAGTTAAGTACACAATGAAAGACATTTATATTTCGCACAACTTTTGTTTAAAAAGTTTCTTCAAAAAATGTACCAGTTACGAGAAAACTACTATGGAAAAATTTAATATTCGTATTTATATTATCAAACATTTTTCTATCTCGAATATCACTAGGAACGGCTGCACTTATAGCAAAAATAGTTATGTACATAATAAAAGACTATTATATTTCGTACAACTTTTGTTTAAAGAGTTTCTTTAGGAAATGTACCAGTTACGTGAAAACTACTATGGAAAATCTTAATATTCGTATTTATATTATCAAACATTTTTCTATCTCGAATATCACTAGAACGGCTGTACTTATAGCAAAAATAGTTATGTACATAATGAATCATATGAATATTTTGCACAACTTTTGTTTGAAAAGTTTCTTCAAAAAATGTACCAGTTACGAGAAAACTACTGTGGAAAAACTTAAAATTCGTATTTATATTATCAAACGGCTGCACTTATGGCAAAAATAGTTACGTAAAACGTACAACCGATTATTCTTTGTATAAAATTGTTTGTCCTTGCACGAATAATTGTCAATCTGGTTGGACTCATTATCGAAAAAGTCGATGCTGCTTTTGTCAGTTGTTCATACAGGGTCCCCCCGACCCCAACACCCATTGACGTCACAACAGATGAAATATACCCCAATGCCTAGTAGTACATACGTCAGGCATTAGGATTTTCCTACTACCGATTTTGCAAACATCGATATCTTTCAAACGGGTGTGGTCACATTACCGCACCAATGTTTTTCGTATTTATTATATATATAGGTATATTTATCGGGCTTTATTTCTTAGTGAAAAGATTGGCAAGAATAGCTAAATTTGCTGTAAAATCCGACTCGAGATACTCGTGTTAAGAATAGATATGTTTAATCCCTGCCATTTCTTTTCGGGTTAGTTAATCCGGGTTTCACCCCGGAGTATCTCTCGCAATTTATATAACACCATTACTCCTACAAAGGTATTACTGTCACATATGATTCACGTGATTAATTTACAAAGTATTTAGCAGAGTTATCAATAGAGCCTCTAAATAAATAAACTGTTTGTTTTCCTTTACGAACGAACGTGTTTGCTGAAATTGGTTTTTTCTTTTTGTTTCGCTGATATATGGAGCATTTTTAACACGACGTACAGTCCGGTGCACAACTGAAACCTGTATAACTGAAAACTTTGTGATGCATTTTATGATTTTCCGCGGGCAACACGCCAAAATGTGCAGTGGTCGTAAAACTTTTGATTTCAACTCTCATTATATACTGTGACGGTTGTTTACGTTTACTGTGGTTTTAGTTTGGATGTGGATAAAATACGGTTTCATATAATTGTGGTTCTCTGGTTTTGCAGCAAATGGATTCGGTTTTTGCTACAACTTGTGTTTTACTAACACAGATTTATTGTCTTGACACAAACTTCTTGTCATGTCTGTGGCACAACAAGAAATAATACAGCTTCTTGTTTCATTGTTAGGGGATTCCCCTGATTACGTGCAATAAAGTCAAATTTTAACTCACCGAGAAAAGACGCTTGAAAAATTAAATTCGGACGCCGACACCGGCGTCCAACAACTGGTGGTCAGGTCCTCTAAGGCGATGCTCTGGGCTAGCCAGTCCGGGCACCTAGCCAAAACAGTGCGTAGGGTGCCAACGAGTAGGCGCACCGCCCCTTTAACTAGGTGCCTATCGACTTTCATCGGCAACGCTCGGATGCTAAGCAGCCCTGCCGGAAGTTCAGGCCATGAGTCCTTTCGTTTCCGGTCGTAGCGAGTCCACGTTTTCTTTTTCACAGCACTAATTACACTATCACGATACTTTGACGTTTCAACGATTGGTTGCCGGTTAAATAACAAAAACTGATCGTTCTTAATCAAATAATGAGCGTGCATATCGTTTAAATCACTTTTCACGAACGACCGATGCGTTTCTAGAAATTTTACTGCGTTACGCTTATCGCGATAGAATCTAGGCGTCTTTTCACTCGACACACTTCGTTTATTGCGTTCGGGTGTTTCCGGTAGTGTTACAGTACGATTTAGGGGTGCACGTTTGTCCCGTTTTGGGTCTTCTGGTTTGTCTGGTACTGTAGGTTGTGTAGTTGTGAAGTTAAGGGGTTCTGTGTCGATCCACAACCAGACAAAGTGACTGTCCACCATGTTTAGGCGACGCGCCTCGTCCAGGACCCGTCCTGCCGACGCCCGATCACACATAAGGATTACGACGCCCCTGGTAGACCTCGAAACGTCGGCTAAGCGTCTGCAAGTAATGAATATACCAATTAACATCTACAGTAATGAGAAAATACACCATATTGTAGATATTGTATGGCTTTAGGCTTCCACTTTACTAGATTATTTATATAAATAAGTCTGAAATTATTGTATCCACAAAATACCAATATTCATGGTATATACGTATAAGGGAGTCTAGTGAAGGCCACCGTTGATCAATTGAGCTGTCACGTAAATCGCCTTAACTTTAAATTGAGTAAAAAATGCGATGACGTTGCATAAATTAACAATATAGACAAACTGGATCTTTAAATAAATGAATTGTCGATAAAAAAAAAGTCGGCCTGGATCGAGTGTGCGTATGTCTGTAGGCAATGAAGCGGCTGATTCGGAAGGGCAGCCGTGTACGCTTGGCTGATTGTAATAAATATTACGGCAAGGCCACCTTCGTAACTTGCTCAATGTTGTCCTGGTTAATCTGCACTGTTTTTCACTTAATAAATCTCGTGTCACCTAAACACTGTCACGTCACTTTGATTAACATTCAGATTCTAGAGTAAATAGAGTAAGATATATTTAATGAGTGCGTAAGACTCACCGGAATAACGCTTGGGGTTGGTGCAACGCAGGTAATTGCACCAACGTCGGATTAAGCGGTGGTGCTTCCAAAATAGCGACAAGTTCCCGTCGGAGCAAAACACTAGAGATGACCGAGTCGTCTGCTAAGATTGTGAAAGAATGCCAATGCGTCTGAATAAACAACGCCCGAAGAGCTTCCATTAACTCTCTAGATGTTGGCTCTAAGTACACTTCGAAAGGGCTAAGATCCTGCAATGTCAAAAAAAATAACACACACGTTAATTACTTCCTAAACAGAGCAAAAAGAATGGTGCATTTATGTACTGTAACAATAATATAACTCCTCATGAAGAGTCACTCAGTGTTGACATGCAGGGCACCGTATTCTTCAAAATTATATAGAAATGCCTATATTTTGATGTTTAAAGTATTAGGTTAAGGTATTAAGTGTCGGTTTACGTACATTTGTAATCATTGATGGCTAAGTGTGGCTTTATTGTGTTAGTAGAGATTTACAACAATGTCTAACATGTAGTGACTGTGACCATATAATAAATATTAACGTTAAGCGAATATAAATAATGTATGAACGTATCTGTGTGGATAGAAGGACTTTCAGGCTATTTTTCTTGCAGTAACATTTTTATCTGTTCGTGCTGAGTGTAGTGTGTAGTGACTACAGGATCAGGTCAAGTAGGACATTTTGTTATTGAGTTTTTTCTCCATGTTATTCGAGTCTAACGTTCATACTTGACAGTAATTGATGATCAACTTCAACATCGCCGCAAAACCAAGGCATTATATATATATATATATATATATATATATATATATATATATATATATATATATATACATTCTCAGTCACAGGCGTAATTTATTACCATTGTTTTGGAAGTTTTATTTTAAAATAAAAATATGATTGCTATTTATCTTTAAAACGTGAAACATTAAATATGCATTAATGTTTGTAAAATTATTATTTTATTTTGTACGGTGAAATTTACAACAAAATATAATATTTGTTTAAATGGTTTCAATGCCTCGCCTGAGTCTACCTTCGATGAAAACAGTTAAACCGTTTTGAAACCGGTTGATCTGAACCGGTGAAATAGCGGTAATAACCGTTCAGAGCGAGCGCAATGCGCAGACACATTTATTTAACCGAATGTTAAGAATCGCATCGTGAATTTGATGGCCCGCTACGTACAAAACGACGATCCTCCGATGTATGGAGGTTTGAAAACTTGAATCTGGGAAACAGATCACCAGGTTGCCATGGCAACCTGGTGCTGTGACGTCAGAAGAGTTTTGCTAACCTAATTCCCACCTTAGCTGACTATTTACACTAATAATTCGTTGGTTTAGATTTTTTAATTTTGTATTTTTATTTGTACGACGATTGGATTTAAAATGCGACGGCTATCCAAATATTACGTATATTAAATTTGAAAGTAGTTACGATACATGCGACAGCATGTGACAGACACACGACCAAATAGCTGTTTTGTATGTACGACGAGTTTAAAACGTAGTTAATAATACGTGAAACAGTTGTTTACGTAATTTTTTTATTTTCAATTTAAGTACCACTGAATACTGTAAGCTATATCGCACAGCAATGCGGGTTGTGGTGAAAAATGAAAGTATAGGATGTCAAGAATTGTGTAGGGTAGCAATCGTACAACAGTACTTGTCGTAAATTGTGGTAACGTTGAAACTATGTAAATTGCAAAGATAAAATTGCTTTCACGGTTTCTGAAATTGCTCGTTTAACATTTATATGAACGCATAGATCTTTTGTCGACGCGTTTCTTAACTCTTGACATTTTTGAATTTAAAACAAAAAAAAAGCTTTATTATAAACACAGACAGAGAATGTACAAGAGAGTGCAGGCCACTCTAGTTTTGTTGAAAAATGTAACAATTCATTGGGACAAAAAGCGGTAGAATGCCAATGCATTAAATTACAATTTAAAATTTTTCACGTCACCTCTTCTTGGCGGTTAAGTGCTGCGATAGCAGTCAGTATGTCCTGTGGGACGCCACCGCTCCTACAGGAAGAATATTAAGCGTGGCCCGGTGCCTTGCGACAAAATAATGCTAATATTGGCTCGCGACCAACGAATACGACGGAATCTTGTGTCAATCATCGCATATACGTATGACAGATTAGGAAATCAATCTTTCGTATTGACATCTATATATGTTGTGATTATCAATAAATCAAATTCACTTTGTCGTTAATGTCAAGCTTGACTTCAATCAAACTTCAATATTTGATTTGTGAACTGCGTAATTGCTGCTCAATTTGCTTCCGTTACTAAAATTGGGCTCCATGGTTTTTACTTACGTTGTTAGGATTTTACTCAAAATTTAGTATGTTGTTAAGCTTGCCGAAAAAAGATCAAATCCAAATTTTCAGACCTCTAGAGCATCAGGGTCCATATTGTGCGCCACTTAAATGACCCCAATTAGCCTATTTTCGGGGTCATTTAAGTGGCGCACAATAGGGACCCTGATGCCCTAGAAGTCTGAAAATTTGGATTTGACCTTTTTTCGGCAAACTTAACAACATGAGTAAAATCCGTTACATACGTGCGTTCTACTACTACTACTACTACTACTAATATACATTGTTTGGAAATTGATATACTTTCTATACAATCAAGACGTTAATTCACTTATCGAGCGTCGATTTCCGGATGTGCAGAAACTTTATATCACAACAACATCTGCCTTTCATATTTTTATGATCGTAAAGTGGCATTTTAATTTTATTATATATCGTAAAGTTGAAATCTTATCGCCAGGAAATTGACGCGTTTAGAATTTCGTAGCAGTCCATAAAATTGGCGCAAACTATTAAATCCAGTACTATCTTTTATAATAATGGTTAATTCATCGGTTATCGGTGAGATTCGAACTCAGAACCTTTAGATTACGTATAATCCAAACATGATATAACACAAGAATGTTATTGAATATTTACGAGTATTATGGAATACCTGAGAGAAAGGTTAAAGTGATAAGTTGTAACTAAGATCAATATAGCTCCAGTTTATATATGCACATCACGTAGGGCGCTATTTAAGTTGAGCGGGGCGTCGTGCGCGCTTCGAATTTGCATCTTAAACTTCAACCTAGATGTCTTTCATTAAGATAATAGATTCACCCATGAAAATTGTTATTTCTTAATGTGTCTTTGCGAAACTTTCCTACGCTCAGATTAAATAATTACGTGAAACACTTCCGAAAAATACAAAATTATAACTATATTAGGAGTCAGTCGTATTCCAGCAGCGACATTAATTAAATTTTATTGTTTTGCCACCGTTTTCTTTCTCCCTTTTTATTCGCTACAACGAACGCTTTACAACGCGAAATATTATCCGTCTAGTTGACGTCATATGGCGACGTCACACGGAGGATCATAATTGAAATTGCTTGAAGTGACACCGTGTTCGTAATAACGTTTATGACTTTATGTAGATTGCAGCCAGAATGTCTTCATTTTCCCTCTAATCATTGCGAGGGCATAAAAATTTTACTACTCCATTACATATTTTACTTCTGTAGTTTCCCGCAAATGATTATTATTCATCATTGGACATAGACTATTGTAGCTTAAGCATTATGTGTCGGTGCTTAAAATTCAACGACGGTCAAAATGGGTGCTTTTTGTAAAATCCATGATTATAATACACGCGCGTTATAAGTGTTCGTGATCAAATGAAGGTGTCAATCGATGTTTACTTAAAAAAAGATGTCGGGGGGCGGAAACACTGGGGGCGGCGTGATGCACTCTCCACTGAAATTAGTTTTCAGCAACCGAAGCGACACTGTTGTAACGCGGTCGTGTAATTGAGTTATTCACATTGACGGCCTGACACTGATATCTAGTAGCTACTATACAGGATACTAGTTGTTAAAATACACCGTTTAAATACAAACACAGCGATGCTTTGACATCTGATCACTATCCCTCTGTCATACCTATATTGCATTAATTCACTGTTACTTCCGTATGTGCCAATTAACCTTGCCCATATCATATACAAAGGACAATTCTATTTTAAGCAGCAAGTTTATTTATAAAAACATTTATGGTATATATTGTTGGCTGTCCCAAGTATAACTTACCAAATTATTAAATCCTGGAAGAAAGGAGTTGGTTCCTCGCGCCCACAAGACTGGAACTCCGGCGTGCCCAGCGGCGAGCGCCACTGTGAACGCCGCCCTGGAATTGCCCACGACCAAAACCGCCACAACGTGTTTTCCTTCAAAGCGTTCACACACATTCTGCAGGAATTTACTCGAGAAACTACCAGTTTCCGGTAGTTCAATAACTAACGTCTCAATACTGATATTATAAGTAACTACATTAGCTTTCCCAGTCAGATAACTTTGTGTAATATTCGCGAGTGTTTTGTTAAACGCGCGACTGTAAATTTGCCCACTTCCGGTGGCAGCAATCGCGAAGTACATGCGGCCGGAGTACTGGCTGCGGCCCGGAGTCTCTGGCTTAGAAGGGTGGCCCGTTGGCGATGCTTTTACCGCCATTATGATCAGTAGTAACAAAAAGGTTTGAGTTGTATCGTAGAGGTTCATTTTTGAGGAAAGTTAAGGGGTTGATTAACGAAATGCTTACATTACTATCATAGCGCTGTCAGGGGGTACCTTAACAGTTTTGCTAGTTTGTTGGGTACCGCTGGGATTGGGATTATTGTGTCTAAGTCGACGATTAATATCAGTTTTTTAGACATTGCTAGTTTGATTTAGAGCTGAGTTTATATTTTGAATCTGGCCTTGTAATAGTGTGATTTGACCCGTTCGCGATGAAAGCAGTGGTGACTCATGATCCAGAACTACCAAGGAGGTTCTTCACTGGACTGTTCTTCATCTGGAAACATATAAAATTGTTTCAAATTAAAAATAATTCACAAACTAGTTTAGATATATCAAGATTATTGTATCGATAAATGTAATTGTTGAAACTTTGTTGCTCATGATTTTTTTAGTAGAACCTCGGCAATTCATCAAGTAGTGGGACAGACACGCGTGGCAAGCCGGTATAACTTATCATCGCTACCCTCAAAGTTTCTATCAAATATTAACAGAACTCAACCCTGCGCGTTACAATTCTATTTCCATTTACACTGTTTGAACTTTATCAAACATGAGCTTCATATACATCAAATGAAAGATAATTAAATTTCCTACATGCTAATATATATACATCTTAATTTTGAATAAGTATTCCTACAGATGTCTGGGTTCAAAGATTGACTACATTTTACAATTTCTTTATTACAGTAATAATATTTTCAAAGGCGATTTTTCAGTAAATGGTACATTTAGCAAAATAACTTAATAAACAAAAGTTACTAAAAATTTCAATATCTACAACTTTTATAAAACACATTTTATTAATAACTCGTGCCATTTTCGACATATCAACCAAACTATCAACTGTCAGCCGTTACTTCAGTTATTAAAGAAACATCTGTAGCGAATTTTCTCGTAACTGGTACATTTTTTAAAGAAACTTTTGAAACAAAAATTGTGTGAAATATAAATATCTTTTATTATGCACATAACTATTTTTGCTATAAGTGCAGCCGTTTTAGTGATATTGGAGATAGAACAAAAATGCATATATGGAGTAGATTTTTAATTTATAAATTTAGTAGACTAATGTCTAAGTAACGATTCCTTGTATTGCATGGAGTTCCACGGTAAATTTAGTAACCATTAAGTTGGGGGAATTTGCTTCCATTCCGTTGGCAACATCACGGAAGGAACTCTACAATAAATTCGTTCAGATTGATTTAGGAGGGGTAATGGTGCACGGAGATCCATTTAAATTGTACAAAGAATGTAAGGGGGGGGGGGGGTTCATTTTTATACGCTACATTTTATAACCTTTTTTTCTTCAAACTCCTGAATGGCCATTGGCGATAATTTACTATAGCCTTTGCTAAATTAAAATTACTTTGTTTTTAATCAAATCACAGATTAATTTAAGGGACTCTTAGGCTATAAATAATTATATCTATACCATTAATAATTAAAAATAAATATTTTTGAATTTTAATATTATGCCAAGCGTGAAGTAGGACTGGGAAAACCACTGCTCACATCGCATATATTATTTATAAGGCGAGATGAATGCATATTTGTTTTGTATCTAAGCTTTTTTTAAATAAATGCACTAAATAAATTATATTACGAGTTGAAGGCATTGGTGCCTGCACCTATGCTTGTGTTATCATGTACATGTACTTTATCGAGCTTACACAAGGTTCAAAACACATAAACATTTATAAAATTCAATGGAAACAACAGATGTACTGTATCGTAAACAAACAAAAAATTGTTTTATCTAGTTGAAAATTTTAAAAACATTTGTAATTGAAAAGTCTAACTCGGCGGTTGTAAATCAAAGTTAAACAAAATACGTGAGTGAAATATTTAGTATGGGCCGTAATCAGGTATGCGGTGCACGCACACACATTGTTTTTGCAGTGTTTGTATTTTTTTGGTGGCGCGAAAGCCCGGCGATTACGCTGCGTGGCCGTGAGTGGCGAGGCTGTTGCCGCCAGCCACCAAGACAGCGCCCGTAAATAAATTACACAATACATATTCAAGCGGTGCCCAGAAGACGCTTACGTTGTTTACAGATAGATAATTAAAGCTGAAGTATGTTTACTCATTTTACACTAATTTCCATTTTGTACGCGCTTCATTTTAACCAACAAGTTATAATTGTAAACACGTAGATTATATTTCATTCTAAATATTTACTAACTAATTATATTTTATTATTCTTATAAGCAAATTAAAATAAAACATTCATTGTGGCCTGCACTCGACTTTCCTGTACATAGTTTTCACTAGTTATAACACACAGTATTATTTTATTACGTTATCAAATAAAAATTTAATATTCACTTTATTCAAATATAGTTTTTAATACCTAATGAATTTTAAAATACATTTAAATATTTAACACGTTCACAGTCGATCAATTTGTGGTAACCGGTGGAAAATGACATATACATTATTTATATTTAGTTTCTGTTAACATATTTGCAGCCATAGACATAAACAAGATATGTATGATTTTCCGTAGCAGTTTCCTCGTAACTGGTACATTTTTTGGGAAAACTTTTCAAACATAAGTTGTGTGAAATACAAATATCTATTATTATGTACTTAACTATTTTGCCATAAGAGCAATCGTTCTACTGTTATTGGAGATAGAACAAAAAATGCACTTCCGGTTGAATATTCATTTCAAGAATATAATGTGAACGTTCGACAGTTTCGGCTCTAGAGCGTTCACAGATAGACATCATTCCGAAAATAGTCACATTCGTTACAGGAAACGTTAAAACGTGTTTATCCGTTGAAATCTCGAATCTGATATTATGTATGATTAAAATACTAATTACTTCATAAAAGAAAGTCAAAATTTACTTTCTTGTTTGTATAATCAGTATGTGTGGTAGTAACTAGGTGAACCCATAGTCACCATGTGCCCATATCATACACAGTCTATTGTTAATTAACATATTAGTAATTATGTAAATTTTAATATCTTTTAATGATACATAAATATTAAAATATATATTATTTATAATAAAAACTACATTTAAGAAAGTCGAGTGAATTAAACTCCAGCTTTTAATTATACATTGCCTCGTTCGTCTGTGTTAAAAGCACTAGTATATATAGTGTCGTTGTTTTCTGGTGGAGGCGTTCACATTACGAGAAAAATTGCTACAAGTAAAACAGTTACTCAGAGTTAAGCCATTAAGTAAATGAATATGTGAGTTTGCTAATTTAAATAACACGTCCGGTAAACAACAAAAAGAAAAAAATAACGCGATGATTTAATCAGGACTTCCGTCGTTAAGCCAATGGCTTATGTCACGTTGATTATTTTTACAAATTGTCATGGTTTAAACTCACCATAAATCCGTGGACTTATTGCCTTACTACAACGAACTCATCATTTACGTCACTTAAGTCCACTTAATATACTAACGCTTAACGGTATTATCAGTTTAAGTACATCACTTAGTATTATTAGACTAAAATTTGATAACTTGTTAAAAGAAAATAACTTATTAAATATATTTAAGAGGTTCGTTTACATCAGAACTTATTTTGTGGCACTTATGTAAGAGTTGTAATCTAATTGCAGAGAATCATTCATGTTACTTAGGTTAAACAGCTTAAATTATAATCTTGACGCTTAGTGATCACAATAAAGGGCCCTTGTGTGTGAACGCTCTATAGCAAAATCCTTGAACATAAAATATATTGTATTATCAGAATTGTTAATTCTTGGCTTTGTTTTAATATTTAGAAAACGGCATGAGTTAAAAAGCAGTCTTATAAAACTTGTATCATTTACAGAAAAAGCGCTATTAAAAATTGGGGCATTCCTTAATTGGTTACATAAATAATTTTTATTTAAAATCACTTTTAAAAATAATTAAGTGTATAGATCTTTAGTTGTGTTCAAAATACAACCTTTACTTTTAAAGTTACACGATAATACGTGTAGACGAACCTCTTAATGGGTGTTTTAAAAGGATTGAATTTATATTAAAACTAAATAATTTATTTGCACGCGCAAATTTACCGCAAAAAAAATCCACGATTGTTTAGGTCTTAAAGTGTAAACTACTAAATTTAAATCCACTAAAATTAGCCACTCTAATTGAATTTGGGTCCTCTAAAGCAAAGGCTAAACCACTAAACACACTTATGTTGGAGTAGCGGTATTAGTGACCGCTGTGCCGTGCCCCTACGAAATGGCGGGCTTTTTAGTGTGTAGCTGTTCACATTATTAGTGTAATGAGCATTCGTGCACCTGTATACGTATGTGTAAGTGTGAACGCGCTAAGGCGAGTTAGTGATGGGAGCACGGTCTGGGAGCGACTGTACCCGCCGAGTCGGTGGTCCTGTGGGCGAGCACGGCGCACGCGCGCATCCTGCCATCGATCCCGGGCACTCATCCCTTATCGGTGCCACGGCGGCCCCGGGATGCCACAAGGGCGAGCCCGCCTTATTGTCAGGACAATCGCGCGGACTATACCCGCTACAAAAATGCTACTAACTGATGCGGCAATGACGACGACGCGTTCTTTGCCTAAGCTTGACCTACACACTTTGCCGCGCGCCAATACCCCCAGCTCGACTCATCCCAACCCTTTAATCAATCTCTCAATACACATAAATCATTTAATAAGCTGTCTTAACATTAGTTTGTAATTTGAGGCAACGTTAAGCGAGGTATTTTAGTGTTTACAATCTGTGTGGAATCAGGAAGACACTAAACGAATTTCTGTGCAATTGAACATAACTTAACTTTGTTTGTACTACTGTGAATACACGATACGAGCTAAAAAGCAATATGTAGAGTCTCGTATTTTCGTTGTTGTAAAGTTTGGCCGTTACCACAGTTGGTAAACGTAATCATTCATGGGCCTACATTTCCTGGCTGCCATAGCCATCTAGATATGGCAAAACAGTTATGAAATTGTTACGCTGAATTATGGCTAGCGCGCTAAATCATCATAATTGTTACTTCAAGCTAATGTTAATCAAGTAACAGCCGCCATTTTGTCAAATATTAAATGTTTACACCAAATTTTAGTATAACCTCTAGAGAATTGTATACGCCTTAACCTAACCTAACCTAACCTCTAGAGAATTGTATACGCCTTAAGAATCTAACATTAGAATTAGATGACCCATTTTTGTAAAAAAAACATGCTTTTTTGGAACACGAATTGTACTATTTATTCAATATCTTGAAAACGGCACGAGTTACAGAAAAAGTAATACGTATCAAAGTTGAAGATATTGAAATTATAATCAAGTTTTGTTTAAGCAATTATTCCAAAAATGTAACAGTTACTGAATTTTATATTTATAATACATATTAAATTTATTCCATTGTTAACGTAAAATAAATTCAAGTAAAGGCCACTCCAGTTTTCTGTATATGTATGTACAAGTATTTTTCTAACAAGTCTTGTAAATTATAATTGTGACAAACATTCCTATTTTTGTAATTAAACAAGTTCGTTAAATTTCCCTACAGAGTGAGCAGCAGCTTTTGTTGTTTTTGCAGTCGTAATAACTGATACGGCGTCTGTACACTGTACACACCCTAAGCTCAGCTGTCACCTGCTTTTTGTCCCAATTAAGTGCACCTTTTTAAGGCGCACACCCCTTATGAAAATTAACTACACCGAACTTACTATTATAGTTAACCGGAATTAACATTCATCCAACTCAGAACTGGACAGGAATTCAAACAAAAAAAGAAATTAAATATAGCTTTAATTCATTTAGGGATTTTAATCATTTAAACCTTTTTATAATTAGGCCAATTTTGTGACATATAAACGATAAATATGAATTTATATAAGGCTTTGCACACACACACACACAGATCTAAATTAATTTAGGAGAGCTGAAAAAATTCTATTAAAATGTAATGTTTGTAATATTTCAAGATAACAATATATGGTCCGGTAGCATTACGTCCAGGAATGTAAAAATGTCATCTTCGTGAAGCACCTCATGTGATCCTCGGCAAGGGTAACATACACCCTTGCTTTATTACAGTCTAGGGACACGGCTCTAACAATGTATCTTTGCCATTTTTTCTCGTGTCTTCGCGACCGTAAACGTCGAGTTCAAATATCGAATTTTCCCGTGAAAATTTCTTATCACACACAATCGCACCAAAAATGATCACTTTTTCGTCTTTTGCACCAAAATACATCGTTTTTGTACTCAATGGGTTCATTCATCTGAGACTGGACTTTAGTTTTCCTAAGTAATTACTTCAATTCTTATATATTAATTCTCACTGTTTTTGATGTGGAGATCGTAATATTACTCCAATCAAATTGAAATAATTTGACAATATACACCAAATATAAGGTGTTTGACTGTCTAAATTTCAGATTTCTATCATTTATGGTTTGGTCGGAAAATTTGATAAAAATTTCCAGTTAAAAAAATTTTTGTGAAATGAGACCATTTTTTTTTTCTTTGCACACCGGCTGAAAGTAAGTTTCTAGAGTAATTAAATATTGGGGAACTAAAATCTGTTAACGGTGGGACGATACGATGCACCGTTTTTGAGTTATATGGAAATTTGTGTTTTTTCAAACTTCAAATCGCGCTAACTTAAATTCTAACGGTTTTTTGACAATTTAATTAGCATTTTTGGAATCAGCGTAGCCAAATTAATCTAAATATATGTCAAACTTAAAAATATTTACGCGATTTTTTTGCCGAAATAAATGTTTACTGTTATATAAATTTAATATCGTACCGATGTTTGTATAACCGCCAATGATTGTGCAAATCGGTCTATATTTCGTGTAGTTTATTTTTTTAAGCACAGTATTAAATGAAATCGCAAAAAACTTGATTTGAATACTCAGAACGTTTGGATTGATCATATCTGAAACTTTGCAACGAAAAATATAGGTATTAAATGTGTATATAAATTTTGTTTACTTCTTACATCATAAATACAAGTTCGAACAATACCTTTTTATTTCGACGCTTGTGACGATGCATTCTCATTATATTAGAAACATCCGTTTATTAATTAGGATATTATAACCAGTGAGTGCAAGTCTGCGTTAAATTTTTATTTCAAAACATGTATTCACATTGCTAGTTTATCTTTCCGTGTAATTGGTCGTGTATGTAGTAGATATTTGATATGAATTCAAGTTAGAAATAAATACATATATCTATATACACATCACAAATAAATACATGTACAATAAACATATTGTACACATTTTGAGAATACTTTGCAACTTGTTTAAAAATATGTTTATTGCATATTAAAAAAAAGCAATTAGACTTTGCCCCACAATAAATAAATGAAATTTAAAATTGGATTATATGAAACGGTAGTCCAGTAGTTCCGGCTGCTGTAAGATGAATTCCGATTCTGGAGAATGCCTATAAGGAAGTCTGCTTTTGTAAGTGTTAATCATTATTATTTCTACCCTTTAAATACTTCACTACATTAAAAATTAAATTATAATCACTATACATAATCAAACAATAAACCAACCAGATGATTCAAATTTAAATTGAAATTGTTTTCTACCAGTTTGTGAACAGCTAGCATGCACACTTATTCCACAACAATATTCAAAATATACGACTGTACTAAATGTCTACTTTATCTTGTTACAGATCAGACAGCGTAAAAGCAGACCGACTCAGTCAACGGATGTTTCAACGGTACTCCGGTTCCCTTGCTGCCTAACTACACTAAACAACACGGTGGCAGACTAGGTTTCTCCATGTGAGTACAAATCTCCGGTCAGCGCGTTTTCCAACACAACTAACACCGAGGGACAAAATGGCAACATCGGCCACCACCAACCCCGACACCATACAACACGCTGAAGAGGGAACATTCCCGACAACAAACAAGACGCCTCATCCGAAATGAAATGAAATGAAAATTGGGTAAGTGATTTTTTATTAGCCCCACGTGCCATCTTTATATTTCCCACCTGATTTCTATATTTCTATATTTATTTATTTATTTATGTATGTACCGTACGCAATTTTGACCATTCGGTGGTATTACGCGAGTGTTTATTTTCAAATGCAATAGTAAATTGCCAAAGTCGGTGATAAATCAGTGAAAAGTCAGTGAAAAGTCGGTGAAAAGTCAGTGAAAAGTCGGTGAAAAGTCAGTGAATAGTTAGTGTAGAGTCAGTGTTATAAAAATAATAAAACGATCGTTTAAAATATGTGAAGTGAGTGTTTTAAAGTCATAATTCGCGGGACTCTAAAAAGTGACATTATCGCCAGTCAAAAAGGACAACTAGAACTTCGGCTGTGGTGTACCCAACCAGCTCAATGTTGCCAAGTTGTCTAGAAGTCTGCCAGAAAAAAAAAAATGTTTAAGCAAAATTGCATACATTGATGCCAATATTGTTTGGGTATTTTTTGGGCAGGTTCTTGTGACTTGGGCCCACATTGCCCTGGTTGGTATAGGAGAGGAACAAATTTGGATTTGGAAGTGGTGAGTCGTTTTTCAATCCTAATATCAGCGAACGAAAATCAAAATCGACTGCAATTCTAATTCTAATCATTTTTGTTGTTATAACAAAAGAATTGACAGTCGTGTGCGGGTGTTACTTAAGTAAGTTCTTTTCAAGTAAGTCTTTCTGAAGTTGCATGACTTAAGAACGACTTACGCCTTCCACAGCTGGGAAATATAAAGCATAATCATTATTTTACCCTTTTGCCTTATTCTTTAAATAATTCGAAATTTAATTCAAATATTTAAGGGTATAAGTGATTTTGAAAAATGGCACGACTCCCCCCCCCCCATAATATATTCGTACATCCTAACTTCAACATATCTTCGCGCATCATAAAATATTGCAAATTAATTATTTTATTATTAACAACGCTTCGCAGCGGACAACGGACAACGGACACCTGGGGGCCATGTTTGTGTTGCCCATAATAAAATAGGTCGTAATAGAAATGAAAGTAGGTAGGTTAGGTTAGGTTAGGGAATGGGCAAACAAGCATAAACGCCACCTGGGTGCAACAACAACAACATCAACATCATCAACAGGCCCCTCTGCTACAAGTAGGGGCGCCTGCAACACAACACCTCAACCTAACTGGCCCCGGGGCTAACGTTAAATGGGTTAAATAAGTGTTGGACTGAGTCGTTTGTATATCTCAGATCCTGTATATATTTTTTGTGGGAGGGAAATGAATGATGATCACGGGTGTATTGGGGTGGTCGGTTCGCGAATTTTGATTGTTATTTCATTGTTATTTCATTTAAAGTCAAGCTGACATTATTCAGCGTTTTTAATCAACAAGTTGGCTAACTCAAGTATACTTATGGCTTGCGCGCTCCCATCGCCTCGACCGGCATTACGGGTGTCGGGGTACTTAGTATGCACCCTCAGCTTGGGCTTTCTGGTTCTGGGCCCTGTCGCCTATCGTAGCTTCCATTTGTTCTCGGCTGTTTAATCGTGAGTATTTGCGAGTCCGTTTGGCAAATGACTCAGCGGTATCAGTTGGGCTCTTGGTTGGATATACCGATAGACGACGGCCAGGGTAAGGGGCTGGAAGTTCCAGGCTGCGGTGTAGAAACGTACAAAGCTAGTGATGGGCTGGTGTTATATAGCTGGAGAGTTATTACACACACCAATGTTGCCATATTTTCTTTTTTTGGTCCAAATGAGATTACTGACAATGTTTAGTATTGGCGCGTTTTGTCAAATTGACCAATCGCATCTCCTAAGAAGCCTATCTGTCTCAACGTGTCTGATATACCTAGTAAGCTCCGTTAGGGGCACAAAAGTATGATGGTTGTTGTTGGCAGTAGGTGCGCTCGGTGTCAGGGACGGCCCCGCGCCTATTCGCTGTACGGCCAGAGTGCAGTGGAAAAGCGAGGTGTTACCGAACTTGGCATCGGGACCGGGTGGGTGCGTTGGTTGATTGACCCTGCCGTGGGGTCGTAGCGTCACGATGGGTCCACCCGAGGACGGAGGTGGACCCCTGATAACTGTACTTATTTACATGTCACTAAAGTTAGTAAGGATGTCCCAGTTCTGGTTGCTGGGCATCCGCTCTTTTAAAGTTTTCGCAGTGTGCAAGTCCGGACCTGCACACTGCCCCTTTGGCAGATCGCCTTCTAATCATAACATTTCCTTTCAGAAACATCAAAACTACGACAAAAATGAATGTTGCACTCATTCATATATATATGCAATTAATATATTGTATAAAAATATATATAAATATGTAGATATACATATTTATTTACGTGTGTCGAAAAGAACGACACAAATGTTTGAAACGTAGGGTAAAACTAGCAACATTGCTAATCACTTTACATATAATATATAAATAGGCTCTTTTCGTTAGCTATATCCAAATTAAATTAGGAATTTAGGTCGCCCAATGCAGCCAAATCATCAGTATTATAATTAAAATATATATATGGAAATTTGCATTTTCCCAACTTCAAAGCGCGCTAACAGCAATTTCTAACGGTCTTTCACCACTTTAATTAGCATTTTTGGAATCAGCATACTCAAATTAGTCTAAATATATGTCAAACTCAAACATTTTTATGCGATTTTTTTTCCAAAAAAATGTCAAGGGTACCCCTTACCGTTTTTGCGAAAATCGACGATTTTCACTGTTTTTTCCCGCGGTTTGCTGTGGAGGTCGTAATAATATTCCAATTAAGTTGAAAAAATTTGACAATATACACTAAATATAGGTTGTTTGACTGTCCAAATTTCAACTCTCTATCTTTTATGGTTTGTTCGGAAAAAATTCGCAAAGTTTGAAAAAAAAAACAAGTTAAAAAAATTCCGTGAAATGTGTCCAAAAAATTTTTTCTTTTCAAACCGGCTGAAACTAAGTTTCTAGAGTAATTAAATATCGGGGAACTCAAATCTGTTAACGGCGGCTCGATACGATGCACCGTTTTCGAGTTATATGGAAATTTGCATTTTCCCAACTTCAAACCGCGCTAACAGCAATTTCTAACGGTCTTTCACCACTTTAATTAGCATTTTTGGAATCAGCGTACTCAAATTAGTCTAAATATATGTCAAACTCAAACATTTTTATGCGATTTTTTTTCCAAAAAAATGTCAAGGGGTACCCCTTACCATTTTTGCGAAAATCGACGATTTTCACTGTTTTTTCCCGCGGTTTGCTGTGGAGGTCGTAATAATATTCCAATTAAGTTGAAAAAATTTGACAATATACACTAAATATAGGTTGTTTGACTGTCCAAATTTCAACTCTCTATCTTTTATGGTTTGTTCGGAAAAAATTCGCAAAGTTTGAAAAAAAAAACAAGTTAAAAAAATTCCGTGAAATGTGTCCAAAATATTTTTTCTCTTCAAACCGGCTGAAACTAAGTTTCTAGAGTAATTAAATATCGGGGAACTCAAATCTGTTAACGGCGGTTCGATACGATGCACCGTTTTCGAGTTATATGGAAATTTGCATTTTCCCAACTTCAAACCGCGCTAACAGCAATTTCACCACTTTAATTAGCATTTTTGGAATCAGCGTACTCAAATTAGTCTAAATATATGTCAAACTCAAAAATTTTTATGCGATTTTTTTTCCAAAAAAATGTCAAGGGGTACCCCTTACCATTTTTGCGAAAATCGACGATTTTCACTGTTTTTTCCCGCGGTTTGCTGTGGAGGTCGTAATAATATTCCAATTAAGTTGAAAAAATTTGACAATATACACTAAATATAGGTTGTTTGACTGTCCAAATTTCAACTCTCTATCTTTTATGGTTTGTTCGGAAAAAATTCGCAAAGTTTGAAAAAAAAAACAAGTTAAAAAAATTCCGTGAAATGTGTCCAAAAAATTTTTTCTTTTCAAACCGGCTGAAACTAAGTTTCTAGAGTAATTAAATATCGGGGAACTCAAATCTGTTAACGGCGGCTCGATACGATGCACCGTTTTCGAGTTATATGGAAATTTGCATTTTCCCAACTTCAAACCGCGCTAACAGCAATTTCTAACGGTCTTTCACCACTTTAATTAGCATTTTTGGAATCAGCGTACTCAAATTAGTCTAAATATATGTCAAACTCAAAAATTTTTATGCGATTTTTTTTCCAAAAAAATGTCAAGGGGTACCCCTTACCATTTTTGCGAAAATCGACGATTTTCACTGTTTTTTCCCGCGGTTTGCTGTGGAGGTCGTAATAATATTCCAATTAAGTTGAAAAAATTTGACAATATACACTAAATATAGGTTGTTTGACTGTCCAAATTTCAACTCTCTATCTTTTATGGTTTGTTCGGAAAAAATTCGCAAAGTTTGAAAAAAAAAACAAGTTAAAAAAATTCCGTGAAATGTGTCCAAAAAATTTTTTCTTTTCAAACCGGCTGAAACTAAGTTTCTAGAGTAATTAAATATCGGGGAACTCAAATCTGTTAACGGCGGCTCGATACGATGCACCGTTTTCGAGTTATATGGAAATTTGCATTTTCCCAACTTCAAACCGCGCTAACAGCAATTTCTAACGGTCTTTCACCACTTTAATTAGCATTTTTGGAATCAGCGTACTCAAATTAGTCTAAATATATGTCAAACTCAAAAATTTTTATGCGATTTTTTTTCCAAAAAAATGTCAAGGGGTACCCCTTACCATTTTTGCGAAAATCGACGATTTTCACTGTTTTTTCCCGCGGTTTGCTGTGGAGGTCGTAATAATATTCCAATTAAGTTGAAAAAATTTGACAATATACACTAAATATAGGTTGTTTGACTGTCCAAATTTCAACTCTCTATCTTTTATGGTTTGTTCGGAAAAAATTCGCAAAGTTTGAAAAAAAAAACAAGTTAAAAAAATTCCGTGAAATGTGTCCAAAAAATTTTTTCTTTTCAAACCGGCTGAAACTAAGTTTCTAGAGTAATTAAATATCGGGGAACTCAAATCTGTTAACGGCGGCTCGATACGATGCACCGTTTTCGAGTTATATGGAAATTTGCATTTTCCCAACTTCAAACCGCGCTAACAGCAATTTCTAACGGTCTTTCACCACTTTAATTAGCATTTTTGGAATCAGCGTACTCAAATTAGTCTAAATATATGTCAAACTCAAAAATTTTTATGCGATTTTTTTTCCAAAAAAATGTCAAGGGGTACCCCTTACCATTTTTGCGAAAATCGACGATTTTCACTGTTTTTTCCCGCGGTTTGCTGTGGAGGTCGTAATAATATTCCAATTAAGTTGAAAAAATTTGACAATATACACTAAATATAGGTTGTTTGACTGTCCAAATTTCAACTCTCTATCTTTTATGGTTTGTTCGGAAAAAATTCGCAAAGTTTGAAAAAAAAAACAAGTTAAAAAAATTCCGTGAAATGTGTCCAAAAAATTTTTTCTTTTCAAACCGGCTGAAACTAAGTTTCTAGAGTAATTAAATATCGGGGAACTCAAATCTGTTAACGGCGGCTCGATACGATGCACCGTTTTCGAGTTATATGGAAATTTGCATTTTCCCAACTTCAAACCGCGCTAACAGCAATTTCTAACGGTCTTTCACCACTTTAATTAGCATTTTTGGAATCAGCGTACTCAAATTAGTCTAAATATATGTCAAACTCAAAAATTTTTATGCGATTTTTTTTCCAAAAAAATGTCAAGGGGTACCCCTTACCATTTTTGCGAAAATCGACGATTTTCACTGTTTTTTCCCGCGGTTTGCTGTGGAGGTCGTAATAATATTCCAATTAAGTTGAAAAAATTTGACAATATACACTAAATATAGGTTGTTTGACTGTCCAAATTTCAACTCTCTATCTTTTATGGTTTGTTCGGAAAAAATTCGCAAAGTTTGAAAAAAAAAACAAGTTAAAAAAATTCCGTGAAATGTGTCCAAAAAATTTTTTCTTTTCAAACCGGCTGAAACTAAGTTTCTAGAGTAATTAAATATCGGGGAACTCAAATCTGTTAACGGCGGCTCGATACGATGCACCGTTTTCGAGTTATATGGAAATTTGCATTTTCCCAACTTCAAACCGCGCTAACAGCAATTTCTAACGGTCTTTCACCACTTTAATTAGCATTTTTGGAATCAGCGTACTCAAATTAGTCTAAATATATGTCAAACTCAAAAATTTTTATGCGATTTTTTTTCCAAAAAAATGTCAAGGGGTACCCCTTACCATTTTTGCGAAAATCGACGATTTTCACTGTTTTTTCCCGCGGTTTGCTGTGGAGGTCGTAATAATATTCCAATTAAGTTGAAAAAATTTGACAATTTACACTAAATATAGGTTGTTTGACTGTCCAAATTTCAACTCTCTATCTTTTATGGTTTGTTCGGAAAAAATTCGCAAAGTTTGAAAAAAAAAACAAGTTAAAAAAATTCCGTGAAATGTGTCCAAAAAATTTTTTCTTTTCAAACCGGCTGAAACTAAGTTTCTAGAGTAATTAAATATCGGGGAACTCAAATCTGTTAACGGCGGTTCGATACGAAGCACCGTTTTCGAGTTATATGGAAATTTGCATTTTCCCAACTTCAAACCGCGCTAACAGCAATTTCTAACGGTCTTTCACCACTTTAATTAGCATTTTTGGAATCAGCGTACTCAAATTAGTCTAAATATATGTCAAACTCAAAAATTTTTATGCGATTTTTTTTCCAAAAAAATGTCAAGGGGTACCCCTTACCATTTTTGCGAAAATCGACGATTTTCACTGTTTTTTCCCGCGGTTTGCTGTGGAGGTCGTAATAATATTCCAATTAAGTTGAAAAAATTTGACAATATACACTAAATATAGGTTGTTTGACTGTCCAAATTTCAACTCTCTATCTTTTATGGTTTGTTCGGAAAAAATTCGCAAAGTTTGAAAAAAAAAACAAGTTAAAAAAATTCCGTGAAATGTGTCCAAAAAATTTTTTCTTTTCAAACCGGCTGAAACTAAGTTTCTAGAGTAATTAAATATCGGGGAACTCAAATCTGTTAACGGCGGCTCGATACGATGCACCGTTTTCGAGTTATATGGAAATTTGCATTTTCCCAACTTCAAACCGCGCTAACAGCAATTTCTAACGGTCTTTCACCACTTTAATTAGCATTTTTGGAATCAGCGTACTCAAATTAGTCTAAATATATGTCAAACTCAAAAATTTTTATGCGATTTTTTTTCCAAAAAAATGTCAAGGGGTACCCCTTACCATTTTTGCGAAAATCGACGATTTTCACTGTTTTTTCCCGCGGTTTGCTGTGGAGGTCGTAATAATATTCCAATTAAGTTGAAAAAATTTGACAATTTACACTAAATATAGGTTGTTTGACTGTCCAAATTTCAACTCTCTATCTTTTATGGTTTGTTCGGAAAAAATTCGCAAAGTTTGAAAAAAAAAACAAGTTAAAAAAATTCCGTGAAATGTGTCCAAAAAATTTTTTCTTTTCAAACCGGCTGAAACTAAGTTTCTAGAGTAATTAAATATCGGGGAACTCAAATCTGTTAACGGCGGCTCGATACGATGCACCGTTTTCGAGTTATATGGAAATTTGCATTTTCCCAACTTCAAACCGCGCTAACAGCAATTTCTAACGGTCTTTCACCACTTTAATTAGCATTTTTGGAATCAGCGTACTCAAATTAGTCTAAATATATGTCAAACTCAAAAATTTTTATGCGATTTTTTTTCCAAAAAAATGTCAAGGGGTACCCCTTACCATTTTTGCGAAAATCGACGATTTTCACTGTTTTTTCCCGCGGTTTGCTGTGGAGGTCGTAATAATATTCCAATTAAGTTGAAAAAATTTGACAATATACACTAAATATAGGTTGTTTGACTGTCCAAATTTCAACTCTCTATCTTTTATGGTTTGTTCGGAAAAAATTCGCAAAGTTTGAAAAAAAAAACAAGTTAAAAAAATTCCGTGAAATGTGTCCAAAAAATTTTTTCTTTTCAAACCGGCTGAAACTAAGTTTCTAGAGTAATTAAATATCGGGGAACTCAAATCTGTTAACGGCGGCTCGATACGATGCACCGTTTTCGAGTTATATGGAAATTTGCATTTTCCCAACTTCAAACCGCGCTAACAGCAATTTCTAACGGTCTTTCACCACTTTAATTAGCATTTTTGGAATCAGCGTACTCAAATTAGTCTAAATATATGTCAAACTCAAAAATTTTTATGCGATTTTTTTTCCAAAAAAATGTCAAGGGGTACCCCTTACCATTTTTGCGAAAATCGACGATTTTCACTGTTTTTTCCCGCGGTTTGCTGTGGAGGTCGTAATAATATTCCAATTAAGTTGAAAAAATTTGACAATATACACTAAATATAGGTTGTTTGACTGTCCAAATTTCAACTCTCTATCTTTTATGGTTTGTTCGGAAAAAATTCGCAAAGTTTGAAAAAAAAAACAAGTTAAAAAAATTCCGTGAAATGTGTCCAAAAAATTTTTTCTTTTCAAACCGGCTGAAACTAAGTTTCTAGAGTAATTAAATATCGGGGAACTCAAATCTGTTAACGGCGGCTCGATACGATGCACCGTTTTCGAGTTATATGGAAATTTGCATTTTCCCAACTTCAAACCGCGCTAACAGCAATTTCTAACGGTCTTTCACCACTTTAATTAGCATTTTTGGAATCAGCGTACTCAAATTAGTCTAAATATATGTCAAACTCAAAAATTTTTATGCGATTTTTTTTCCAAAAAAATGTCAAGGGGTACCCCTTACCATTTTTGCGAAAATCGACGATTTTCACTGTTTTTTCCCGCGGTTTGCTGTGGAGGTCGTAATAATATTCCAATTAAGTTGAAAAAATTTGACAATATACACTAAATATAGGTTGTTTGACTGTCCAAATTTCAACTCTCTATCTTTTATGGTTTGTTCGGAAAAAATTCGCAAAGTTTGAAAAAAAAAACAAGTTAAAAAAATTCCGTGAAATGTGTCCAAAAAATTTTTTCTTTTCAAACCGGCTGAAACTAAGTTTCTAGAGTAATTAAATATCGGGGAACTCAAATCTGTTAACGGCGGCTCGATACGATGCACCGTTTTCGAGTTATATGGAAATTTGCATTTTCCCAACTTCAAACCGCGCTAACAGCAATTTCTAACGGTCTTTCACCACTTTAATTAGCATTTTTGGAATCAGCGTACTCAAATTAGTCTAAATATATGTCAAACTCAAAAATTTTTATGCGATTTTTTTTCCAAAAAAATGTCAAGGGGTACCCCTTACCATTTTTGCGAAAATCGACGATTTTCACTGTTTTTTCCCGCGGTTTGCTGTGGAGGTCGTAATAATATTCCAATTAAGTTGAAAAAATTTGACAATATACACTAAATATAGGTTGTTTGACTGTCCAAATTTCAACTCTCTATCTTTTATGGTTTGTTCGGAAAAAATTCGCAAAGTTTGAAAAAAAAAACAAGTTAAAAAAATTCCGTGAAATGTGTCCAAAAAATTTTTTCTTTTCAAACCGGCTGAAACTAAGTTTCTAGAGTAATTAAATATCGGGGAACTCAAATCTGTTAACGGCGGCTCGATACGATGCACCGTTTTCGAGTTATATGGAAATTTGCATTTTCCCAACTTCAAACCGCGCTAACAGCAATTTCTAACGGTCTTTCACCACTTTAATTAGCATTTTTGGAATCAGCGTACTCAAATTAGTCTAAATATATGTCAAACTCAAAAATTTTTATGCGATTTTTTTTCCAAAAAAATGTCAAGGGGTACCCCTTACCATTTTTGCGAAAATCGACGATTTTCACTGTTTTTTCCCGCGGTTTGCTGTGGAGGTCGTAATAATATTCCAATTAAGTTGAAAAAATTTGACAATATACACTAAATATAGGTTGTTTGACTGTCCAAATTTCAACTCTCTATCTTTTATGGTTTGTTCGGAAAAAATTCGCAAAGTTTGAAAAAAAAAACAAGTTAAAAAAATTCCGTGAAATGTGTCCAAAAAATTTTTTCTTTTCAAACCGGCTGAAACTAAGTTTCTAGAGTAATTAAATATCGGGGAACTCAAATCTGTTAACGGCGGCTCGATACGATGCACCGTTTTCGAGTTATATGGAAATTTGCATTTTCCCAACTTCAAACCGCGCTAACAGCAATTTCTAACGGTCTTTCACCACTTTAATTAGCATTTTTGGAATCAGCGTACTCAAATTAGTCTAAATATATGTCAAACTCAAAAATTTTTATGCGATTTTTTTTCCAAAAAAATGTCAAGGGGGTACCCCTTACCATTTTTGCGAAAATCGACGATTTTCACTGTTTTTTCCCGCGGTTTGCTGTGGAGGTCGTAATAATATTCCAATTAAGTTGAAAAAATTTGACAATTTACACTAAATATAGGTTGTTTGACTGTCCAAATTTCAACTCTCTATCTTTTATGGTTTGTTCGGAAAAAATTCGCAAAGTTTGAAAAAAAAAACAAGTTAAAAAAATTCCGTGAAATGTGTCCAAAAAATTTTTTCTTTTCAAACCGGCTGAAACTAAGTTTCTGGAGTAATTAAATATCGGGGAACTCAAATCTGTTAACGGCGGCTCGATACGATGCACCGTTTTCGAGTTATATGGAAATTTGCATTTTCCCAACTTCAAACCGCGCTAACAGCAATTTCTAACGGTCTTTCACCACTTTAATTAGCATTTTTGGAATCAGCGTACTCAAATTAGTCTAAATATATGTCAAACTCAAAAATTTTTATGCGATTTTTTTTCCAAAAAAATGTCAAGGGGTACCCCTTACCATTTTTGCGAAAATCGACGATTTTCACTGTTTTTTCCCGCGGTTTGCTGTGGAGGTCGTAATAATATTCCAATTAAGTTGAAAAAATTTGACAATTTACACTAAATATAGGTTGTTTGACTGTCCAAATTTCAACTCTCTATCTTTTATGGTTTGTTCGGAAAAAATTCGCAAAGTTTGAAAAAAAAAACAAGTTAAAAAAATTCCGTGAAATGTGTCCAAAAAATTTTTTCTTTTCAAACCGGCTGAAACTAAGTTTCTAGAGTAATTAAATATCGGGGAACTCAAATCTGTTAACGGCGGCTCGATACGAAGCACCGTTTTCGAGTTATATGGAAATTTGCATTTTCCCAACTTCAAACCGCGCTAACAGCAATTTCTAACGGTCTTTCACCACTTTAATTAGCATTTTTGGAATCAGCGTACTCAAATTAGTCTAAATATATGTCAAACTCAAAAATTTTTATGCGATTTTTTTTCCAAAAAAATGTCAAGGGGTACCCCTTACCATTTTTGCGAAAATCGACGATTTTCACTGTTTTTTCCCGCGGTTTGCTGTGGAGGTCGTAATAATATTCCAATTAAGTTGAAAAAATTTGACAATATACACTAAATATAGGTTGTTTGACTGTCCAAATTTCAACTCTCTATCTTTTATGGTTTGTTCGGAAAAAATTCGCAAAGTTTGAAAAAAAAAACAAGTTAAAAAAATTCCGTGAAATGTGTCCAAAAAATTTTTTCTTTTCAAACCGGCTGAAACTAAGTTTCTAGAGTAATTAAATATCGGGGAACTCAAATCTGTTAACGGCGGCTCGATACGATGCACCGTTTTCGAGTTATATGGAAATTTGCATTTTCCCAACTTCAAACCGCGCTAACAGCAATTTCTAACGGTCTTTCACCACTTTAATTAGCATTTTTGGAATCAGCGTACTCAAATTAGTCTAAATATATGTCAAACTCAAAAATTTTTATGCGATTTTTTTTCCAAAAAAATGTCAAGGGGGTACCCCTTACCATTTTTGCGAAAATCGACGATTTTCACTGTTTTTTCCCGCGGTTTGCTGTGGAGGTCGTAATAATATTCCAATTAAGTTGAAAAAATTTGACAATTTACACTAAATATAGGTTGTTTGACTGTCCAAATTTCAACTCTCTATCTTTTATGGTTTGTTCGGAAAAAATTCGCAAAGTTTGAAAAAAAAAACAAGTTAAAAAAATTCCGTGAAATGTGTCCAAAAAATTTTTTCTTTTCAAACCGGCTGAAACTAAGTTTCTGGAGTAATTAAATATCGGGGAACTCAAATCTGTTAACGGCGGCTCGATACGATGCACCGTTTTCGAGTTATATGGAAATTTGCATTTTCCCAACTTCAAACCGCGCTAACAGCAATTTCTAACGGTCTTTCACCACTTTAATTAGCATTTTTGGAATCAGCGTACTCAAATTAGTCTAAATATATGTCAAACTCAAAAATTTTTATGCGATTTTTTTTCCAAAAAAATGTCAAGGGGTACCCCTTACCATTTTTGCGAAAATCGACGATTTTCACTGTTTTTTCCCGCGGTTTGCTGTGGAGGTCGTAATAATATTCCAATTAAGTTGAAAAAATTTGACAATATACACTAAATATAGGTTGTTTGACTGTCCAAATTTCAACTCTCTATCTTTTATGGTTTGTTCGGAAAAAATTCGCAAAGTTTGAAAAAAAAAACAAGTTAAAAAAATTCCGTGAAATGTGTCCAAAAAATTTTTTCTTTTCAAACCGGCTGAAACTAAGTTTCTAGAGTAATTAAATATCGGGGAACTCAAATCTGTTAACGGCGGTTCGATACGAAGCACCGTTTTCGAGTTATATGGAAATTTGCATTTTCCCAACTTCAAACCGCGCTAACAGCAATTTCTAACGGTCTTTCACCACTTTAATTAGCATTTTTGGAATCAGCGTACTCAAATTAGTCTAAATATATGTCAAACTCAAAAATTTTTATGCGATTTTTTTTCCAAAAAAATGTCAAGGGGTACCCCTTACCATTTTTGCGAAAATCGACGATTTTCACTGTTTTTTCCCGCGGTTTGCTGTGGAGGTCGTAATAATATTCCAATTAAGTTGAAAAAATTTGACAATATACACTAAATATAGGTTGTTTGACTGTCCAAATTTCAACTCTCTATCTTTTATGGTTTGTTCGGAAAAAATTCGCAAAGTTTGAAAAAAAAAACAAGTTAAAAAAATTCCGTGAAATGTGTCCAAAAAATTTTTTCTTTTCAAACCGGCTGAAACTAAGTTTCTAGAGTAATTAAATATCGGGGAACTCAAATCTGTTAACGGCGGTTCGATACGAAGCACCGTTTTCGAGTTATATGGAAATTTGCATTTTCCCAACTTCAAACCGCGCTAACAGCAATTTCTAACGGTCTTTCACCACTTTAATTAGCATTTTTGGAATCAGCGTACTCAAATTAGTCTAAATATATGTCAAACTCAAAAATTTTTATGCGATTTTTTTTCCAAAAAAATGTCAAGGGGTACCCCTTACCATTTTTGCGAAAATCGACGATTTTCACTGTTTTTTCCCGCGGTTTGCTGTGGAGGTCGTAATAATATTCCAATTAAGTTGAAAAAATTTGACAATATACACTAAATATAGGTTGTTTGACTGTCCAAATTTCAACTCTCTATCTTTTATGGTTTGTTCGGAAAAAATTCGCAAAGTTTGAAAAAAAAAACAAGTTAAAAAAATTCCGTGAAATGTGTCCAAAAAATTTTTTCTTTTCAAACCGGCTGAAACTAAGTTTCTAGAGTAATTAAATATCGGGGAACTCAAATCTGTTAACGGCGGCTCGATACGATGCACCGTTTTCGAGTTATATGGAAATTTGCATTTTCCCAACTTCAAACCGCGCTAACAGCAATTTCTAACGGTCTTTCACCACTTTAATTAGCATTTTTGGAATCAGCGTACTCAAATTAGTCTAAATATATGTCAAACTCAAAAATTTTTATGCGATTTTTTTTCCAAAAAAATGTCAAGGGGTACCCCTTACCATTTTTGCGAAAATCGACGATTTTCACTGTTTTTTCCCGCGGTTTGCTGTGGAGGTCGTAATAATATTCCAATTAAGTTGAAAAAATTTGACAATATACACTAAATATAGGTTGTTTGACTGTCCAAATTTCAACTCTCTATCTTTTATGGTTTGTTCGGAAAAAATTCGCAAAGTTTGAAAAAAAAAACAAGTTAAAAAAATTCCGTGAAATGTGTCCAAAAAATTTTTTCTTTTCAAACCGGCTGAAACTAAGTTTCTAGAGTAATTAAATATCGGGGAACTCAAATCTGTTAACGGCGGCTCGATACGATGCACCGTTTTCGAGTTATATGGAAATTTGCATTTTCCCAACTTCAAACCGCGCTAACAGCAATTTCTAACGGTCTTTCACCACTTTAATTAGCATTTTTGGAATCAGCGTACTCAAATTAGTCTAAATATATGTCAAACTCAAAAATTTTTATGCGATTTTTTTTCCAAAAAAATGTCAAGGGGTACCCCTTACCATTTTTGCGAAAATCGACGATTTTCACTGTTTTTTCCCGCGGTTTGCTGTGGAGGTCGTAATAATATTCCAATTAAGTTGAAAAAATTTGACAATATACACTAAATATAGGTTGTTTGACTGTCCAAATTTCAACTCTCTATCTTTTATGGTTTGTTCGGAAAAAATTCGCAAAGTTTGAAAAAAAAAACAAGTTAAAAAAATTCCGTGAAATGTGTCCAAAAAATTTTTTCTTTTCAAACCGGCTGAAACTAAGTTTCTAGAGTAATTAAATATCGGGGAACTCAAATCTGTTAACGGCGGCTCGATACGATGCACCGTTTTCGAGTTATATGGAAATTTGCATTTTCCCAACTTCAAACCGCGCTAACAGCAATTTCTAACGGTCTTTCACCACTTTAATTAGCATTTTTGGAATCAGCGTACTCAAATTAGTCTAAATATATGTCAAACTCAAAAATTTTTATGCGATTTTTTTTCCAAAAAAATGTCAAGGGGTACCCCTTACCATTTTTGCGAAAATCGACGATTTTCACTGTTTTTTCCCGCGGTTTGCTGTGGAGGTCGTAATAATATTCCAATTAAGTTGAAAAAATTTGACAATATACACTAAATATAGGTTGTTTGACTGTCCAAATTTCAACTCTCTATCTTTTATGGTTTGTTCGGAAAAAATTCGCAAAGTTTGAAAAAAAAAACAAGTTAAAAAAATTCCGTGAAATGTGTCCAAAAAATTTTTTCTTTTCAAACCGGCTGAAACTAAGTTTCTAGAGTAATTAAATATCGGGGAACTCAAATCTGTTAACGGCGGTTCGATACGAAGCACCGTTTTCGAGTTATATGGAAATTTGCATTTTCCCAACTTCAAACCGCGCTAACAGCAATTTCTAACGGTCTTTCACCACTTTAATTAGCATTTTTGGAATCAGCGTACTCAAATTAGTCTAAATATATGTCAAACTCAAAAATTTTTATGCGATTTTTTTTCCAAAAAAATGTCAAGGGGTACCCCTTACCATTTTTGCGAAAATCGACGATTTTCACTGTTTTTTCCCGCGGTTTGCTGTGGAGGTCGTAATAATATTCCAATTAAGTTGAAAAAATTTGACAATATACACTAAATATAGGTTGTTTGACTGTCCAAATTTCAACTCTCTATCTTTTATGGTTTGTTCGGAAAAAATTCGCAAAGTTTGAAAAAAAAAACAAGTTAAAAAAATTCCGTGAAATGTGTCCAAAAAATTTTTTCTTTTCAAACCGGCTGAAACTAAGTTTCTAGAGTAATTAAATATCGGGGAACTCAAATCTGTTAACGGCGGCTCGATACGATGCACCGTTTTCGAGTTATATGGAAATTTGCATTTTCCCAACTTCAAACCGCGCTAACAGCAATTTCTAACGGTCTTTCACCACTTTAATTAGCATTTTTGGAATCAGCGTACTCAAATTAGTCTAAATATATGTCAAACTCAAAAATTTTTATGCGATTTTTTTTCCAAAAAAATGTCAAGGGGTACCCCTTACCATTTTTGCGAAAATCGACGATTTTCACTGTTTTTTCCCGCGGTTTGCTGTGGAGGTCGTAATAATATTCCAATTAAGTTGAAAAAATTTGACAATATACACTAAATATAGGTTGTTTGACTGTCCAAATTTCAACTCTCTATCTTTTATGGTTTGTTCGGAAAAAATTCGCAAAGTTTGAAAAAAAAAACAAGTTAAAAAAATTCCGTGAAATGTGTCCAAAAAATTTTTTCTTTTCAAACCGGCTGAAACTAAGTTTCTAGAGTAATTAAATATCGGGGAACTCAAATCTGTTAACGGCGGCTCGATACGATGCACCGTTTTCGAGTTATATGGAAATTTGCATTTTCCCAACTTCAAACCGCGCTAACAGCAATTTCTAACGGTCTTTCACCACTTTAATTAGCATTTTTGGAATCAGCGTACTCAAATTAGTCTAAATATATGTCAAACTCAAAAATTTTTATGCGATTTTTTTTCCAAAAAAATGTCAAGGGGTACCCCTTACCATTTTTGCGAAAATCGACGATTTTCACTGTTTTTTCCCGCGGTTTGCTGTGGAGGTCGTAATAATATTCCAATTAAGTTGAAAAAATTTGACAATATACACTAAATATAGGTTGTTTGACTGTCCAAATTTCAACTCTCTATCTTTTATGGTTTGTTCGGAAAAAATTCGCAAAGTTTGAAAAAAAAAACAAGTTAAAAAAATTCCGTGAAATGTGTCCAAAAAATTTTTTCTTTTCAAACCGGCTGAAACTAAGTTTCTAGAGTAATTAAATATCGGGGAACTCAAATCTGTTAACGGCGGCTCGATACGATGCACCGTTTTCGAGTTATATGGAAATTTGCATTTTCCCAACTTCAAACCGCGCTAACAGCAATTTCTAACGGTCTTTCACCACTTTAATTAGCATTTTTGGAATCAGCGTACTCAAATTAGTCTAAATATATGTCAAACTCAAAAATTTTTATGCGATTTTTTTTCCAAAAAAATGTCAAGGGGTACCCCTTACCATTTTTGCGAAAATCGACGATTTTCACTGTTTTTTCCCGCGGTTTGCTGTGGAGGTCGTAATAATATTCCAATTAAGTTGAAAAAATTTGACAATATACACTAAATATAGGTTGTTTGACTGTCCAAATTTCAACTCTCTATCTTTTATGGTTTGTTCGGAAAAAATTCGCAAAGTTTGAAAAAAAAAACAAGTTAAAAAAATTCCGTGAAATGTGTCCAAAAAATTTTTTCTTTTCAAACCGGCTGAAACTAAGTTTCTAGAGTAATTAAATATCGGGGAACTCAAATCTGTTAACGGCGGTTCGATACGAAGCACCGTTTTCGAGTTATATGGAAATTTGCATTTTCCCAACTTCAAACCGCGCTAACAGCAATTTCTAACGGTCTTTCACCACTTTAATTAGCATTTTTGGAATCAGCGTACTCAAATTAGTCTAAATATATGTCAAACTCAAAAATTTTTATGCGATTTTTTTTCCAAAAAAATGTCAAGGGGTACCCCTTACCATTTTTGCGAAAATCGACGATTTTCACTGTTTTTTCCCGCGGTTTGCTGTGGAGGTCGTAATAATATTCCAATTAAGTTGAAAAAATTTGACAATATACACTAAATATAGGTTGTTTGACTGTCCAAATTTCAACTCTCTATCTTTTATGGTTTGTTCGGAAAAAATTCGCAAAGTTTGAAAAAAAAAACAAGTTAAAAAAATTCCGTGAAATGTGTCCAAAAAATTTTTTCTTTTCAAACCGGCTGAAACTAAGTTTCTAGAGTAATTAAATATCGGGGAACTCAAATCTGTTAACGGCGGCTCGATACGATGCACCGTTTTCGAGTTATATGGAAATTTGCATTTTCCCAACTTCAAACCGCGCTAACAGCAATTTTAATTAGCATTTTTGGAATCAGCGTACTCAAATTAGTCTAAATATATGTCAAACTCAAAAATTTTTATGCGATTTTTTTTCCAAAAAAATGTCAAGGGGTACCCCTTACCATTTTTGCGAAAATCGACGATTTTCACTGTTTTTTCCCGCGGTTTGCTGTGGAGGTCGTAATAATATTCCAATTAAGTTGAAAAAATTTGACAATATACACTAAATATAGGTTGTTTGACTGTCCAAATTTCAACTCTCTATCTTTTATGGTTTGTTCGGAAAAAATTCGCAAAGTTTGAAAAAAAAAACAAGTTAAAAAAATTCCGTGAAATGTGTCCAAAAAATTTTTTCTTTTCAAACCGGCTGAAACTAAGTTTCTAGAGTAATTAAATATCGGGGAACTCAAATCTGTTAACGGCGGCTCGATACGATGCACCGTTTTCGAGTTATATGGAACTTCATAACTCGCTAATTCAAATCGATTTTTTAGTAATTGTTCAATTGACGATCTAGCACCTTTTTTCGGCAATAGGCACCGCCAATGCCTTTGTCGGTCGACGCCTAACTAAAGACTTACTCGTGCATGAATGGCGGCACTGTTTGTTGCGGCCTGCGACTGTACCAAAGGCACTAAGTGCCGAAACGGCTTGCGCCATTGTCCGACGCGTCAAATGTGTTTCACGTATGTTTTCAACAACTCGAAATTGACAAGTCATATATATACTTTGAGAATGTCATTTTGCATTTGTTTGGCAATACTAGACGTGTCGAATCAATCTGCTCGCTATCTTCGACATCACTGCTCTTATTGTACTAATACTTCACTTAACTTTTGCTTTTTGAAGGGCCTTAAACACATTCTAGAATAAGCAAACATGTATGGGCATCTTTTGTTAGAAGAGAGGGCGATTAAGTGTAGATTCTACAACACTAGAGGCATTGGCGGTTGCAACCAAGCTAAATACTGTAAAGTTAATTCATATTTCCCACAACTTTTGTTTAAATTTTACTTTTTAAATGTACCAGTTACGAGAAAACCGTTATGGAAAATATCGTATTTATGTAGCCTTAATTATTCTATCTCCAATAACACTAGAACGGCTACACTTAGAGCAAAAATAGTTATGTACATAATGAAAGATATTTATATTTTGCACAACTTTTGTTTGAAAAGTATTATTAAATAATGAACTAGTTACGAGAAAAATGCTATATTTATATATATATATATATATAAATATATATATATATAAATATATATATATATATTTATATATATATATATATATATATATATATATATATATATATATATATATATATATATATATGTATATATATGTATGTATGTATGTATGTATACTTGGTTATATTTCGTAAATTGAATCAACACACATACACCGCTTTTGTAGAAGTGAATTCCAAGTTGTGAATTTGCCAGCCAAGAGTATCAAATTCTATTTACATATTCCCGCAGCATCTATAACCAATTCAGAGGCTTTTCGGTTGGCGCTTTGAGCCATTATTGGTGTCAATATCTCCCCCGAATATCCGACTCGGTTAAATCGAACTTTTGAAAGCGTCAACCTTGGCTGCCTGGCAACATTGACCCAAAAAGAATTTTTTCGCCCGCTATAATTAATCTCGCATTTTAGGTCAAGCCGAAATATATTAACCGACCGCAAAAACAGAAGACAGCCAGCGTAACAGTCACCTAGGCTTCGCGTTCTTTGTTCGTTGGCAGATGTTGAATCTCCTAATAAATAATAAAGCTGTATGCGCTTCGCTGATTTCCCAAGCGCGTGGCCACAGCGATGACCGCAAATATGGTCAAATGCTTCTGCTGCTCCTGACGCTTTTTGACGCATCGTTAAACTCTCAGAGAGAAATGCGTAGTCTTTGTATTCCTCCAGCATAAACCAGCCAATTTTGTCAAATTGGCAACCATTTTTAGCTAAATTATTTTTTATATTCAAAGCACAACGAGCTTTTTGATTCAAGTATGTTACAGACACACACACAACCAGCTTAGCTGTTTTGTAGTGTTGTGTGTCGAGAGAAAAGCGCAACTGAATTTAGTGAACTCGTGCCATGCGATTACACTTGAGTAAATTCGTAACAAACGATTACGTACGAAAGGGCCTTACCGCGCGGCCCTAAACCAGCCCTTAGTAAACCCTTCGGGCCGCTGTCAACCTCTGCAACGATACAACTTTCATTGTCCGACGCAACAAACAATATTTCTTTAGTTTGCGGTTGCCATGACCAGTAATTCAATCGAACAGATATTTTCACTTTTGTTAAGTGAAATTTATTGATTATTGCTAATTTATGGATGGTGGTTATATACACTTTGATAGAACGAACCTTGCATATTTTGATCGTAATTGCGTTATTGGTATTTTAACACAATTGATACTATGAAATTTCATACGTTTTGATCCGATTAATACATTAATTACATTAGCTGTTTAAGTATACGGTTCTGTTATGTTTTATTTTTTATTCCTTTGTATTCCTAAAATAAATCATATTGAATACAATTCATTAACAATTATTGAGATTTAACGAAATCTCTCGAATCATTGATATACAGTATGTGTTTTCGTTCCATTAATCAAATTAAGCATCACTGAATTATATTATTATTGAGATTTAACGAAATCTCTCAAACATTTATATACAGTATGTGTTTTCGTTCCATTATTCAAATTAAGCATCACGGAATTTCAACACTATTCATATATATGTATTCGTTTAAGTATTATATAAACCTAGTTTTAAATTATTTACATTTTAATTCAAGCAAAATTAATCCACAATTCATATTAATTACATAGCCAAACAAGCAGACAGACAGATAGACAGACACATAGATAGACAAACCATATACACAAACAGACACATATACAGGCAGACAGACAGACACATAGATAGACAGATACACAAACATATAAACAAATAAACAGGCAGACACATAGATATACAGACAAACAGACACACAACTAGACAGACACATAGATATACAGACAAACAGACACACAGACAGATAGACAGACACACAGACAGACAGACAGACATTGAATGGAAATAATAATGAAATGTTTTGATCCGAGAATGCTACAGACACACAACCGAATGCTTTAGTTTCTTCAGTACTTCATATTAACTAAAAATGTCTTACGAAATAAGTAATACGTGTCAATAAAGTATGTTACGGTGTTATATTTCACAACGATGTTTGTATTTGACATAATTATCGATTAGTCTCGTTCAAAACTAAATAACTAATATACAAAATATATTGAACTATTGATTACTGTATCGGGAATATACGAAACTTTATATTTCATTATTCATAAATCATATTGGTACTATTTATAACTGTTTTAATATTTTTTTTATTTAAACAACAAATTTTTAAAATTTGGTGCACTTTTATAAGAGTTTCTTTTGCATCCATAATTCTAATAAGATAATTATGAAAATAAATGGACTTACAGAAGCATATAGACGATAAAAAAGATGGCTACCACATTGTCAATGGTTTACCGTAACAATAGCAAATATCTTTTTGATTCTTTGCCGTAGAAATCAGAGCGTTTCAAAATGTATTTCAAGTTTAAAAGTAATCCGTGTCTAAGGGACCACCCCGGCTATCGTTAAATATTTATAAGGTATACGGTTGAGATGTTCGGCCCGATTCTGCAACCACAATTCGCTGAGTACTGTGACTAATGTACGTGTCTGATTTCGCACTCGCATTTGATTCGGTGTACGCCCTTGTGTTGACGCTAAAAGCGCTTTTGAGTTGTGTGAACACACATTGAATACCTTTGCTGACATTCTTAACTGTTGCTTTCAGAACATTCACACAGAAATATTACTCATTACTTCGTAAATACAAATATATGAATAATTATCAAATGGACCGGTATCTGTATATGATATGGGCACAATATACCAATGGGTACCCCTAATAAGCCAACTGCTAAAGTATATGCTTCTAAACAAAGACGCTGTAGCTGAAAGCAGCTTTTGAACGTATCAGTGTTGCCACTGGGAATGTAATGCACTAAGCAGTGTTTTCACATGGTATGAAATGCACTAAGCAGTGTTTTAACAGGGTATGAAATGCACTAAGCAGTGTTTTCCCATTATCTCTGTTAATATAATAGTTATATATTTCGTTTTAGCACTAATTGAGCACTAATTATTTAAAGGAAAAGAATTATAAAATATTTAAATGTTTAATGTTTCTCGTTTGGCCCTAACAGATTTCTAGTGCACCCCATGCCCCCTAAGGTGCCTTTCTACATCACCACATACACACAGAGTCTGAATACAAAAAAAAAACGAAAATATATTCACATCATGCACTTGAATGGATATCATATCCTGTATAAATTAACCACACAGTGGTTTAGGTTGCAACAGACCGTGGATATCAGGGTGACACAATCATAAATACGCCCTTTTGACAGACCGCAAGCCGGTTGTGTCATCGCTTCAAACCAATAAGGGCGCTGCTAACTGGGGCCCCCTTTTTCTACCATTAATATGGGGGGGGGGGGGGGGCTCATTTACTGGGCACCCCTAAACTCGGGATACTTGAATTAGGCATCCGGATATGTCAACTTATTATTAAGTTAAATTCGGAAAGATTCATTTATTTTGATTATAACACTCTATAGAGTTTGGCACCCTTGTTTAAAAACTTTTAAAACAAAGTTATATCCTACAACTGAACTTCTGAATAGAATAAAAACTAGAGTGGCCTTCCCTCGACTATCATGTTTACATAAATGTAAACGTAAAATTATTTATTTTTTAGCAAGTACAACGGTTATTATATTGCTTTAATACGTATTAGTACTATAAACACGCTTAGATGCAACGCACCCATGCGTCTAGCTCACTTTAATAGTAGAAGCTAACTGCAGTTTTTAATTATTATGGCCTTTTCTTTAACAATTTGAAAATTTGGTAAATATTTAAAATTCAAAATTATAATATTTATTTTTTTAAGGCCTTTAGGTTAACAAACTTGTAGATATAAAATATCTTAGAATTATTATTAAAATTTTTGGGCGTTTTAATTATTTTTATTAGGGCAGTATTAAGAGGGGGGCTAAATTTTGGGGCCTTATAACTCGGAAAGTATACGAGCGATTAAATTTAAACTATAAACGAATTCAAATTGAATGTTAAGTAATACGTGTACTAAATTTGGTGTGAATCGGTCCAGTACCTTCAGAGGAGTAGAGTGTACAAATTTGGTCGTACGAGCAACCGAGTATTTAAGTTATATATATATATATTTGTATTCAGGGAGATAAACATTTTTTGAGAATGCTACAGACACACAACTAGATGCTTTAGTTTTTTTGGTACATCGTACGGCGAGCTAAAAAAATAATAGTGCATAAATTTAAAATTCTAAATTATAATATTTGGTACAATTTTTTAAGGCCTTTAGGTTAACAATATGAAATAAACTTGTAGATATAAAATAACTTAGAATTTTTAGTAGAATTTTTAAATGTTTTACGTATTTTTATAAGGGTAGTATTAAGGGGGGTTTTAAATTTTAGGGCCTTATAACTCGGGAAGTATACAAGCGATTAGATTTAAACTGCGTACAGATTCAAATAGGTGACCGAGTAATATGTGTACCATATTTGGTGTGAATCGGTCCGGTACCTTCAGAGGAGTTCAGTGCACAAATATAAGTATATAAGTTATATATATTTTTGGATTCAGGGCGACTTTTTGAGAATGTTACAGACACACGACTGGGTGATTTAGTTTCTTCGGTACTTCGTACACTGTAAATATATTATATTTAGTGTAATTTTATAATTCATACCTAGTAATTAATTAATTATTTAAAGTGTATTTAAATAGGGTAATGTTTGTTTATTAAGTTGGTGTAATTGTGTAAATATGTAATTACAGTGACAAATAAACTCGTTTACTTGTAATGGCGTAGACATTACATTAATGTTAACATGAGCCAATAACTTTTATTACACTTTCTCGGCTCTGATTTCTATCGATTTCAGAACTGTGTAGCGTCTGAGCTTTTCATCCTGAAACTTCAGCATTGACCTGTTTGGCTTTCAGCCAACGAACTTAAAAACTAATTTTCACGTACGACTTTTTGCGCCTAAACTAAAATAAATGTATTATTATTATTATTATATAACAATTGGCGGTGATCAAATCGATCAAAAAACATCAAAAATTAGGATGCATTGTAGTTTAATTTTTGGGGATTCTCACCCAAAAAATGGGTCGAATTTTCGCCGTCATTCGATCATACTCTTGACAAGTGTGTGTGTGCTGCAATAGAGCGCAGCGATGTATCAAACTTATGACAGCCTTTATTTGGTCAAGAAGTGGACAATACTACCAACAAAAAAAAAAAAACTTTTTTTTTCGGTAGTCTTAAACTCAATTCAGTTGAAAGTCGAAGGCGTTGCGCTATTTAAGGACATTCATTCACTGTTTAAGAATTATATAATACATTTGACCGTGAAAGACATTTTAGATGTCTTTTGGCTTGAATAGTCTTTATAACATCGTTTTTTTGGTGATGGGAATTTTTGTACCATTAAAAGAATAGTTATATATATACTAGATAAGCCCGTGGACACCATGTGCCCATAGCATAAACAGCAATTCATTAATTAAATAACTTAACGGTCTTTGCTAGTGAACACACTTTTGTAATTCCGTTATTTTCTCTTTCATTTGTATCACATAAAAGATTTCCCACTATCTATACCCTACATAACTCACTAAATACACATCAAATCTTCAAATTAATATTTTAATTAATTTTTCACAATAATATTATTTATTTTGATGTTTCACGAAAGATTTGGCACTATCTATAAGCTATGCAACACACTAAATACACACCAAATCTTCAAATTAATATTTTAATTGATTTTTCACAACATTCATACATATATATGCGCTTTTTACTCAATTAAAAGAAAAACTGGAGTGGCCTTCACTGTATAATATAATCTACTCGATAAACCATATATTTATTTTGACTAAAAACACACTAGATACACATCAAATCTTCAAATTAATATTTTAATTGATTTTTCACAACATTCATATATATATATATATATATATATATATATATATATATATATATGCGCTTTTTACTCAATTAAAAGAAAAACTGGAGTGGCCTTAACTCTATAATATAATCTACTCGATAAACCATATATTTATTTTAACTAAAAACACACTAAATACACATCAAATCTTCAAATTAATATTATAATTGATTTTTCACAACATTCATACATATATATGCGCTGTTTACCCAATTAATATAAAAACAGAAGTGGCCTTCACTGTATAATATAATTTACTCGATGAACCATATATTTATTTTGACTAAAAACACACTAGATACACCGCAAATCTTCAAATTAATATTTTAATTGATTTTTCACAACTTTCATACATATATATGCGCTTTTTGCTCAATTAAAAGAAGAGCTGGAGTGGCCTTCACTCTATAATATAATCTACTCGATAAACCATATATTTATTTTGACTAAGAACACACTAAATACACATCAAACCTTCATATTAATATTTTAATCGATCAAGCTTGAATTTTAAAAGTTTTGGTGTAAGATTGCTGGTTTGTTGTTGTTGTTTTTATTTTTTTTTTTAATGTATTTTATTATTATTTTGACAAACGCGAACTGATTATGATGGATTCGAACCCGAGACCGTGCGCCGAGTGCGTCTTCAACCCTTCTTGCTTATCTAGGACATATCAATCAACAACTGTCAGACTTGTGAAAGGAATGAAAATTTCAAATTTGCCCACAATAAATTCGCGCATGTAAACTTTAAATTTCACTGTAAAACAAATACTACAGCACACCTGGGACACATTGCATTATTCTACCCAAATATAAACAATTAAATCTGTCGCACAAAAATATGGATTCGTATTTATTTATAAAATAACTTTAGTAGTACTTAAAATTAATCTTTTAAAGCCCCTAGTATTCAACCCCATATATATGACAACCCCCTTAGCCAAAAAAGAAGACAGATATATAGGGGTGTCTCAGTTACTATACATGTATTGTATTTGTAACATTTCCCCCACTCTAGCCCATCCTACTTTGCCAAAATGGGACATACCCTTGTGTCGGTATATGTTTAGTATACAATTGTCAATGGTCAAGTGGTGGATTAGTACAGCTTAACTAAGATAAGCTTACCGCTAAATCAGTGTTACAAATAAAAAAGTGCATCGTGCAATGTTTAAACCAGAGTTAAAAATATTTAGACCATGGGCAAGTGCTGCAACAGAAGAACAAGACTGCACCATATCAACGACTTCGTCGCACGAAGACACTTCGTCAACCGCAGAATTAAAACCAGAACCAGTGACAAACGAGCCAAAAAAATCGTATTCCATTAAATCCTTTGATAAGACAATAAAAAAACAACATTTAGAAGCAGTAAGCCGCGTGCCCATGGGCCATTTTGACCCATACGCGCATTTAGCCCAATCGTTGGGAGTTAACAGTAATGATACTTTCTTCCTGGACTCCATGGCGCAAGGATACGCCATCGAAGAGTACGCCAGGATAATTAGTCAGGAGCAACAATCAAAACTGTTGTTGGGACGAAAACAACGTCCCAAAAAGTACAAATGTCCCCACTGTGACGTAGGCTTCTCAAATAACGGACAACTCAAAGGACACATCCGAATACACACTGGTAAATTCAATTACTTTTTAGTAACTTCAATTACTTTTTAGTAACTTCAATTAATTTTTGGTAATTTCAATTACTTTTTTGTAATTTCAATTACTTTTAGTAGTACTACGAATGGTCGGTCTTTTAATTATTTAAGGAATAGTTTGGAGGGTAAATTGTATTTTTCTTGGCAGGCGAGCGCCCGTTTCGTTGTGACGAGAAAGAGTGCGGTAAAACCTTCACAAGAAACGAAGAATTGACACGACATAAGCGGATACACAGTGGCCTACGTCCGTATCCGTGTTCCCAATGTGGGAAACGTTTTGGGCGCAAAGACCACTTGAAGAAACATACTCGTACACACATGCAGCAACGGGCTGCAATGTATGCAGTCCCTGTCATGATACCGCTAGATACCTGGGGCACCTCTCCGTCGGGGTATCCATATATTCCTGTTTATGGGTACTAAAACTATTGTCCGTTTTGTAAATATAAATAAATTTTATCATGGAAATAATTGTATATATTAATAAATTTCTAGTTTTCGAACTGGTGTGTTGTTAATTCTTGTTCGGGATGCGTTAAACAAGTACATATTTTATTTTGTTTTCGAAAGATTTGTTTTAAATTCTATGACATGTGAATCCATTTTATTTTATTGTGGTCGCAAAATGGCGGTCTATATTAATATTCAAGGGTTCACTACTAAGGGTGCAACCCCTTATGACTCATACACACAGTCCAAACAATAAAAGAAGGGGGAATACCCCACCATTAAAATGCACCCTTTGAGTATGCTTCTACCATTTATACTAGTCAACGATTATATTAATCATTTTAGCGGTCAAAATCAAAGATTTTAACTCGATTATAATTATTTAGTCTTAAATATTTAAATTTCAATTACTATTTTAGTAATTTCAATTACTTATTAGTAATTTCAATTACTTATTAGTAATTTCAATTACTTATTAGTAATTTCAATTACTTTTTAGAAATTTCAATTACTTTTTAGTACAACTTTAATTTCAAATATTCAATACATACACACAATTTGTATTCCCTTTTATGTAAGTTTTGGCTCTCGCATCGATATTGTGTAAATTTGAAAAGATGCTTACAATATTTTTGTACATTTCCGCATACATTTCTGGTACCCCTGGTGTATACAGGTAGGTACCAAAATACGTTACGCAAATAATAGTCTCATGCTGTTTCCTTTAATGTTGTGACTTTTGGTGACCAACCGGAAGTTAGATAAGTATATTTGAGTTTTCGAGACAATACGAATCGTTTTCGCTATTGTTGACACCATAACTACTGTTGACAGTTTTAACAGTTTGAATTATGACTACTTATAAGGCATAGTTAGGGTTTACTCTTGTTACAAACTAATATCCAAATAATATTCTCATTGTATTGCTTAACATTTCTTTTAAATTTTAACCATCATTCATTCTACGATTTAAATTTAAAGTTTACTCTTCTTACTTTTATTCTATCTTGATTAAATTAAATAGTAATAATTTTAATGTAATCTTAAATAGCTTTTTCTCAATTAGTGTAATATTATACAAGCTGTATGCATTACTGCTTGCACCTTTTGTTTCTAGTAGTTTTTAGTACTTTAAGAGTCACATTAAAGTTTTAAAAATTAGTCAATTTAAATCTGTAAACTTGTTTAAATATAAATTAGTTTACATAATTACAAATAGAGGTTTAGCTACGTCCACACCTAATTTCATGCGTAATTCTGTACCCTAATCAAAGAATGACCCTGTAGTTACAGTTTACTCTTGCTATTTTTATTCTATCTTGATTTAAATAACGAGTAGTAATTATACTAACTTTTTCTCATTTAATGTTCCATTATATAAGCTGTAAGCATTTTTGCTTGCACCTTTTGTTTTTAGTAGTTTTTAGTACTTTAAGGGTCCCTTAGAAGTTTTAAAAATTAGTCAGTTTAAATCTGTACATTTATTTAAATATTAATTAGTTTACAAGATTACTAATGAAAGTTTAGCTACGTCCACACCTAATTTTAGGCAAAATTTGGTATCCTAGTCGAAGAATGAACCCTATAATAAGTACTTTTGCACTTAAACCCTGTTTAATTTAAACCTGTTAATTAAAAGAAATTTTTGAATATATTTTGAATAGAAATCACTATTCCCTATGCTATAACATGGAGACCCAATCAGGACAGCAAGCGACGAACTTTTTTTAATATATCGCTTATTAGTGATCCTGCAGGATATGAATATGATTAAAGATAGATTCATACTTAAGGACCTCTAGATTAGACACCCTATAGGTTTTTGAGGGCAGAAATTTATTGTGGCCGTAGCTACGCTAGATTTAATAATATATGATTTATTATATTGTAATTTAAAACTAATATTCATGATAAATCCTGGTAATACGAGATTTTCCTGAAATTTGGTGTGGCCTACTATATCGATTAGGTATTTACGTACACGTATTTAGGGTATAATAAATTATCTCATTGAAATATTGCTTTCAATATGATCAAGCAATGATCTATAGATCACATGCTGTGTAGACTTCTATACCTGTCTTCCATTGTGTTTGGGTTAGGCAATGTCCACCCTAAGTTTCGTGCCGACTCCAAGGATATAAATTAAAGCATCGACACTTAGCTAAACCATACGGTTAAGAAACCGATAGTTAGTACGCTTGATCTATGGTTAATTTGACATAAATAACGCACAATTACTTTTAGTAATTTCAATTACTTATTAGTAATTTGAATTACTTAGTACTCAATTACTTATTTGTAATTTCAATTACAAATTAGTAATTTCAATTACTTATTAGTAATTTCAATTACTTTTTACTAAATTTAACTGAATTCAAGTGTGTGTATCAATTCCAGTAAATGAACAAGTCGATATATAATAAAATATCTTAATTTTGGTACCGACAAAGTTTATACTACAATAGGATATATTACATTCAAGTGTCCTATTTAAAATTTAGGGCATTTTTCAAACACAAGTATGAAGCAAACTTTAAAACGACTCAATGGGCCTTTCAAAAAAAATATATATATATATCTTCTCACGTAGTCAATGGACGGTACACCTGTGTCTTTTTGGGGGGCGTGTTGACCGCCCCTAAAAGAATTCAATTGTCCAAAAATTCCTAACTTTATTATTTAATATACACAAAGATTTAATTTTCTGTAGTTTAACAAAAACGTATAACGTGTAAGGAAATGCTTTATTTATATGGTGAATCCATCATTAGGTCTATATTTACATGAAAAATAGCCACAAAAAAAAAATTAGACAAAATGTTTTTAATATTCTTTTAACGGGTAAACTGTTTATTTGGCCGCTACCGATGAGGGACTTACGGCCATTGGTCAGATGTCCCCGAACAAATTTTATTGTTCATTGACATAATTTATATTATATTATATACTTGCTTTATTATTTGCAGTGTCCAACCAAGTCAAATATATCTTTTGTACACTGTTAATATATTCAGAAGACCACCCAAATAAAAATAAAATCAATTTTAGATAAAAGAATTGTATTCAATGAAAATTCTATGTGGTTTTAGAAATAACAAACATAGGTCCAGGCACCTATATAATAATTTAAATGTAAAAATACATATTCTAAATTATTATGGCCTTTAAGTTCACAATTTGAAAATATTCATTTTTGATTTTTAGGCATTATTAAAATTTAATTTTAAATTTAATATATTTTTTATGGCCTTTGGGTTAACAATATAAAAAAATATTATTGATACAAAATATCTTAGAATTATTTGTAAAATATTTGAGTATTTTTAAAAATAAATTTAAGGGCAGTATTAAGGGAGCTTTAAATTTTAGGGCCCTATAACTCAGGAAGTATCCGGGCAATTAAATTTTAACTGCATTAAGAATAAAATGGAATACTTTAAAATATATGTAGCAAATTTGGTGTAAATTGCTTTGGTAGATTTTCTTATTATATTCAAAAAATATTATATTATTTGATATTTTAAACTTCACATATTTAGTATTTTTTTATGGCCTTTAGTTTAACAATAGGAAAAAATATTATAGATACAAAATATCTTAGAATTATTTGTTAATTTTTAGAGTATTTTTAAAAATAAATTTAAGGGCAGTATTAAGGGAGTTTTTAATTTTAGGGCCCTATAACTCAGGAAGTATACGGGCGCTTGAATTTAAACTGCTATCGGATGCAAATTGAATACTAAAGAATATGTGTAGCAAATTTGGTGTAAATCGCTTTGGTACCTTCAGAGAAAAAAATGCCACAAATTTGATCTTACGAGCAACGACTAACATCCAAGTATATGAGTAATATATATTTTTATATCGATATTTTTTTAGCAGATAATGTTACAGACACACGACTGAATGTATTAACTCTTCTGTATTTCGTACGGCGAGATTAATTTTAATGCAAATACTTGTTAAATAATTGTTTTTACGAACAGAGTAAAAAATAAAATAAAAAATCGTTACTTACCGTAATATAAATTAGGTAAACGACAGCTTTAAATGTAGTAGTGTGAGAGAGGCCACACATGTCGTAAGTTTACGTATATCATCTCTCTATTGTACAAATCTAATGTTTTTATAGGAGTTCGTGAAAACAAGCTTCCGTAAACCGACTTTTGGGCTCCTGCTGTGAGTGTGGTTAGTTATAACAGCTAGGGACTTAGGTATCTGTTAGCAAAATGCTAAATAGGATGTCACCAGACCACCAACAGAGTCATTCAACATCGAGATACATTATTAATGGCAAATATGTTAATTTTCATCCGCAAGCAGAGACCAAAATTATTCTACAATAACACTGAGTTACTAATTTGTCACCAGTTTGCGTAATTTACAACTAATATTATTGAAAATTTAATTTTAAATAAACAATACATCAATTATGAATCCCTGAAAAGGAAAAAGTTCTAACTTATTTCATTTCATTGTTATGATTTTTTAAATTCGATTTTTATTTTAAATATTTTTCGTAATTTTAATATCTACTAAAATATTTATAATATATTAAACATTTACAGCGTTATAATTTTCTACAATATAAAACGATTGTAAACCTCAATTTATCATTGATAAAACTATTTTTAAAACGCAATACTGACTTACTTTTTATCTATATTATAAATAACTTTTAATACTTTCATAAACAAATAAATTAACTAGTTTTTACTGTCTTATACGAATGTATATTTAGAAGTATTATAATCACGAACGTTTATACAGAAATACACGTTTTTATTCTCGAAATGACGTCTGTGCGTCTGTGTGAATAATCTAGAAATCAAAACTGTCTAGATGTGCACCAGAAGTGCATGTTTACTCTATGCTATTTTGTCTTTTCGCCAATATCACTAGAACGGCTGCACTTAGGGCAAAAATAGTTATGTACATAATAAAAGATATGAATATGTTGCATAACTTTTGTTTGAAAAGTTTCTTTAGAAAATGTACTAGTTACGAGAAAACTGCTACAGAATATGTTATTTATGTTGCCATAGTTATTCTATCTCCAATATCACTAGAACGGCTGCACTTATGGCAAAAATAGTAAGGTACATAATGAAAGATATATATATTTTCTACAACATTTGTTTGAAAAGTTTTTTTTTTAAATGTGCCAATTACGAGAAAACTGTACTGAAATTCTGAAATATCTTATTTTGGTGTCTTTTTGTTCTATCTCCAATTACACTAGAACGGTTGGACTTATAGCAAAAATAGTTAGATACATAATGAATGATATTTATATTTCGCACAACTTTTGTTTGAAAAGCTTTTGCAAAAAATGTACCAGTTACGAGAAAACTGTTATTGAAAATCTTATAATTCTAAATTATAATTTTCTAATTGTAATATTTTAAAAATTGATTTATCTATGTTATATATATGTTATATATTTGTAAACATAATAAAATAATAAGTTAAATGGTGCAATTTCAGAGTATTTGACAGTTTATTTGGCACATATATTTCTAATGAAGATTACGTATAAGAAAGCCTAGTTTTTTTTTACAAATCATAAATACATAAATTGTTGAATAGCACATTTGTACGCATTAGTTTACAACATTTTACAAGTATTTGTTCAATAAACTGTTACAGAACTGTAATAATTAATATTTAAAATATTCCGATTAACGATTTTAAAATGTTTATTCCATTACTATTAACAATAATATTAATAACAACGCATTTACCAGAAACTTTACAACAAAGAATTACTAAACCCAAAATTTCAAGTACCACAACGACTTCAACCGCGAAATCAATCGATACAACATTGAATCAGGAGCCAACAACCAATTCAACCGGAAATAAAACAATATTTGATATATTCAGTGGAATTTTAAACAGTGGAAACAAAACTACTTCAAAATCTAATCCACAATTAGAGGATTCGACTTTAAGTGGCTTGAATTCAAATGAATCAAAAACTGAAGAATTAAATACGGATTTACCAAAAGCAGGGACTAAAAAACCGATTAAAAAAAATGGCCCTGCCTGTAATATTATGTGCCCAAGGCCTAGATGTCCACCGAACACAATTTTGTATCGTCCTCCGGGCGCTTGTGCTTGCCCAATATGCGGTTGCCCAAAACCGAATTGCCCAGCTGGTTGGTGCCCATTTGGCTATACGTTAGTTAGGCCTAACATGTGCGATTGTCCAGTCTGTGTTTTCTATTTCTCATCTTGGTTTTATTAATTATATTTTAATTTTAAAATGTGTTGATTACGTACGTAAATATTTAACACATATACAAATAAATATTCATACATTTTTTTATTGTTTATCAATAGATATTGGCATTCAAACCTTGTGTTATGTACAGGGCTGTATTAATATTAATTATTATTAATATTTTAGGTGGAATGATTATTGCTATTCTTGGGTAAAAATATAATTTAATTGAGAATTAAATATTATTTTATTTTATTTCCAAACATGAAATGTCCTTTACACAAATTAAAATCGATTATTTTTACTTTCTATTACGTAATAATAAATATTGCAATCATGCATTTTTGTTCTATCTCCAATATCACTAGAACGGTTGCACTTATAGCAAAAATAGTTATTTACATAATGAATGATATTTATATTTTGCACAACTTTTGTTTAAAAAGATTATTTAAATAATGTACCAGTTATGAGATAACTGCAACAGAATATCATATTTATGTTTCCATAGTTATTCTATCTCCAATAACACAAAAACGGCTGCACATATGGCAAAAATAGTTATGTACATAAAGAAAGATATGAATATTTCGCACAACATTTGTTTGAAAAGTTTTTGCAAAAAATGTACCAGTTACGAGATAATTTTATTTATGTTGCTGTAGTATATATTCCATTATTACGAATTAAATTATTATTATATATATATATTGATTTAGTAAAATTATGAGGTACCCCCCTGTACTTTACCAGTTTTTTACAGTATTTAATTTACTTAGAATAGTATTGGGATTTTTTTATACTGGGAATCCCATCTTTTAAAACATATAAATATAAGATATTCTAAAGGCAGAATTTAATTCATTATTCCTGCTAATCTCGTGAACAGTGCATCAAATTTACGTAAGTCTTTAGTTAAATTAATATTTATATTTATATATACGTAATTTTTTTTATTTTTTGCAGGATGAATACGAAAATAATTTTAGCCTTTCTGTGCGTAGTCATTATGGGTGTATCTGCCCGATCACCCCCATTCGTTTGCCCAGTGTGTGAACCGAATTTAGACCCTATTACCCATGAACCTACCGCTTGTCCGTCGATTGCAAATTGTCCGTCGGTTTACGTTCGTCAAGACCCCTGCAAGTGCCGCTGCCCTACATGTGAATGCCCCGCTCACATTAGGTGTGAAACATAACATATAAAACCATTGATTTGATTTTCCAAAACGCATTAATTAATTAAATTAAATAAATATTTGTGTAATAAATATAATTAATTCAAATACTATAACGTTATTTATTTTTTAACCATTTCACTGCAGCTAATATAACACATCCTTAACAAGATATACATGTTACATACCTCACGGCATTGCCCACCAAAGTCGCATGCTACACCACACACAAAAATAAACAAGTTTTAATAGTTTTTATTATTATCAAAATGTACATTTTTACATACATTGGGGAAAGGGGGGACCCCCCCCCCTTTCATAACATTTAATTATTTTATTTAACAATTATAAAAAAAATATTTACGACTCGATTTTAATAAACTGTTTGGTTATTTCTGTAAATAATAATTTATTGTAATTTAGCAACATTTATAGGTGCACTAGGCGCGTGCCTATAGGCTCCTAAAAAAGCGGTATCAAAATTATTTTAAATGTTTTTTTTATATTTAATTAATGTATTTATTATTAATTTTTATTTAACCCGGCACTGGTCTTAACCTTGGAATAATCTAGTAAATAACGTTGTGTTGGTCGTTATCGCCTAGCGAGCGGACATAGACAGTTGTTTTATAAGAACCACTAAAAAAAAAAAAAAAAAAAACACAAACACAAATTATTTATTTTAAAATATTCACAAAATTATTAAACTTACTTTAATGGAACATACGAAATGGCAGTTGGCTTTAACAATGTTAAACTTGAGTCTACAGCATCTTGGCGTTCTACGAGTTATTAAAAAAAATTATTAATATAAATATAATTTATATTTTTTGGTTATTTACTTTTTTTTATAAGTAGTTTTTTCGCTTTTATTCTTTCTAGAATTAATTTTTTATCATCGATTTTAATTATTGGTGGTGGCGATTCTATAATAAATAAATAAATTTTTATATATATAAATATATATATATATATATATATATATATATATATATATATATATATATATATATATAAAACAAATTTAATTGTACCAGGTTTTTGAGGAATTTCTGTCTCAATTGGGGGTGGGGGTAGCGTATCTATATTTAATAAAATTCATATTAAAATTACGAATTTTATAAATTGAGGTTTGAAGTCGTTTGAAATTTTAAGCGGCTTCAAGACTCAAAATAAATTTAATTTACCAGTCTTTTTTATTGTTTTTTTATTATGAAGTAGAATTTTGGGGGTTGTTCTGTCTAAACATAATTTTATTATTATTAAAAACAATAAATATGCTTTTGTTTATTCAAAATAAAATAGTCTTTCAAGGTGGTTAACTATTACTATTTATGATACTTAAAGACAACTTTAGCTCGAAAAAAAAATCTACCGACTAATCTTTATAAAAAAAAAAATCAGTGCATTCGTAATTGCATAAATAATGCCTGGTAAAAATTACATTTATTTTGTACTTACAGTTTCAGAGATAAAAAATAAAAACCACCAAAATAGATCATTTATTACAGTTTTCATTTTTTATCTCCGAAACTGTAAATACAAAAAAATTCATATTTTTACCAGGCATTAATTATGCAATTACGAATGCACTGATATTTTTTTTATAAAGATTAGTCGGTTGGTTTTTGCGTAATCGAGGTTTGTTTAATCATGATAGGTTTTGAGTAGTTTTATGTAAAGATTAATTAAACAGGGACAGTAGCAAATATTACATGACATTAACAACATTATATCTTTATTGGCAATATTGTTAAATGGAGGGGGAAGCACACAAAGTACTAGAAATACTATTAACCACCTATAAAAACTATAATTGCATTCTGAATAAACCCTATATATAATATAGGTACCAGATTTTTTGATTTTTTCTGTAGTTTCTAATGGTACACTTCGTTCTCGTGGAGGATCTAAGTAAAAAAATTATTTAGTATTTACAAACATATATATATTTATATATATGTACAATATTTCCCGGGTTTTTTAATATATTCCTTCGTTTTATTGACTGTTGGAGCAAGTGGATCATCTATGTAAAAGAAAATCGTATTTAATTTAAACGATTAGCACAATTGCGATTACGATACCTCAAGCAATAATCGTACGATTACCTACCTTTTTAAATAAAACAATACAATGAAAAAAATATATGGGGTGTATGACTCTGTGTGTGCGTGTGTGCCTTTATACTTAAACCTGTAGCCACGCTACGACAGTCCGGGTATTCCCCGTATTCCGTGCGCGTAGATATAAAAATGCACGTTAAACTGTTATTAATCGTATGTAATCGTACAGATAATCGGCGATTACGATTAATCATAGATAGTTAAATAATCTGCGATTTATCGTAATCGTTCCATATAAATATATAAATAATACAAACCATCCCCAGTTAAGTCATAAATAGGGGCCTTCTGGTCCCCTAGACTTAAGGCAGCTAACGCAGTTTCAGTATTACTAGATTTAGCAATAATAAAATCTAACAAAAAAGAAAACATTTACATTATAAAATAATCTTAAACAAACATAACTTTTAAAGTCACAGTTGTATAAGTACAAATGACAAATTATTAACTCGTTTCCGATCATTTCCAAACTGTAAAGAATTGCAATTGGTCGCAAAAAAAATTAGACCGTTTAATTTGTATAAAAAACATATCAGTCGATGCGTAATTCCATATAGATTGTCTAAAAAAAATATTTAAATAAATTACGGCACAGTTTTCGAAATAAAAAATATAAACTATTTTGGAAGATTTTAATTTTTATCTCCAATTAGACCATATAATTTTTATTTAAAAATATATCAATCGATGCGTAATTGCATAAAGAATGCCTAATAAAAATATTTAAAAAAATTAAACGCATAGTTTTCGAGATAAAAAATAATAACTGTTACTAAAAAAAAAAAAGAATAATAATCTGACTGTTGTATTATATAAAAGTGCTTTTAAAAGTGTAAGCTGACGCTTAATCAAATAATTACTTTCTATATCCAAGTCTAATAGAGCTTGTGGCTTTTCAATCTTATTTTTAGTAACTTTTTCAGACGTTTTCGTATTTAAAATGCTGTATTTATATTTAGTCTTATTATTTATTAAGCTATTGTCGTTGTCTAGATCCAGAAATATTGTACCGGGGGGAACCCCCTTTTCTGGTTGAAATTCTAAATTTTACGTAATATATTAGTTATGAGTACTTTATATTTGATTGAGTGTAATACCGTCTTTATCAAGGTCAATCAGTAAGGTTTTTACTGGAGGCTTTTTTGCTGTAATTGCATTCAAATTTTCATTTATTAGATACTTCAGCGACGTCGGTTTCAAAATTGATTTTAACACGTTTTGAGGTTTCCCATCTAATTTTTTTTTAAATATACACATATATATATATATATATATATATATATATATATATATATATATATATATATGTATATATATATATATATATATATATATATATATATATATATATATATATATATATATATATATATATATATATATATTATTCTTACCTTCTTTAAGAACATCCATGAGAATTAAGGAGGGAGGAGTTATAGCAGTGACTTTACTATTTATAATACGATTTCCTGATTTAGCTGTCAAGTCTGATACGTAATATAAATAAGTATATTTGTTTCATGGTCAGTATGTAATATTTAGACGAATTTCTATAGCTGACCGTTTTACAGGTGTAAAGGGGGAGGAATCTGCGCAGAATGCCATGGGGGATGCGCACGCATAGCTTAGCTATGATATTTGTTCGTTTCCCTCTTTACACCGATCTATACGGACAGCTAAGGAGCTTCGCCTTAAAGAAATACCTTCTTTATCCGAATTAATTACAATTAGGGGCAGTAGTGGATCAACGGGGGCATTTTTATTTTTTAGCGATGAAAGGGGCGTTGGCCTTATTACTTGTTTAAATAATTTGGCGAGCGGGACATCGTCTTGCGGTTGAAATTCTATTTTTTAATATATATATATATATATATATATATATATATATATATATATATATATATATATATATATATATCTTAGTATGAAAATTTTCAAAAGACGTACTTATACATTTAAAGGCCCTAATCGTTAAAAATTGTCGAGGGACGTAAAAAAGATAACACAAAAATACAAATTGGCATAAACGGGGGTCGAACTCACGACCTCCAAGGTAATAGGCGAGAGTCTTAGCCACCATGACATGGCGACGGCTAATAATGTAATAAAAAGTAATCAAATAGTTTATACTGAAATAAAACCACTATTCCTCTGAAGTTCTGCTTTGAAATAGACAAAAACGAATCAAACGTCAGAATGAAATCAGTCAAAAAAGTTTTTGTGTGATAAATCTTCAATTAATTTGATGTATTGAAGTGTATTTAGTGTGTTTAGTGTACTTTAGACAGAGTGGCATCTGCTATATTATATTGATATTGTGTATGTCAATGAGAAATATAAATAATTTAGTTAGTTAATAAAATGCAGTTTTATTTATTCTAATTTGAAGTTTGTGAATGTGTCGCTATGTTAAAATGACCGACCAAAGAACAAATATAAATAAAAGTGCAACCACACGTAAGCGTCAAGGAACAGTATTTCAACGTACGAGTTACGGAAACATTGTTTGAAGTTTAATACTGCAAAATGTAGTGTGTACTGTCAGCGCTACGATATAATAGGAGAGATATAGTAGAGGGTGAATAAGTACAGGATAGACGAAGACAGCATGTTAGTTCCTATGTACACCGCTGAAGGCGCCACGCGTTATAATATATACTATGTTACCATCGCCGCGTGAGTCAAGGTCAATCGATTTCAAGGGGCGTTTCGGTGACGTTGCCGCCTTTTTATGTTCGAATTTCGGCGGGAATGTTTTTATTGGTATATTCTCAATAGGCTCCTGTGGTAGACCCGTATAGCAATGATCTACGTCGATGACGACTGTGTCATTTGGTTTTGTTGTATTTTTACGCTTTAAATATGAAGAGAGATAGCTAGATTCAACTGTTGGTTCACCAAAGTAACCTAAATATAATATATAGACGTATTACATATTGTTAATCCTTACAAACTTAAATTACTTATTAACTTATGAATAATTTGAGGGGTATACTTAAAAATACAAAATTATAATATTTAATATTTTTTTATGGCCTTTGCGTTAACAATATGAAAAAATCTTGTAGATATAAATTGTCTTAGAATATTTAGTAGAATTTTTGGGTGCATTAATTATTTTTATAAGGGCAGTATTAAGGTGAAGTGCATACTTCAATATTTTTTTATGGCCTTTGAGTTAACAATATGAAAAAATCTTGTAGACATAAAATGTCTTAGAATTTTTAGTAGAATTTTTGAGTGTATTCATTATTTTTATGAGGGCAGTATTAAAGGGAAGTAAGGGGAAGATAAGGGAACGGTGCAAAATTCAAAATTATAATATTTAATTTAATTTTTTATGGCCTTTGGGCGAACAATATGAAAAAATTTTGTAGATATAAATTGTCTTAGAATATTTAGTAAAATTTTTGGGTGTATTCATTATTTTTATAAGGGCAGTATTAAGGTGAAGTGCATACTTCAATATTTTTTTATGGCCTTTGAGTTAACAATATCAAAAAATCTTGAAGACATAAATTGTCTTAGAATTTTTAGTAGAATTTTTGGGTGTATTCATTATTTTTATAAGGGCAGTATTAAAGGGAAGTAAGGGGAAGTATAAGGGTACGTGCATACTTGAAAATTATTATATTTAATATTTTTTTGTGGCCTTTGAGTTAACAATCTGAAAAAATTTTGTAGATATAAAATGTCTTAGAATATTTAGTAGAATTTTTGGGTGTATTAATTATTTTTATAAGGGCAGTATTAAGGTGAAGTGCATACTTCAAAATTCAAAATTATAATATTTAATATTTTTTTATGGCGTTTGAGTTAACAATATGAAAAAATCTTGTAGATATAAAATGTCTTAGAATGATTAGTAGAATTTTTTGGTATTTTAATTATTTATATAAGGGCAGTATTAAGGGCAATTAAGGGGAAATATAAGGGGAAGTATACGAGCGGTTGGATTTAAACTGCGAGCCTCAACATTCCCATGTTAAATTTACATTTATTTAAATATTTGAAATTAATTTTGTAAAACTAAATGAACCAAGTAGCGTTTACCCCAAAAAAAGAATAACTAATATTAATTAATTATCTTTATTCTTATATTTACCTGGACAGCCAATCGTAGGTAAAGCAAATTGCTTTAATTTAAGCCCATCAGGCATCAGGCAGTCATCTAAAAAATGTTTCCCGCATACAAAATACGTCTTATAGGCCCTTAAATTTTCTGGGGCCGGCAAACGAGGATTATTTGTTCGCATAACCCAAGTTTTAAACAATTCCTCATCGTATAACGGATATTTATGTAAAGTAACGCCTGGTGTGCTATCACAGTTAGCCACAGAACATATATTTGCCATTTTAATGCTTAAAATGCTCTAATTGCAACGTTAAATAACAATTATATACTAAATGATCATAATTTGTTATTAAATTAATTAATAACCTAACAAACGTGTTTATACAAGGTGTATCTGCTTAATACTGATATTTGCGCCACCTAGACGTAGTGGTTGGTTAGCGAACTAACAATTACTGTTGTTATTCCACGAGACAGGGTTGTACAACTCGCTGCATTCCTGTTAGCGTATAGAGAATTATAAATGTGATGATTTTCTGTAGTGATTTGGGCTTCCCTGTTTTATATATTGCGCATGCGCAAAAGCATGCGCAGATTATAGATTCGGAGGCACGCATGCGTATAGGCATGCGCAGTTTTAATTATGCGCCTAGGGAACAAAAGGGATTTTCTTATTTTCCGGCCGCGGAATATAAATTATCGTTCAGGACATTTGGCTTTCTGAACGTATTACAAGATTTCAAAAATAATCGTAATGCTTTTCAGATGTAAATTTTAATTTCAAAGCTTTTTTATTCTTGCAAAAATTTCAAAATTGCTTACAGTTCTTGAGTAATCTATATTTTTATAAGTTAGTTCTGAAAGATATTTACATATATTCCTATTTTCTCTATGTATTAAAAGATTTTGAAAATAGATTTAATACGTTTTAGATGTAATTTTTAATTTAAAAGCGCTTTTATTCTTAGTAAATTTTGAATATTGCGTATAGTTTTTGAGTTAAAAATATTTTATTCTATTTTTGTCACTGAAATAAAGATCGAATTTAAATAATCAGAGCCAAATAAGGTTTAAGACTATATTTATTATTTCTATACATTTTTCTATATAGTACAGAGGTGTATTATGTATTTTAGTACGCTCTTACAATGGACGGGACCATGGGCAACTCTGGGGGCTTGGTGGTGGCCTATTTTCAGGGGGACATGTTGCTTCAGTTGTTTTTCTAAATCCTGAAAAATAAAATTAATTTATCCCCAATTTTATACATGTAAAAGAACTAGCGATATAGTTTTAAAAATTATTTAATTATTTAAACATAAATTACGTAATTTTAATTTACTAAATTGTAAATATAAACCTGAAAATACTTACTAGTCGGACAATGGAAGTTGTGAACCATCATTTGACAACCACTGGTAAACCATTGTGTTTTTCCGTTTAAATCGGCTGTGCAAATAGGCTTTATACATCCTGCAGGCACAAATCCACAAAATTGATGTTGGATTTGTGCTGGATTGGCACAATCCACATTTGAAACCGGAAACAGGGCCGAAGCCAAGCTTAATGCTACAATAATAATTTATAAATTAAATTTGTGCCCATTAAACCTTAAATAATTAAATAGTACTTACCAATAGTCAAAAACACAAAAACAGTTTTCATTTCGCTTAATATTTCGTAGTACAATGATTAAAATTAATATTTCACTCTGTTTTATATAAATTAAATTTTGTAATTATCATTAAACAAATTTACTCTTAATTTTTAAACAAATTTATAACAGTGAACGGGTCCGGGTATTGTTTTTCGCAAGATAACAATTCGGAAAATTACGTACGTCATTTGTAAATATAAATAAGATATCCAAAAATAATTCTGTATATTGGGTGCAAAAAATATTTATCTAATTTTAATCAGTACCTACATATATAAAAGTAAATATTTATTCTAAACTACAAATAGATTTCCGTTTAAATCTTTCGTACATATACATATCATAACCACATTTTATATCGGGAAGCGTTGAACAGAATAACCAACTGAAAGATTTAAATATTCTGCAAAATATACTTCTTTATTTATGTTAATATATTTCACATAGTAAAAGCTTACAAAATTCAACAATTGATTTTTATTAATTGAACCTATAACGAGTCCTATATAAATACACAATGAACATTATTTCTAGCCAGTATTAAAACAGCGCGCCAAGCCGCTGGTCCAGTGGTGTTCCAGTTCCAGTTCCAGGTGTGCCCAAAACAATGGGTATAATTTACGATATCGATATCGTGGTAAAATCGACGATTTAAAAGCGCTATAATTTTAAGATGCTCCCTATACCCAAATATACTGTTGTGTTGCCCTGAAATATTTGCCCATGTGTCCTGTGGCCACAGGTATTTTGTGTGGTATGCTGTGTGGTATGTTGTGTGGTATGTTGTGTGGTATGCTGTGTATTTCCCAAACCCAAATTTTCAATTATTAATATATGTAATAATCGCTGTTTTTTTTCAGGTCTACAGTAGGGCCCTACGTGTATTTAATTTAATTTGTACGAATCAGAAGAAGCAGGGGGGTCTGTTTGGTGGGGATCGCGCGAATAATTAAGTCCAAGTCTGCGGGGGGTACTCGCGGTTGCAACTCTTGCTAAAGTGACGAATTTCAGGGGGGAGGCGGGTCCCTGCCGACGTGAAACCGACCTTGTCGAGGTGGCAGGGCTTAAGCATCAACCACTATTTTCAAAATACTGATTGATGCAACCAACAGGTTTCAAAAAAAAAAAAGAGCATTTACGTTTTAAAAATAAAACACTATTTTTCGGCATTTTTCTTTACAAAATAAATAAATATGGTTTATTATTTTTATCTTCGTTCACGACATGTCATTTTATTAATAGAAAATTGCCAAAATATAAAAAAATTCTCCGAAAATCATTTTTTTTTATTAAAAACAATGTCAAAAATTGAAATATAATTTTTTTTCAAAACTCTTCGTTTAAGTACAAGCCATATGCATCTACTAATAGAAAAAAAAATGTTTTTTGATTTTATATAAGCATATCACGAGTTATTCTGCCTACGGTAAAAAAATCGTCGATTTCTATAGATTAAATTAAGAAAAATCGCAGATATTAATTTAACATATTAGTATGATTGATTTTACAAGAATCAATCGATACTAATTATGAATTAAATTACACTTTCTAGAAATCGATACGTCGATAATGATTTTCAAATTAAATATATTTTAAACATGCGAGATTATATAAATTACTCGATCAAAAAATATTGTTAATTTTACTTAAAATTCGTGCATTTATTGGAATTAAAGGTAAAAATTATTTGTCAGAAGTGGGATTCGAACCCACGCCCTCAGAGAGGACCAGAACGCTCAATCCGATGTGAATCGGATAAGGGGAAACCTTGAGTCTGGCGCCTTAGACCGCTCGGCCATCCTGACTTGTACACTTACTAGGATTTAAAAATATTAAATTTTAAATAAATAAAAATTGTTTTAAATAGTGAAAACACTAAATAATAATGCATTTGTTTATATATAACAATGGGTTACTGTTTGAGTTTCACAAAAATACATAATTTTAATGATTTTGCAGGATTAACAAAACAAAACATCCTGCTGCATCTAAATGCGTCAATCAAATATTTATTTAGCTCGTTTTAATTAGTTTTAGTACAGAATGCATAGTCATTATCTAGTCATTAGCCATCATCTGTTGTGACGGTTGAAATAAATTCATTTTATTTATATATATATATATATATATATATATATATATATATATATATATATATATATATATATATATATATATATATATATAAATTTAATTATATTTTCTATTTGTAGCAGTTGCTAAAGGGTTAACAATGGCGAATTGTTTAATTAAAATTTTATGCACGATTACGAATAATAGTTATATATTTCAACAATGGCGCCACTCGTTGACGTCAACATCAAAGACCACTGGACCAAAATAACACGATGACAACTTAAACATAATAAATATACTGTCTTCGAAATAACAAACTTGGAAATGTACCAAGAAGCTATTTAAACAATTACCTTATTCTTTAGTTATCGACGAAAGTATTCGCCTTTAAAATATTTATAAAATATATATTTAAAATTAAACATATTCTATTGTTTATTAATTATTTTGCAATTATACATTCTCACAAATGCATTTCCATGACGATAAAATAAGATTTTTAATATTTTCCATAGCGGTTTTCTCGTAACTGGTACATTTTTTACAGACATTTTTCAAACAAAAGTTATGTGAAATATATATATGTTTCATTATGAAAATAACTATTTTTGCCATAAGTGCAGCCGTTCTAGGGTTATTGGAGATAGAACAAAGAGAAACATAAATAAGATATTTAAGATTCTAAGTATAGTTTTCTCGTAACTAGTACATTTTCTAAAAAAACTTTTCATATAAAAGTTGTGCAAAATATTAATATTTTTCATTATGTACATAACTATTTTTGCTATAAGTACACCCGTACTAGTGTTATTGGAGATAGAATAACTAAGGCACCTTAAAAAAGATATTTAAGATTTTCCCTAGTAGTTTTCTCGTAACTGGTACATTTTCTAAAAAAACTTTTCATACAAAAGTTGTGCAAAATATTAATATCTTTCATTACGTACATAACTATTTTTGCCATAAGTGCACCCGTTCTAGAGATATTGGGGATAGAACAAAACGAAACATAAATAAGATATTTAAGATTTTCAGTAGCAGTTTTCTCGTAACTGGTACATTTTCTAAAAAAACTTTTCATACAAAAGTTGAGCGAAATATCAATATCTTTAATTATGTACATGACTATTTTTACCATAAGTGCAGCCGTTCTAGTGTTATTGGATATAGAACAAAAAATGCACTTCTGGTTTGAATATTCTTTTCAAAAATAGGTGCACATTTAGTTTGAAGTTACACAATATTACGTTTTGGCTCAGAGCGTTCACGCACACACACAGAAAATGGTCACATTCGTAAAACTAAGTAAAAATGCATGGAATGATTGTCTGAACAATAGCCAATAATTTTTTATTTCTTATTGACAAAGTGCGTAAATATATTCAGCGTATGTATTCATGTAACTGCCTTTATTGGCGATGAATATTTATATTAAACGCTGTGTTTTGATTATTAAACCGATAGTACTTCAGCAACTGAATAATAAATATCTCCTTATAATAAATTATTGTAGTAATAAATATAGCATCAAATATCTTCAATTTTTACTGTATGTATTTTTTTTAAATAAGTTTACAGTATCTTAATTATTCCTACAACAGTTTTGGCTCAGAGCGTTCACACATACAGACATATCTATGCCAACAATCGTCGCTAAAATAATATAACCTTGACCCTCCTCAAACTTGAATTTTAACTACGCTACTGGTTGAACTTTTGCTGGAGTTCATTCCAGAAATATTTACACGTGTTCCGCTTACTTTAAATTGTTTTCTTCTAGTGTGAATACACTAGTGTGGTCTCTGTTCCACTTACAGGGATTGTATAATATTGGTAAATTTTCTATAAAGCGGCATTTAAAATTTCAATACACTTTCACTCATTCGTAAATACGCCGAAACTACAGCAACCCGCAATACTGTAATGCACTGCGGCTTGACTAAAAGTTAGGCGTTTTTATGAATTATTAAATTAAATAATTATTAAATCTGGGTGAAACTAGTAAACATTTTTATAATTTTCCACAAAGAACTGAGTAATATTATCTTAACAAAGACTTAACCCTTTGACTCTAACTTATCGTTAAGCCATTAAAGTACCGCTAATCTGTTAATGTAATATATTCAAGATATTACAATAGCAGAATTTATAGACAATTAAACAAAATATGCATTGGTGGACGCATTAATGCCACCAGCTCGCCCATCAATGAATTAACGATTTTTAAAAGTACATTAAATATTTTTTTCGGAATTAGAAGACGTAAACGATTTTTATTTTGAGGGATTTGATAAAACTGGGATTGTCAACAAGTGGGTTAGGTGATTTGTCTTGCAATGACGTCTATGCGATGTTAAATAGGCTATAACAAGTGTAACATTGGCAAAGATGTCTTGGATTGGTTGCTATCGCCTTGTGAGGTCAAGCCTGGCGCCATTTTAAATGGTGACCTCTGGTCTAGATGCTGATAAGGTTAGGTCAGTAGTCTCGGCATTATTTAGAACTTCAAACAATACCGAAATATAATCAGACATTTTTTATTCAAATATATAATTAACAACAGGCTTAGGTGCAACGCACCTATGCGTCCAGCTCGCCTTATTAGTAATATATGCGATAAAAAGACTTACAATTCCTTATAGATTATTTTGATATAATAAAAAAATTGTTTTAGTTCAAATTGTAAAATTTTAAATTATAATTTTTAATAATTTTTTTCGGCCTTTGGCTTAACAATATGCAAAAATCTTGTAGATATAAAATACTTTAGAATGCTTAGTAGAATTTTTGAGTGTTTCAATTATTTTTATAAGGGCAGCATTAAGGGGGAAAAATAATTTCTTTTAGTGCATAATCTAAAATTGTAAATTATAGTTTTTAATAATTTTTTACTGCCTTTGGGTTAACAATATGAAAAAAGCTTGTAGATATAAAATATCTTATAATTTGTAGTAGAATTTTTAAGTGTCTTAATTATTTGTATTAGGCCAGTATTAAGGGGGGTGAAATAGGTACTAGTGCACTGTGAGAAATTTAATTATATGAAAAGTATTAATTAAAATCTGCATATAATATATTAATTTATACAAAACATTAGACAAGAAAAAATATTTTTTAAAGTACAGTAACTGCATTATGCATAGGTGCGACGACCTTTCATTGTATTATACTGTTATAACAGTACACTAAACGAATTTTGTTCCGTTAAATTATACTTTTCATCGTTTCGGACGTGAATAAAGGCGATTTTTCTTGGTGCATATTATATTTATATTTTTTGTTTTCGTTTTGAGTCCAGACGTTTTGGACTGGCCGCTTATCGCGGGGTATTTGAAGACTGTGAGTGCACTCTATGTATATATTCGTGTTATCTTTCTGGTTAGCGATAGGTGAATGCATTTGAAGAGTTCCGGTCGGGCTGGTTCAGTGGCGCCGGATGTGCCACGCTATGTCACAACCGAACACTTAGCGTTTCTCCGCACTGAGCCTAGCCTGTCGCCCGACTAGAATTCAGGCGCCTCTCAAGGCCAATATTACAATTATACAAATACAAAATAATATAAATTAAAATCTACTTTGAATCGTTTGTGTAATAATTTTCCTTTAATATAACTATGTATAACAATGGCAACATTAATAAGATATTTAAGATATTTCGTAGCAGTTTCCTCGTAACTGGTACATTTCCTGAAGAAACTTTTCGAACAAAAGTTGTACGAATTATAAATATCTATAATTATGTACATAACTATTTTTGCCATAAGTGCAGCCGTTCTAGCGATATTGGACATAGAACAAATAGTAACATAAATAAGATATTTAAGATATTTCGTAGCAGTTATCTCGTAACTGGTACATTTTCTGAAAAAACTTTTCAAACAAAAGTTGTACGAAATATTCATGTCTATAATTATGAACATAACTATTTTTGCTATAAGTGCAGCCGTTCAGAGATATTCTTCTCAAAACACATCTAGATCATATACAATTGCGAATGCTACAGGTACCAAACACTACAGCTCTTAACTGCACTGTACGATGAGTTAGCAACAATTTAAAGAATTTAATACAAGTATTTCTTGAAATCTACGAGGTTCTGTAAGTAAATCTAAGGTTTGTTATCAAAATAGCATAATATTAGCATAAAATGGTCATTAAATTATTGGATTTATCTGTATGCCTTTTCTAAACACGTTAACACGACTCGAGTCTTGTTATAATCAAAGAAAAACGTCAGAAACACATAACATACAGAAGTTGAGCTATAAATAAAAAATTATGCATTCGAATTTACATACTGCGAAGAGTAAAAGCTGAAGTGGAATGTTTGGTTTGAATAAATACTGTAATCACAATTTGAAATCGTCAAATTTAAATCTGTAGGCCAGAGTATCTCAATTTAAAAGAAGTTATCAAGAAGTATTTTTTTGTTTGTTTGTCGATGCACTACTCTCCCACGAAGCGTAGCCTTCAACGCTCGTCTATTATTAACTGTAGAGGCACCGACTGCCCATTTATCATAGCATGGTTACCACGGGTAAATACATATGGTAACCATTCGAATGCATATTAATGTAACCGTGTACTTATAATATAGACTATATTAGACTAGGTTAACCCATGGGCACCATGTACCCATATCCTATACAGTCCATTCTACATCGATATAAAAATAATACAAACAATAGTAGCAATAAATAAAAATTGTACTTGCGGATTCAAATGGGGAAAAAATCGCATAAATAATTTTGGGTTTGACATATATTTAGATTAATTTGAGTACGCTGATTCCAAAAATGCTAATTAAATGGTCGAAAAACCGTTAGAATTTGCTGTTAGCGCGATTTGAAGTTGATAAAATGCAAATTTCCGTATAACTCGAAAACGGTGCATCGTATCGAGCCGCCGTTAACAGATTTGAGTTCCCCGATATTTAATTACTCTAGAAACTTAGTTTCAGCCGGTTTGAAAAGAAAAAAATTTTTGTACACATTTCACGGAATTCTTTTTTTTTCAAACTTTGCGAATTTTTTCCGACCAAACCATAAAAGATAGAAAGTTGAAATTTGGACAGTCAAACTACCTATATTTAGTGTATATTGTCAAATTTTTTCAACTTAATTGGAATATTATTACGACCTCCACAGCAAACCGCGTGAAAAAACAGTGAAAATCGTCGATTTTCGCAAAAACGGTAAGGGGTACCCCTTTCCATTTTTACTTTCTTTTACAGAGTAATAAGTAAGTATTGTAATCATGAAAAATTTCGAACTCGAGATTTCAACGGATATACATGTTTTGACCTTCCCTGAATCGAATGTGACTATTTTCGGAATGACGTCTGTGTGTCTGTGTGTGTGTGTGTGTGTGTGTCTGTGTGTGTGTGTGTCTGTGAACGCTCTAGGGCCAAAACTGTCGAACGAAAAATTATGAAACTTCAAACTTAAGACTTGTATATACCCTAGATGTGCACCTCCTATTTTTGAAAAGAATATTCAAACCGGTAGTTCATGTTTACTCTATACATTTTTTGTTCTATCTCCGATATCACTAGAACGGCTACACTTACGGCAAAAATAGCAATATTCATAATGAAAGATATTAATATTTCGCACAACTTTTGTTTGAAAAGTTTCTTCATAAATTGTACCAGTTATGAGAAAACTGCTACGAAAAAACTCAAATATCTTATTTACGTTGCCATGGTGATACCTACAATTGTGACAAATTTTATTATTTTTAAAACGAATCAACCATGAGTTACATCATTTGTTTCTTGTTTATTGAGAACAAACAAGCATTCCTTTGACAGTTATCTGTATGAATTAATATTTAAAATATTGATTTCTTATTAGAATAAATTGTATCAGGTAAATTATTATAGAATCAATTTATATTATATATTTGCTGACATAATTAATTAACAATTTCAGAGTTTTACTGTGAAATTTGACTGTTTAAGAGTGAATACGATAAGTACTTCAAATTCAGATCCATTATAAATTGGTATAATTATCCAGTTATTTTCATTATATATTAATATCTATCTATTGAAAACTACGTAAAAGAAAGTTGAGTGCAGGCCACTCCAGATATTTTCGTAAGAAAAATCGCATAAATATTTTTGAGTTTGACATATATTTAGATTAATTTGAGTACGCTGATTCCAATAATGCTAATTAAAGTGGTGAAAAACCGTTAGAATTTGAATTAGCGATATATTTTTGGATTCAGGGCGACGAGACAAACACTTTTTGGTAATTTTTTTGAACCGATTGCTTATTAATTTTTGTTGCATTAAAATTTCGGCCACGTTAACGCTAATCCTATTATTATCCTACAAATTCCGAATTCATTATGTCAAATGTACGAGCCGAATAATACGAGTTGTTCCCGCCGAAGAACAAAGGCCCAAAATACCAAAGTTAATTCGGGTAACAATTATTTAGATTACACAGTAATTTTGAGAGACTGTCTCCACTTAAGTGACGTTATCAAAACGCAATTATTTTTGGTCCAAAATCGAATTTAATGACCCCAAAAATGGGGCCTGCATTTCGGACCCACTTCTTAATGCTAGGTAGTTACCGACAGATAATTTTAAGTGCTTGGCCTGTTTTCGGGAAATCGCCGCAGGTACTCTAGCCCACTAAAACTGAGATAAGTACACGGTTTAAAGAGTAATCAGAACTATGAGAAATTTCTACCCTTGAAATGCACCAGTAAAATATATAAATATAATATTTAATAATTTTTTTCTGGCTTTAAGTTAACAATATGAAAAAATGTCGTAGATATAAAATACCTTAGAATTGTTAGTAGAACTTTTAGGTGTTTTAGTTATTTTTATAAGAGCAGTATTAAGGGGGCCTTTAAATTTTGCAACCCTATAACTCGGGAAGTATACGCGCGATTGAATTTAAACTGTACATGGATTCAAATGGGTTACCAAATAACATGTGTACCAAATTTGGTGTAAATCGCTTCAGTACCTTAAGAGGAATAGAGGGCACAAATTTGGTCGAGCGAATGACGACCGTTGGGACTAACATCCAGTTATGTATATTTTTGGATTCAGGGCGACGAGACAAACACTTTTTGAGAATGCTACAGACACACGACCGATTGTTTTAGCTTTAGCACATTGTTAATATTCCTTTGGTTGTATTTTGTGGTAACCATTTTAGCATGGTATCTTCGGTAGATATACTGAAACCTGGCTAAAAGCTAAACCATGTTATTATCGGTACCTGTCTCGGTTAAAACTCCCCCCGTCCCCCCCTACCTACCCCCCAGAAGTTGATAATTATACCTTTAGTAGAAGGCTCTAACTATGTGAACATCTTAGCAGTACGTAGTGGGTGGACATGGCCATATAATTGTTGTTTATTTTTTAATTACACAAATTTTGTTCAAAATTTAGTTATTTATTAATTGTCAATAGCTGTACTCAATAAAACAAATTTTATTGTTTTAAAATATGTATTTGGCTCGTAAGACCAAATTTGTGCCCTTTACCCCTCTGAAGCTACCGGACTGATTCACACCAAATTTGGTACACTTGTTACTTGGTATCCTATTTGAATCCATGCATAGTTTAAATCCAATCGTTTGTATACTTCCTGAGTTATAGGGCCCCAAAATTTAAAGCCCCCCTTAATACTGTCCTTATAAAAATAATTAAAACACCCAAAAATTTTACTAATAATTCCAAGATATTTTCTATCTACAAGATTTTTTCATATTATTAACCCAAAAGCCATAAAAAAATAAATTAAATATTATATATTTTAATTTTAAAATATGCACTAATTTTCTTTTATTAATATAAATGTAATGACTATTATAACTATAAAATTCTTTCATATTTTTTGATTTTAAGCACCATGTGCCCATATTACATACAATTGTGAACAAAGGGTTCTTGTATATACAAATGATTATTAATTTTAATTAAGAACTGTGATTAATCGTCATTTTTTTTTGTAAAAGTAAAAGTTGTTACATCACTGTTATATCTAGCATCAAACAGGTATACTTGAACCTCTGGCGCTGAAGAAGTGAAAGGTGCCGAAGACCACCATGGCCAACTTGCACCTCTACCAACAATTTTATAAAAATTCTTATTTTATTTAAACTCTATAAATGATTTTAATATCATTTCCATTATAAATGTTTAGTCCAAAATAAAAGCATATTTTTTATGAATTTTTTTCTCGGGTTAGGATTAACGTATCAATTTGCAGTTTAAACCACTTTATACCTCGTCTTCTTGTCTACATAAAAACATTTTTTTCGTATAAAAATATATGAGATTTTCCTAGATAACGCAGAACGTATGTTTAGGTCACCACTAAACGGGCGTACTCGTATCTACTGAACGGGTCATCTGAATTTAATTTTAATACTAGATTCTAAAAGTGTATAAAATTCTCTTTAGCTTAAACCAATATTTAGTATAAAAAGTTATTATTTGACAAAATGGCGGCCGTGTGAAGAAAAAATGTTTTTTTTTTCACTTTAGGGCGATATAAGTAATAGAACCGATTATAAAATCGGTGTAGGGCAAGCTGGACCCATTGGTGCCTATATGTATGCTTGTTTATTAGGTTATTGGCCCTGTTATAAACAATAAACAATTGTAAAATATTTTTTTTTGTATGAATATTCTAACAATATAAATAGTATTTTCCCAGGAAATAATTCATTGGAATAAGTAAGTACATTGTAAAAGTAACGAATGTATTTACTTTTGTAAAAACGTCAGAACATTTTGCCAAAATATCTGTCATTTATAACAATATTGGCAAAATGTATACGAGTGTTACCTCTGCCAAAATATCTAAACTGTTCAATCTAAGAACTCTGCCTGCAATGGCGCCACTGTGCTGTGTCCAAAAATAAAACTATATTTAAGACCCCCCAAAAATGTTAGGTATTTTGTTTTGATTTCTGTTTTAAATTATTTTACAATGATACTAATTTATATATTTGCAACAAGAAATATTGTAGTATAAGAATAAAAGTCCAATAACACCTAAACGGCTGCACTTATGGCAAAAATAGTTATTATCATAATGAAAGATATTCATATTTCGCACAACTTTTGTTAGAAAAGTTTCTTTAGAAAATGTACCAGTTAGGAGAAAACTGTACTGAAAATCTGATATATCTTATTTATGTTCCCATTTTTTCTATCTCCAATATCACTAGAACGGCTGCACTTATGGCAAAAATAGTTATAATCATAATGAAAGATATTAATATTTTGCACAACTTTTGTTTGAAAGCTTTTTTTAGAAAATGTACCAGTTACGAGAAAACCGCTATGGAAAATTCTTATTTATATTATCATGGATTCCACTGTTAATCCAAGAGTACATAAGGGTCATATCCGGTGAATTTAGAACTTATAGGTATATTATTAATGTATCCGTTAGTTAGAAATTTAAATGCAATTTATTGATGAAACAATTAATCTGGTATAAAATATATCTTAGGTTCTACACGGCCTTAATTATATTATTAGAAATAAAAACAATTTAATAAGGCGTTTGACTAGTTCTAGAACGGATATGGTCTGTCACCGGAAACGCGATTGCCATGTTCTAAGGCACCTGCGACCAACTATTGCAAATTCAATTTAAAACGACTTCGTCACAGATTTGCAATATTTGTGGTGTATTTGATATCTTTATTCTATAAACAATTCGCGAATGAGAAATGACAGGCCGTTTTGTATTGGGGTGTTCGTTAAGCAGAGGGTTAGTGATGACCACGGGACAGTGTGGCGCTGCTTGGATGGCAGGCGCCCGACGTCGCGGCGCTTGTCCTTTCCGATCTCCTAGTGGGGTAACTCGGCGCCGCCGCCACTGACAACACTGTGCCGTCATCTTCCGGTCAATGGAGCCCCCAGCACAACAAGAGGGGCGCCAGATATTATTATTTGTTTACGCATAGAATATAATAAATTTATTACTTTCTTATACTTTATCGAAAAAAAAAACAAATTTTATTTATTTATTTTTCAAACTGGGCGTATTATCTCAGAAACTACTAGACCGATTTGTTCATACTTTATCCTAAATGAAAGATAATACAATTTTTTGCACTTTATACCAACAATATGTATACATTTTCATAAATAACTATTATTTATAGCGCCCTAAAGTAAAAACAAAAAAAAAATTTTCTTCACAAAGCCGCCATTTTCTTAAATATAAACTTTTTACACCAAATGTTAGTATAAGTTGCAGAGAATTTTATACGCTTTCAGAATCTAGCATTAAAATTAGATTTAGATGACCCGTTCAGGAGATACCGAGTTCGCCCGTTTAGTAGTGACTTTCCGCGTTATCTAGAAAAGTCTCACATATTTTGGAACGAAAAAAATGTTTTTATGTAGACAAAAAGACGAGCTTTAAAGTAGTTTAAATTGCAAATTGATACCTTTATTCTAAACTGAGAAAAAAAATTATAAAAAACATTATTTCTTTTGGGGTCAAAGATTTTATTGTAAAACGTATATTCTGGGGGACTCAAGACGTGTATTTACGTTAAAATGGGTAATATACTTAGGCTTTAAGCTATGCCTAAATTTATAAATGATTTAAATGCAAAGAAATCAATACTTGATCATGATATTAAAAATCGATGTATCAATTAGGCCCACTCAATGCACCTACGTGTGGTTTACTAGGGAAATATTTATAAATAGGAAATTTAAACTTGAATTTCTAAGTTTCCTAAAAGGCTAATACAATTTCAATTATATTAAATGGACTGTCGGAACTGCCGGAGGAGTATATGAGGAGGGAGTCGAAGACAAGACACTAAAACGTCTAAAAGAGTGGTTTTTTGTTAACCCCACGGTTAGTAGATCCTTAGTAGTTCTGCGAAGGCATCTCCTGGATACCTTGGATCTTGTTCTCCGGCTGAGAAATTGTGGCACTGACCAATAAATACTAAAGCACGCTTCTCTGTTGGTCCGTTTTTTTTTTTGTTTTCTATTTTTTTGCTTTATTTTTAGGTCTCTGATTCGTAGCGGCGATACCATCAGTTTGTTGGGTAATTTAGCATAACGTATAGACTTGTCACTGTAATCAGCGTGTCTTCCTTTCTGTACATTGTCTTTATATAAATATTAAAAGAAATTATTGTATATTTAACCCGTCGTTTACTAAGCAAACATAGGTATAGGCACCTAAGCCTTCGGCACAGCCTGGGAATAGTCTATAATATTTAAAATTGACGCCCTGAATCCAAAAATATATATAACTCATATACTGTTAGTCCCAACGGTCGTCATTCGCTCAACCAATTGTGTGCTCTCTACTACTCTGAAGGTACCAAAGCGATTTTTACCAAATTTGGTACACATGTTATTTGGTGTCCTAATTGAATCCATGCACAGTTTAAATTCAATCGCGCGTATACTTCCTGAGTTATAGGGCCCCAAAGTTTAGAGCCCCCCTTAATACTGCCCTTATACAAATAATTAAAATACTTAAATATACTACTAATAATTCTAAGATATTTTATGTCTACAAGATTTTTGCATATTGGTACCATAAAGGCCATAAAAAATGATTAAAAGTTATAAATATTTTTATGTATATATTCCTGAACGCATAGGTGCTTTGCACCTAACTTAATTTCTTGAAAGTAGTAATGCATTAAAATAGTTACTGAATTAATAATACGGCGGGCTAAAGACACTGGTGCTTGCACCTATGCGCATAAGTGGATAATAACAGAATGACCACCTGCTAAACAATGGCATGTGTTACCGACATTCGTATATTAAGTCGAAACCGGATATAGGAAGGCTGGCGCCTGCGTAGACTCAGTCAACCGAATACATTTTAGCCGTTATAAAATAATTTATTCGCGCAAATTCACACCGACACTCATTTACATTTATAATAAACAACAGATCATTTCTAGTGCCAGACAAATACATTTTAGAAACATTACAAATATTTTGCACCCGCCAAATTGCAATTGCAACAAAAGAAAAAAACAAAAACATGCAAAACAACACGTGCCTAAAAATTATACTATTTTTATTATTATTTAAATTTAAAGTAAGCCTTGTGTAGGCCACAACAGATTTTCAGCTATCGTGGTTATATGTTTTATGATGGTTCCACTAAGTACTTAGGTACTTTTGATGCGTTCCACGTATAAGAGCGTAATTAAAAATTCAAATACATAAAACAATTAATGCCATTGTTTATCTTTCTACTTAGCCTGCGTATCAAGGCATTGTCTCGGTTAGGATGGGCTTATTTTCTTTTTTGTGCTCCACCGGTCTTCAAAGTAGTAAAGATATCAAGCGACAGCCCATACAGGGCCGGACTTACCCAAAAGTATAACCACAATCTAAAAATCTATATATTTATTCATCAATTTCCTAATACGATTATAATCAGCGACCCCAACGACCCCCAGACACCAAAAAAAGATTTTCGACACCATATTGTAGACGCCATTTTGTTTTCAGACCGATTTCAAGGCCAAATTTGTAATCTACGGCCCTAGAAACCTTATGTTATCAAATTAGAAACAATTGTATACATAAATAAAAGAGTTAAGATTTTCCGTAGCAGTTTTCTCGTAACTGGTACATTTTTTGCAAAAATATTTCAAACAAAAGTTGTGCGAAATATTAATATCTTTAATTATGTATTTAACTATTTTTGTCATAAGTGCAGCCGTATTAGTGTTATTGGAGATAGAACAAAATGTAACATAAATAAGATATTTAAGATTTTCAGTGGCAGTTATCTCATAACTGGTACATTTTTTAAAGAAACTTTTCAAGCAAAAGTTGTGTGAAATATGAATATCTTTAATTATGTACATAACTGTTTTTGGCGTAAGAACAGCCGTATTAGTGTTATTGGAGATAGAACAAAATGTAACATTTTTGAGGTGAGTCCGGTGCTGGTGAATGTGTACCCAGTGTTGGGCCGTGCCGACATGGGCCTGCGGGCCACACGCATTCCATCTAAAGAGCACTCTGCGCTGGCCGTGGCCGGTTCGTTTTTGTTTTTCAAAAACGATTCCCGTATGTTTGTATTGGCCGGAGCTGGCTTCGAGATAGCCGAGAGTGCAGCCCCGGTTCTTACTTCGTTTGCCGATAACTCGCCGATTGCTTAATTGTTTGTTGATATTCCAAACCGGTTTTTTCGGTTTTCAATCTCTTGTACTTAAGGCCCTAATGCACTCTATCTACATTTATCGCAGATTCGGACACTAGACCTTAATTTATTTCTATACAAAGTAATTTCAATAAAAAGTTAACATTATTTATTTCTTTAATGCATTTTACTAATTATATTTCAATATTTAGTCGTTCTATTTGTGTTAACCGGTGAAAAATAACATATAAATTATTTCTATTTGGTTCATATAAACATATATTTTAGGCATAGTTCATACGATTTAAATAAAAAATATTTTATAAATACCTTCCTATGACAACATAAATAAGAATTTTAAGATTTTCTATAGCGCTTTTCTCGTAACTGGCACATTTTTTGAAAAGACTTTTCAAACCAAAGTTGTGCAAAATATGAATATCTTTCATTATGTACATAACTATTTTTGCCATAAGTGCAGCCGTTCTAATGATATTGGACATAGAACAAAGAGAAACATAAATAAGATATTTCAAAATTTCAGTAGCAGTTTTCTCGTAACTGGTATATTTTTTGACAAAATTTTTCAAATAAAAGTTGTGCGAAATATGAATATCTTTAATTTTGAATATAACTATTTTTGCCATAAATGCAGCCGTTTTAGTGATATTGAATAAAGGACACAATTTTACTTTTTAATAATTAATATAAGTTATCAAAAATAAACCTGTATGCGATAAATCCGATGATGTATCGGTAAATAATATATCGAAACAAGACCGTGTGTTGTCACTGCCCGCCAGGGGGGCTGTGAGTTGGGGCGGTGCCCCCAAAAACAAACAATCAGAACGTTAAAATAAAAAAATATTGTTTGAGCCGCCGTATATTTCATATAGCCCAATCAAAAGGGGTCTTGTATATTATTTGGGTATACCAGTTGTGTGTGAACCCAGTCTGGTCACACAGCGGTTACCTGTGGTCTTTAATTTAATGACCAGGTCTTAAATAAACTATAACCAACCACGCAGAAAATATCGTGATATCATTTTTTCAATTTTTAATCAACCTTATTGTTCACTGTCTGAAAGTATTGTATAATAAGATAGTTGAGGGAAGGCCACTCCAGATTTTTTAATTAGCTTATTATCATCTTTATTATGACGCTAAATTAGAAATTATTAAGTTATATTTTTACTTTTCTACGTAATAAGTAAGAATATTCATACTGGAAGTGCATGTTTTTGTTCTATCTCCAATATCACTAGAACGGCTGCACTTATAGCAAAAATAGTTATGTACATAATCAAAGAGATTAATATTTTGCACAACTTTTGTTTGAAAAGTCTTGTCAAAAAATGTACCAGTTACGAGAAAACTGTTACTGAAAATCTGAAATATCTTATATATGTTTCTTTTTGTCCTTTCTTCAATATCACTAAAACAGCTGCATTTATGGTAAAAAAATTAATAATCAAAATGAGAGACATTAATATTACGCACATTTTTTGTTTAAAAAGTTTTGTCAAAAAGTGATCCAGTTATGAGATAACTGCTACTAAAAATCTGAAATATCTTATTTATGTTCCTTTTTGTTCTATCTCCAATAACATTAGAACGGCTGCATTTATGGCAAAAATAGTTATGTTCAAAATGAACTCTATTAATATTTTGCATAACTTTTGTTTGAAAAGTTTCTTTAGAAAAAAATTCCTTATAAAGTTATTGATACGAACATTGACCTTTACGGATTAAATCGTGTTTAGCTGGAGATTGTAAGATGGTAAGATGATTATGATCATTAAAACGAAAGTTCATATAATTGTCGTAAAGTTGTAAGTTTATTGTAAGCGCTATCTATTCTTCCAATAACCCTTCGCGTTCTCCATGGGTGGTTATAAATATTTTCTATAATACACTATAAAATATCAAAGATATCGTTAAGGTTTCATCGTTAAAATTAACAACTTCAATGTACACTTATACAGAAAATTATTATATATAAACAAGTGGAAGCACCAATGCGTACAGCTATAATGATTTAATAATATATATATATTACATTGTTTGTCTTTAAAACAAATAAACCAAATGTGGTTGCTTCAACAATATCTCGAAAACGGATTGAGTTAGAGAAAAAGTTATTCTTATTAAAGTTGTAGATAATAAATAATTTAAAAACTTTAGTTTAAAAAGTTTTTTCTAAAAATGTACCATTTAGTGAAAAATCGCTTTTGAAACTATTCATGTTATAACTATTAATTTAGTAATACGCGTAAGTCGACTTTGTAATTGTTTATAATAATATTTCCATTTAGAATTAAACCAAGAATATAACTAAGTAGTTACTAGTCCATATTAAAGTTAAGTAAGCGATAGCTTAAACAAATAAACATACATTGTTTACATTTTAAACAAGGTGTAGTTGCCTCAAGAATATCTCGTAAACGGAATGAGTTAGAGAAAAAGTTATAATTATTAAAGTTGTAGATAATAAATAGTTTAACAATTTTTGTTTAAAAAGTTTTTTCTAAAAATGTACCATTTAGTAAAAAATCGTATTTAAAACTATCAATTTAGTAATACGTGTTTATGATAGGTAAGCGACAGCCTAAACAAGTAAGCATTACATTGTTTACCTTTACAACAAATAAACAAATTGATGTTGCCTAAATAATTATTGAATGTAGTTTAAATTGTTTAGTAAATAAAAATCTGGTACATCCAAAAACAAAGAAACAGAAAAGAAACAAAGAAAAGCTGTGCTCAAAATGAGTCTCATCTCATCTGAAAACAAAACCAAAGACCTGTCTTAGCTCAGCAGGAGTTCGCAAGCGAGACAGAAACGCAAATAGACAGAGAGGAGAACGAGCTAGATGGGAAAATGTTGGGTCCGAGTGGCGCTAGTCGTACTCAAAAACGCATTCGAGTCGCGACGAGCGTATTGCGAGGTCGGTCGACCCTCTCCACAACGCTCATTTCACTGTGTCATGTTTTAGTTCGATTTCAAACTGAAGTTCTTTCCGAAATGGAGCAAGACTACTTTAGTGGGACTAACAGAGGATTAATTGTGAATAAATTGATTTGTGTTTGTGTCGTTTTGATTTTCTGTGATATTTCCCGTGCATTTTCCGAGGATGAGGACTCTGAAGAGATTTTCCACCATCCCAGGTTTAAACAATCACAGCTAGCAACAGGTAATTGCTTTACCATAAACTATCAAAAAGAAATATTAATTAAACAATTAATTGTGGAATTCGTAATATAAATAAAATGATTCGTACTGGTAAAACATTATTTTTAAATTATTATTAAACACAAGTATAAACAAATTTCTAATAATAATAATAATAATGATTTGTTGACTGTCTAATCGGGCGAGACAGGCGCCGTTTAATTTAACGACATCTAATGCACGAGGTGAGTCATTGTTGACGACGAGCCTAATGTCCCCCCATTCTAGAATGCATTTGCCCCATTGTGCAATGAAATCGGACTCGCTTCGGAAATGACGCTCACTCGAATGTGTTCATCGACAAGTTATGACTTGTCTGTTTGTCTATTTGCACATCTTTACGCAAACAATGATAAGAATGATACCACAATACGATCGGATAACGCTACGCTACTGTGCTGGGGTTCCCCTAACTATATCAGGACGTACAAGTTACAGTACACTTTAAACCCAATATCTCCAAATTGGCAAGAGTTACAGAAAAACTATTCTTATTAAAGTTAAAGACAAAAAAAATTCCAGTAACTTTTATTTTAAAGAGTTTTTACGATAAAGACCCCATTAACTGACAAATCACCTTTGAAGATTGCTATTTTATAATCCCCTTAGTACACTTTAAACTTAATATGTATATATCTCAATCAATATCTCCAATATGGAAAGAGTTACAGAAAAAATGATTCACATTAAAGTTGAAGATATTAACATTCTTAACAGTTTTTGTTTAAAACGTTTTTTTATTATCCGTCCTATTCATTGAGAAATCGGGTTTGAAGTTATTATTATTATAATTCCCATAGTTACAATACACTATAAACCCAATATCTCCAAATTGGCAAGAGTTACAGAAAAAGAGATTATTATTAAAGTTGAAGATAATAAAATTCTAAACAACTTTTGTTTGAAAAGTTTTTGCGATTAACGCCCCATTAATTGAAAAATCGCTTTTGAAGATTCTTATTATTAGTAGCAATTATGGGCTTATTTGTTCAAAAAATTAAATTTATATTTAAAATAGTGTAAAATATGAAGATTTGGTAATAAAAAGGCGATACAACTGTCAAGGCCTATTCACGATTGTTAAACAACAATTTGAATACATGCATACTTGATTCGCATAAAACATGTTTGAGTTGTTATAGCATTCCTAGCAACTGACTTCGTCCTTGGATTGAAAACTCATTTTTTCCCAACACATTTTATAAACTTGACAAAGTTTGTTATGATCTTAAGCCAAGCCATCTAAATATAAAACTAACATTTACTTTATAAACATTTTTTTCTGCCACCACGCACAGTTGCCAACACTTTAAAACGTAATTATTTTCCATCACGGACAATTATCCAAATTTAAAAAGTTTAGACTTTAGATTGTTAAATAATTACAAAGCTGGAAGCATTAATCGCCACAACAAAGTTTAGTAACAACATATGCGCTATTAAATCGTTGCAGCTGCCTCCAATTATCCTTGGCGGACAGCGACTGTTTTATATTTTTCAAATTTGTGTAATTATAGTCTGCATCGAGTATATAAGTGCTTTTCGAGTATTTCAAAGGTCCCTTATTTTCGGTAACGGTTACCCTAAGTCGCCGGTGGCGCCAGACCTTTTTCGGGGTGGGGATGTGTCCCCATATTGGCACCCTTATGTTTGGTCTGTCTCTGTGCGATGTGTATCGGTCTCCTGTGCCGCAATGACGCCGTCTAGACTCACCCAAGTATTTTTGCTAGAGATGCGTCATCTTATTTACCCCGAAAGACACGATTTCGAATAATTATCCCAAGAAACCAACAAGATATATATATATTTGCTACATTAAACTAATATTTTATCCAACAGTATTACAAATATTTTTGTTCTATCTCCAATATCTCGAGAACGGCTGCACTTATAGCAAAATTAGTTATGTACATAATAAAAGATATTAATATTTTGCACAACTTTTGTTTGAAAAGTTTCTTTAGAAAATGGGCCAGTTACGAGAAAACTGCTACTGAAAATCTTAAATATCTTATTTATGTTTCACTTTATTCTATCTCCAATACCTCTAGAACGGTTGCACTTATAGCAAAAATAGTTATGTACATAATGAAAAATATGTATATTTTGCACCAATTTCGTTTGAAAAGTTTTATCAAAAAATGTACCAGTTACGAGAAAACTACTAGGGAAAATCTTAAATATTTTATTCATGTTTCTTTTTGTTATATCTCCAATATCTCTATAACGGCTGTACTTATATCAAAAATAGTCATGTAAATAATGAATGATATTCATATTTTGCACAACTTTTGTTTGAAAAGTTTCTTTATAAAATGTACCAGTTATGAGAAAATTGCCATGGAAAATTCTTATTGTCATAGAAATGCAATTTAAAATCGTATAATTTTACTACTTATTTATTTATATAATATTGCAAAACAAAAACAAACATTTCTAATTGAATTATTTTAAAATTTGATTTAATATTTAAATACTTGATAAGGTAAATTAATTTATATTATTTATTTACTAATATAATTAAATAATTCAGTCTATGTCTATATAAATGCAAGACAATTTTGCTTTATATATTTATATAAACGATAATCGTGAAATAAATAATGTTTATGTAAATATTTATAAAACAGATTAATTCTGAGAAATTAATCTTCCATATTAATAATAATCCATAATCGTTGGGTCATTAAGCTATCGGTCCACGTGTGTCTTAAAATATATTTTAATCAAATACTATCCAAAGTTAACGACTGTTTGCTTGACCCATTGTTATCTCGGAAAATTACAAAAAAATTGCTTATAAATAATTAATATAAAATTATACTACGGCTGAAGAAAGGGTTTTTAGTAGCCGTAGTTAATTCAAAAATGAAGAAATGCGCCTATTATAAAATAAATTTGAGCAGTTTAAAACGGGTTTCCAATTAGAAAGAGAACAACTATATATGCGATGAGCCGGACCGGAGACCGGAGCAGTCGGCTAATGAAGGATGTCTTCGTCGGAGAACGTAGCGGGCAGTGGTCTGTAATCATGCCGGCAGAGCGCCGTGTGTTTACCGAGGCAGACGCACGATCGCACGATCGCCCGGCCGGCCGTAAGGATACACACACATTCCCTCGCTCGAAACGAGAACGCTGCAATCATTTGTACACAGGCGGCGTTGTTTACAGAATTTGTGCATCACACAAACTATTAAAAATACATTTAAAACAAGAATGCTAGCTTGCTGCTTTTACCCCACAATTTATAATGGCCGCGCTTACTCTACATATATCATATTTAAATTCAAACATTTTTAACTACAGAAATTACGGTCACACGATCGTGTACGTGGACAAGTTCAGACTAGTCTGTTATTTCACTGCAAACATATTAAACAATGCATCGACGGTAATTATTACTTTCCTTTACGAAGTAATCATGCAATAATTCGAACGGATGTACACGTTTTGGCCTCTAGAACGTGAAAATATAAAACTACAAACTTAACTATACATTTTTTTTGTTCTATCCCCAATATCACTAGAACGGCTGCACTTCCGGCAAAAATAGTTATATACATAATGAAAGATGTTTATATTTCACACAACTTTTGTTTGAAAAGTTTCATCAATAAATGTACCAATTACGAGATAACTGCCACGGAAAATCATAAATAACTTATTTATTCTATCTCCATTATCACTAAAACGGCTGCACTTATGGCAAAAATAGTTATATACATAATGAAAGATATGAATATTTCGCACAACTTTTGCTTGAAAAGTTTCTTTAAAAAGTGTACCAGTTACGAGGTAACTGCTACTGAAATTCTTAAATATCTTGTTTACGTTGCATTGAATCAATTAGATTAGACAATTCAGTGTATTCCTGTGAAGTATTGGTTATTTTTGTATATAAAATTGCGAAATTAAATGATGAATTCAATGAATACTACTAACTGTATATGAGCACACGACGTAAATAAACAACAATTCTGTTTTCAATGCACGATTTTCAAATCCTATTGTTTCCTATTGTGTACCTGACTTCTATACCCCATAAAACAACCGGCTTTGTACACAGGACCGTACTCAGATTATTTATATAATGTATTTAAATATTTCTAATTATTTTCCATACTTTTAAAACTATTTATAATATATTAATTAATATATCTGTTGAAAATATAAGTACAAAAGTAATTCAACTTTAGAAAATAATACAAAATGTTTTATAGTCAGAATTTTCATTCGTATCGGTTTTAAAAAATCTATAGACTTTTGTTTTGCAACTCGGATTATTTTCTTGCCGTAATTTGCTGAATACGGCCCTGTACAGGCTATAAAACAGCACAATCATCGTTGTAGATTGCTTCCTTCGGCCGGCATATTCTTCGGTTATTAAAAATATACATTTTTTCTGTTAACCAAATACCAAAGAGTTTTTTCTTGATAATTTTAATTAGTCCTTGTACTTATAATAATTTGTTCATTAAAATAATTCTCTGTTCGGAAAATACTTATCTTTAGTTTAAGTATATATTGAGGTCGTTATCTAGGGTCGTTTCCCGTGAACATGCAATGCCCATTTGGCCTATCTGCGTTGGCTCATTGTTTATTTTTAGGGACGGTATATCTACCTGGCCTATTAGGCACTCGTAACGGAACTATTTTTCACCCTTTAGAAAGCTAAAGTGGCCTCTACTCGACTTATACATTTGTATTTAGCACAATTTCATTTTACTGTGGATTTAATTCGATAGAAACAATTTATTATGTTACAAAATGTTATTTTAATTAATAAAATGACATCAACAATTAACATAATTTAATTTATAATGTTTTTAAAATATATATATAAACGTAATTAATTCGAAATTCCTTAAATTTGAAGACATTACGAATGTTTTTATTGCAAAATAGCTTTATCAAGGCAGCCTTGACTTAAACAGGAAGTTTGTTAATGTGACATTTGCTAAATATATTATTTAATCTTGTAATTTAAAACGTGTGAGTTTTCAAAGGGCCTAAATATGTTACACAATTTTATAATTCATTTAGTTCAAGATTCAACAATTAATAAATCGGTTATTTATATTCTTTATTGTTTAATAAGAAAGTAAAACGTAGTTTTAAATTGTTTATAATTATATTAAAAGATTATAAATTCCGTGGGTGAAAGAAAAAAAATCTGTGGTGGCCAGCACAAGACTTATACGTTAGATATAACAAATGTATGGATTTTATCGTTTATTTTCAATAAACCGATCTATTAATTTCGGAACAATTTTGTGCAGTTGGCGCCAATGTCTTCTTATTACCTACAATTACGAACCGACCCGGTCTGGACAGAGTCAAGTACCTGTAATTATAGTCTACAGAGAGTGAGAGAGAGAGAGATAGCTATGCGTGCAACAAGTGTCTTCCATTAGGAGGACTATGTTTTTAGAATGGTAGATAGTTTGCCGGATAACACAAAGGAATGCCTTAAATACCTGAGTATCAGGTAAAATTTAAGTATTGCGAAATTCTCGATAATACGATAAGAAAGACATTTATTTACGTTTAAAAGGAATCGGTGATTTATTATCCGAATTCTGTCGGGTAATGGAGTTGTGATACAAAATATATTTGTAAGTGGATGACAATTTTATCTGAAGTCATTCAAATGCACTTTTCCCTTCATAAATCAAGTTTAATTTAAACACTTGACTATCGCTAGCAAACACAAATGTAAATAACCATATATACTTGACAATATCCCGGATACAGTACAGACGCACTTCACTTTGTACTCGGGATATTTCCATAGTCGTCCCAACTGGGGCATAATCCGATTTTTCTCCATATCTCTTAAACCCCTTGAGTTCAATACTGAATAACTCGAGAACCCGCAAAGATATCGAATCGTACTTAACGCCATTGAATTCGTCTTCAAAAACTGTATAAACACTAATTTTTTCATACTATTTAATTGAAAACTACGACTTGTATAATTAAAAATAAAAGTTGTATTTGTGAAATTGTGTAATGGTTCTAACATTTTGTAAGATAATGGTGAATAATTCGAGAACTAGAACAGGTAACGAGTCATAGTTGACGGCATTGAATTCGTCTTTTAAAACTGCACCCAAGGTGTATATTTACATTTTGAAATTTGAAATCTATGTATGCGTTTAATGATTGTAACATTTTGTAAGATAATGATGAATAATTCGAGAACCAGATACGGTATCGAATCATACTTGACGCCATTGAATTCGTCTTTGAAAACTGTATAAACTCATATTTTTTCATACTATTTAATTGAAAACTACGGCTTGTATAGCTAAAAGTCAAAATTGTATTTGTGAAATTGTGTAATGGTTCTAACATTTTGTAAGATAATGGTGAATAATTCGAGAACTAGAACAGGTAACGAGTCATAGTTGACGGCATTGAATTCGTCTTTTAAAACTGCACCAGTGTGTATATTTTCTTGATGAAATATTAAAGTTATATATACTTAAAATGTGTTTCCTTTTGTTCCAGATGAGATCCGATGTAACTGCAACTTACCGGAGTGTGTAACTACAGGTTACATGTGTAAAAGTGTAGGTGGTGGGTGTTTCTCAGAAGTAATCGACCACCATAGATCCACGGATGTCTACAATAACAGACACGGTTGTCTGCAAAAGTACGTAAAATGTTCACCTGCGGTTAAGAAACTTATCGCGTCACTGTTAAGCGAGAGATTACGCAATGGTTAGAATAACTGTGTCCTAGATTTAAGATTGTTGGTACATAATAACAAAAAATAAGTTGCAACGCGTTTACAAATCGAGTTGGCTATGGAATTTTTCGTGTATAATTCTTTCACCTGTTCCAGAGTAGGTCGCATATGTGTGAAATTTCTTTTAATCAGATTTTTCTTCTGGTAAAAGTGGTTATTTATTAAAAACAATGATGCATTTATTAAACAAACCGTTTTATTAACTAAACTTCACATGTTAATGAATGGGAAAGCTTCTTAGTGGCATGGTTAAATTTAGCACGCTACTAGTGTCAATGGGGTCACACGTTCATTTCACGTAAAAACGTGTTTAAAATACACTAAACTATACCTCCTTTCGTTTTAACAGCGTAAATGTGTTAAATTATTAAATAAACATTTAAAGAAATAATTATTTAATAAGAATATCTTTACAGGAGTCAAAGGGATACATGCAAGACCGCCCAGAATTTAAAATTATCCTGTTGCTTCAAGGACATGTGCAATCAAATTGGGCGAGACCGGCCCTTATTTAATGCATCCTATGGTGAGTCCTTAAACATCAAAATAGTATTTATTTTTTATTTAAAACCATTTATGAGAGTCTTAAATCATAAAAATATGAAAATTATTTTAATATACGTTGAGATTTGATGATTTTACGGGTTAAAAATGTAAAATTAGTTGAGTGGTGTAATACAGGCTTTGGGCGTACTCTTCCAAGTGTTCTGTTTTATGTTTTTACTGCAGTCAAGTGGCTGGGTTCTTGTGCACATGCCTCGAAAGATGATTTGCCGTCAAAGCAATACGCGAAGACCTATTTCATTAAAGCACATGTGTATTTCAATAACATTGGTCTTAGATTCTTTCTAAGAACCTTAAACATGCCCAAAATATATTATTAAATATAAAAATAAATCACAACCTTGGCATTATAATACAAATAATCGTTTTGAGAATCCATTTTGGCTATTTTCCTAATTACACCTAAGTGTGAACGCTCTACTAGTCCAAATTATATAAAAATATAATGTTTTAAACTTAAGTTTTATATATACATGCAAAAAAACACGCGTTTTGTATTGAAAATGATATTAAACTGGATATATATGTTTACTCGTGCTTAATTCAAAAACGGCACGAGTTAGAGAAAAATGTATCTAATAAAAGCGAAAGATATTAAAATTTCCAACAACTTTTGTTTGAAAAGTTTTTACGAGAAATGTACCATTTAGCTTGTAAACAGCGGTAAAAATAACGAAGTAAGACCCCGGGTGGATTCAACGCCTGGCCCGTAGCGAGACCGCAGTGGCCGGCATTATTGTAAGTTGCCGTACTCCCAGGCGAAATAGACACTGGTGGCAAATGACAATTATCTATTTAGTTTATGTTAAAATACTGCATAGTACATACGTTTTAATAAAAATAATAGTTCATACATACGTTTTTATACAATTTTGCCGTTCTAGTGTTATTGGAGTTAGAACATAAATAAGATTTTTCTTTTTTTAGTGAAATTGGGGATAGTATAACTATGGCAACATAAATAAAATATTTAAGGTTTTCCATAGCAGTTTTCTCGTAACTGGTACATTTTATGAAAAAACTTTTCAAACAAAAGTTGTAGGAAATATTAATATCTTTTATTATGAACCTAATCATTTTTGTCTTAAGTGCAGCCGTTTTAATGATATTGGGGATTTAACAAAAAATGCTCTTTTTACTATATATACTATATTTGATTCAGGCAGGGTTAAAACGTGTATATCCGTTTGCATGATTACAATACTTCGTAATAACACATATGGATGTAATTATTGGTGCAAGTACCAATGCCTCCAGCTCGCTGACGATGTAAAATAAATATGTTTTAATTAGTTCCAGAATTTTTCAATACGGATGGCCCTAGCAATGAGCTGTCTGAACACAATATGGCGCCGACAACTCCAGGCTACAACAGCAACGAAGTGTGGTTTAAAGCTGCGATAATCGCAGTGCCAATTTGCGGTATTGTCATTTTGATTTTGCTGATTTTTCTCGCGGTTAAAATCTTGCGCACTGACAGTTTAAATACTTCTAGTAAATTAGGGTAAGTTATAATTTATGTCCAAATTTGGTACATGGTAATAATTTCGTTTTGATATTTTAGGAGCCCATATTCGCACGGATCCGATCGAAAATCGAATCGGGATCACTTCGATCATATACAACATCAATCATCTCACAGTTTAAAAAAAGTACCATTACTCATACACCATAATCACGACGTAATCAGTTCGTGCACTAATCACAGTACAGACGAGCTGCAAAAAGCCCCTACTTTACCGCTATTGGTGCAAAACCAAACTGGTATTAGCTACGATAAAAAGAACGAAGCAAATGCCAAATTAAATTCGGCTCAAAATGAATACAATTTTGTGAATAGCAAAGAAAATAATGCGCCTTTGCTCGGCCTCCAAAAACCACTAAATTGTAGTAATAGTGTATATAGAAATGTTAATTTAAGTTTTAGCGCTACTCCTACGGCGATAGAGGCGCCTCTAAATGAGAAATTGTACGAGAAACAAGCCTTACATGCAGTCATTAGTTGGGGGACCCCTTCACAGTCATCTAGCCCTGTATAACATTACAAAAGACTCTGTTAAATTAACACTGTTGCGTTTAAATTAAACAATCTCGAGTTAAATTTAATTTTACTTTGTAAATAAACGATAATTGATTTATAGATAAATTGAATAATCTTTACAATTACAAGTGTAAAATGTACAGTTTTACGTGTAAAAATACAGTTTTTTTTTTGTTTTCGGCGATTTAAATTGAATATTTAGATAAATTAGCAATATTTGAAACGTTTAGAATGTACTTATACACGAATCAGGGCCGTGCTAGTGGGGGTAAAGGGGCTGAATGACAATACTTTTAAAATAAGTTGACTGATTTTCTTTTTATATGAAATAGGCCTTGTGGAATTTTATTTTTTACAAATAGGCTGTGAATTTCAAAAAGGCCTTGACTAATACTGATAATAAGAGTGCTTTCTCCGGGAAATTACGCGTTTTCCCCGGTGTGTGTACTTATTAAAAAAAAAAAAAACACACGTTTTGTTCCAATCTCATTACTTTTATATTAAATCGGGGGCCTTTACAGTCTTGCGTGCTTTGCACTACAGCCGTATTTAATAAATATGGTTACTTTCGCTAGCGATTCGGGCTAGTACGACACTGTGATTATGTAGGGCGGATCGGGCAAGACGTTCAAGCGTACCCCCAAGCGTAAAATAAGTGTATATAATTGTATGTATATTTTAAAACTAGTGCTTAAAGATATATAAATTAGGATATTTTTATTATGCTCTTGTTACAATAATGATTTTTTAATCGTTATTTTTACTCGTAATTATTTATTGAATCTTATAAATATATTAAAATAATACGATTATTTATTTATTTTCCTACCTTTTTTAGCAGACTCAACCACTGTTCACTGAGCCCACACGTGCAGCGGCGCGCCACTGGTGATATAATGTACGGTGCGGTGTTTTCACAGGGAATGAAATGGTTTAAGCAGTGTTTTCACGGGGAATGAAATGGTTTACGCAGTATTTTCACTGGGAATGAAATGGTTTAAGCAGTATTTTCACGGGGAATGAAATGGTTTAAGTATTATTTTCACGGGGAATGAAATTATTTAAGTAATATTTTCACTGGGAATGAAATGCTTTAAGCAGTATTTTCACGGGGAATGAAATGGTTTAAGCAGTGTTTTCACGGGGAATGAAATAGTTTAAGCAGTTTTTTCACGGGGAATGAAATCCTTTAAGCAGTGTTTTCTCGGGGAATCAAATGCTTTAAGCAGTGTTTTCACGGGGAATGAAATGGTTTAAGCAATGTTTTCACGGGGAATGAAATGGTTTAAGCAGTTTTCACGGGGAATGAAATGCTTTACGCAGTATTTTCAATGGGAATGAAATGGTTTAAGCAGTTTTCACGGGGAATGAAATGCTTTAAGCAGTATTTTCACGGGGAATGAAATAGTTTAAGCAGTATTTTCACGGGGAATGAAATGGTTTAAGCAGTTTTCACTGGGAATGAAATGCTTTAAGCAGTGTTTTCACGGGGAATGAAATGGTTTAAGCAATGTTTTCACGGGGAATGAAATGGTTTAAGTAGTATTTTCATTGGGAATGAAATGGTTTAAGCAGTGTTTTCACGGGGAATGAAATTATTTAAGTAGTATTTTCACTGGGAATGAAATGGTTTAAGCAGTTTTTACGGGGAATGAAATGCTTTATGCAGTATTTTCACTGGGAATGAAATGGTTTAAGCAGTTTTTACGGGGAATGAAATGCTTTATGCAGTATTTTCACAGGGAATGAAATGCTTTAAGCAGTATTTTCACTGGGAATGAAATGGTTTAAGCAGTGTTTTCACGGGGAATGAAATGGTTTAAGCAGTTTTCACGGGGAATGAATTTCTTTATGCAGTGTTTTCACGGGGAATGAAATGGTTTAAGCAGTTTTCACGGGGAATGAAATGGTTTAAGTAGTGTTTTCACGGGGGATGAAATGTTTTAACCAGTATTTTCACTTTTAATACTTACTTTTTCTAGTAAATGCAACTGAAATGTAAAATTTAGGAGTTGGGTATAGGAATATGTTGTTTTTGGGTTGTTTTTAAATAAAATGCGAACATATCTCTGTATATTGGTTTATTTCATCTTATGTGATTAATATAAATTTGATCAATAAATTTGAAACATGTTTTTACAGTTATAAGCTTATTAACGGTTGAGTTTAGATACATTTTCGTTATACTATCCTATGTTTAATACTACTGGAATTCTGAGCTATTCTGTAGATTTATATAAGGCTATTTTATACATTTCAAAAATATATATATCATTTTTTAACAAATTACGAAAAGTTTAATTCGCAATTTATTTACGCGGTTTTATTTTATTATAGATGTAAAAATTACTCAGAATTTCACTTGTTGCAGGGAAATAATTTACATTAATGCCCCGTAGCGCATAAATAATAGATGCGCTTAGGGCGCAAAGGTGACATGTGCACTATTTGTGATGAAATTCGATAATGCTTATATAGACAAAAATATACTGATTAATAAAATGGGTAAAAAAAAAAAAAGAAAAATGGAGAATATTTCCGTGTCGTTTTAATATAAAATCAAATAAATATAAATTAAAATTGAGCTATTTTCTGGTGACTGATTGATAAACAAACACACACAAATAAAACAAATTTTACGTCAATTTTAAAAATTACGAGACCATGTCTGCGAACGACTTCACATACGCCTCGTGCAACTTAGTAACAAACTCCGCATCGTTTTTCAGTAAATAGTGAAACGCCTGCACCATCTGTTTCCGTGTCAACGGCTCCGGATTATTATCCGGACTATGTTCAGTTAACTGCGCAACCGATTTCGCATAACTAAACAATGGCATTTCATTTATATCTTTTGAGGACGACGATGTGAACATCATGGGGGGCATTAGCGCCGGCTTTTGGGGGGTGTCCAGTAATGTGACAAGGGGGGAATGCCGCGGCTCCGGCTCCTCGGCCGGCGGGTAATAGGGGGCGCGGGGGGACGACGAGATTATCGGCGATGCGATACGCATGAAGTTAAGGCCGTTTTCGAGCAGGGATTGGTTTGTTCGGTCGAGCGACAACGACTGCGCAGGCGTCGATATTTGGCCGCTAGACAGGATGCTTAACCCCCTTCTTGGCACTTCCTCTGCTGCTTTGGCGCGTATTATCGGCGTACTGTCTTTAAAATCAAACAAAATCGACATATTCACGTTTTAAATTTATTTTGGGCTCGTATTATTAATATATATGCATAAAAGAACCCCATTATCTATTTGCAATGTCTAAAACTACACATTGAACACAACAAGAAAGTATGACGTCATAAATCCTTAGCTTTTAAAAAACATATATCTCCGAAACTAGGGCCTTAAAAGAAAAATGTATATATATATAATAAGTTTAGAATTTTATAATCTAGCATAAAAAAAATTAAAAATAATTCATGCATTAACCCTATTGTAATATATAATATATTAGTTTAACTATATTAATTTAATAAAACATTTCCAAATTATAATACAAAGTTTTACAAAGATTAACAAAGAGCACAAAGGTGATATTAATTCATATATACAAGAATTTGCGTAAAATAATTCTTGTATACGGCACCAATGACTCCAGCTCTTTACTCTACTGTATTATTATTAATTTAAAAGTTGTTTTAATTATTGTTAAATGCAATAAATTAAAAACGATTATTTTTAATTTTTGGTGCAATGCACCTATGCATCCAGCTCGCCTTATAAATAAAGCGATTTTAATTATTTTTTGAATTTTTTGTGCATATTTAATTTAATTTTTTATGGTCTTTAGATTAACAATATGAAGAAATCTTGTAGACATAAAATACGTTAGAATTAATAGTAGAATTTTTAGGTGTTTTAATTATTTTTATAAGGGTAGTATTAAGGGGGGTTGCAAATTTTGGGGCCCTATAACTCTGGAAGTATACATGCGATTGGATTTAAATTGCGAATGAATTCAAATAGGGTACTAAATAATATGTGTGGCAAGTTTGGTGAAAATCACTCCGGTACCTTCAGAGTAGTACAGGGCACAATTATTATATTTGATTTAATTTTTTATGGCCTTTAGGTTAACAATATGAAGAAATCTTGTAGACATAAAATACGTTAGAATTAATAATAGTATTTTTGTGTGTTTTAATTATTTTTATAAGGGTAGTATTAAGGGGGGTTGCAAATTTTGGGGCCTTATAACTCTGGAAGTATACATGCGATTGGATTTAAATTGCGAATGGGTTCAAATAGGGTATTAAATAATATGTGTGGCAAGTTTGGTGAAAATCACTCCGGTACCTTCAGAGTACTAAAGAGACAATTATAATATTTAATTTTTTAGGGCCTTTAGGTAAACAATATGAAGAAATCTTGTAGACATAAAATACGTTAGAATTAATAGTAGTATTTTTGTGTGTTTTAATTATTTTTATAAGGGTAGTATTAAGGGGGGTTGCAAATTTTGGGGCCTTATAACTCTGGAAGTATACATGCGATTGGATTTAAATTGCGAATGGGTTCAAATAGGGTATTAAATAATATGTGTGGCAAGTTTGGTGTAAATCGCTCCGGTACCTTCAGAGGAGGGCTAACATTTACGTATATGAATTATATGTTATAATCCTAAGGGGCGACGGACACTTTTTGGGAATGCTTTAGCTTCTGGCCAAGTGTTCAAATAAAAGATTTCATTAACTAAAGACTTAATAGGCGATGTTTTAAACATGCCTGGCCCCTACTAGCCCCTAGGTGCCTACGCTACTGGTGAATTTCACCATTATAAGCAACTGCGCAGCGACTATCTGGCAACTTGTAGCTTTTAAATGGAAATACGTGGGTAATTCTTACCATCTAGCGATGTTTTAGCGCGTACAGTCACTGCACTTTGCGGTTGGTCTTGAGGCGTAACACTCCGCTGTTGTTTTTCAATATGTTCAACACTGTGAGCCGGATTACTCATTAACCGATGCAATAAGGGTTCATTTTCACTGGCGGCGCGAGCTGGCACTGTTTGCGCCTGTTTCGTAGTGCTAGCTTTCGCGAAAAAGTCCATAACACTCTGTGACGTCACATCCGGTGCCCGAGGCGTCGAGCTTTCCGGCTTAGACGGCGTTTTCTTAAAGTCCTCCTGCGCCTTAGACAACATCGAGAATATATCCGCGCCAACAGCAACCGGACGCTTTTTCACGTCCTCTTTATTTAGAGAATCCATGATATTCTCTAGCAAATATGTGATTTTCACGCACTCGTCGCGGTTGTAAAACCAAATGCCGAATATACAGTTGTTTGGGTTCCTGTACAGAAGGAACGGCGCCTGCATTTGCCAGTCCAGGTGCTTGACGATCGGTTCAACGAGGTTGCTGGTGTTCAGTCGGTTCATAATCAGAATGTTGTTGAATGGTTCGCCGTTGCGGCTGCACACGAACAGGGCGCCTTCGACGTCGGTTTTCTCCCACTCATTTTTAACGGCACTGAACGTGTAAAGGGCCACTTGCGTCGCGGTGCCTAGGATGTCTTTGATGTACGGATCGACACGTTTCAAAGAAGCCACATTCATACGTTGCTCTACCAGATCGGCGGCCATGTCTTTTCATGCCTTTTTCCTAGCGTCAAAACACGTAGTACGGCTATCCTAATGTGAACACTGTTGCCATTATACTTATTTGACGTTCGTTCACATTTATAGTATGTTCAGAGACTATACGTCTTTTATTTAAAGATTCCCAAGGCCTTCTTGTTTAAAGCTTCATTATTTTAACGTCTTCTAAAAACTAATTTCAAACCCCTGAAGAATTATATGGTTTTGAATGTGATGCACTTTCTCAAATTATTGTCCAATATTCTGAACATAGTTTTGTTAAATTATTATTATGCTAGTACCCATTATTATAACTAAAATAAAAAATAGTTACTTTATACACAAAACTACAAGAAATTTAATGCCGCTAAGTAGAACTCTGTAACTATTTTAGTTTTTGACTTACAGTACTTTAAAGTTGTACTATAATTTTATTTTGAAATGGTTGCAATTGTGACAATAATTTAGATATATAACGATTACTCTAGTAACTATCTTTTAATTTGTACAAAAATATGTCATGGTATACAAAAAACTATGAGAATTCTAATGCCGCTAAATAGAACTCTGTATTTATTTTAGTTTTTGACTTACAGTATTTTAAAGTTGCACTATATTTTATTTTGAAATGGTTGCAATTGTGACCATAGTTTAGATATATAACGATTATGCTAGTAACTATCTTTTAATTTGTACAAAAATCTGTCATGATATAGAAAAAACTACTATAAATCGAATGCCGCTAAGTAGAACTCTGTATCTATTTTAGTTTTTGACTTACAGTATTTTAAAGTTGCACTATATTTTATTTTGAAATGGTTGCAATTGTGACCATAATTTAGATATATAACGATTATGCTAGTAACTATCTTTTAATTTGTACAAAAATCTGTCATGATATAGAAAAAACTACTATAAATCGAATGCCGCTAAGTAGAACTCTGTATCTATTTTAGTTTTTGACTTATAGTATTTTAAAGTTGCACTATAATTTTAATTTGAAATGGTTGCAATTGTGACAATAATTTAGATATATGACGATTACTCTAGTACCTATATTTTAATTTATACAAAAATATGTCATGATTTAGAAAGAACTACGATAAATCGAATGCCGCTAAGTAGAACTCTGTATCTATTTTAGTTTTTGACTTACAGTATTTTAAAGTTGCTGTATAATTTTATTTTCATCTAGAAAATTGAAAATGAAATTAATTAATATAAACGACTGCTTTGCCCACTATAATTTTATTTTGAAATGGTTGCAATTGTGACCATAATTTAGATATATGACGATAACTCTAGTACCTATATTTTAATTTATACCGAAATATGTCATGATATAGAAAAAACCATGAGAATTCTATTGCCGCTAAGTAGAACTCTGTATCTATTTTAGTTTTTGACTTAAAGTATTTTAAAGTAGCACTATAATTTCATTTTGAAATGGTTGCAATTTTGTGACAATAATTTAGATATATGACGATTACTCTAGTACCTATATTTTAATGTATACAAAAATATGTCAAGATATAGAAAAAACTACGATAAACCGAATGCCGCTAAGTAGAACTCTGTATCTATTTTAGTTCTTGACTTACAGTATTTTAAAGTTGCAGTATAATTTTATTTTCTTCTAGAAAATTGAAAATGAAATTAATTAATAAAAACGACTGCTTTACCCAAGAGTCTCAATTTAAGGAATAAAGGTATTTTAAAAGACGAATAATACCAAAAATAGAGGAATAACGTAGAGTTTCAAAACACAAAATCAACTAAATAGCAAAATCATTAAAAATTCAATTGATTCAGGCAGTAATTTACGGAATTAGTTAAACCATTAAGCGTATTAGGGTTATGACATATTTTGACCTATGAAAATAGCAGTTTAAAAAATGCAAAAATAGGTTCATTAGGTAGTTTTTTGAAAACCAAAAACAATGAGATGTAAAACGAAGTTGTGGAATTAATTAGGAAGTAGTAATTAAATATTTGCACAAGTTGATCAATACGAGTAGCTATGGGTTTGGAACGTACTATACCAAACAAGTAACGGCAACACTGTTTTTTGGAGCTTTGTATGTGGTCTCACAGATGGCTCACTTGTACTAGGCCATGTGGGACTATCGTATACACAGGGTTCAGAGCCGGATTGACTTTTATATTAAAACAAATATATCTTATTAATCAATAAACTTAAATTGAATATTATTTTAATTATTTTTAAATAGGAAGGCGTTATAGATCTTTCTTATTTTTATGCTAGTTAGACTTTTACAGTATATAAAAATGGATTTAGCTTCAAATTGATTTTACAGTATACATGCGCTTTTAAATTAAACTACGTTAGTTTATCATTTTTAGAAAATTGATTAATCGATGATTATGATTAGATTTAAGTTAATTTCGGGAGGTATTAATAAATACTGGATTGGAAAATGGGAAAAATATTAGTTTTATGTTGGGAGTAGTTTGTTCTTTTAGCACAAATTCAGTTCAGTTGACCAATCACAGGGTTGGATTGGTGAACTTTTCGAATTCATAAAGTGTAAATGGCTTCCCAGTACAGTGTCCGTTTTGGCTTGTACTGAAAGTTGAAATTAAGAATAAAAACGATGTTAAAATAGTATTTTTAGTGGATAAACTTCAACGAATTCGCAATGGTGATTGTTTAAAATAGTTTTTTGTATATTTTAATTATATTTTCTGGGGTAATAGATAAACATGTCTCGATCAATCCGTGCAGAGACCCGAAGTCGAGCCAAAGATGATATTAAACGAGTTATGCAAGTCGTAGACAAAGTTAGGCACTGGTAAAAAAATAATAAATAATTTATATTATTTTTAAACTAATAATAATAATTAATTTTGCGTTCAAAACCGAAGAGAATTAAAACTTTCGTTTGTGTATCTGTAACACACTCAAATTAAAAATAATCCTTAATAAAACAATTCTTGACTCATTTTGAATACAAACAAGCTTAGGTAAAACGCATCTATGCGTCCAAATCGCCTTATAAGAATATTCTAATATTTAATAATTTTTTATGGGCTTTGAGTTAACAATATGAAAAAATCTTGTAGACATAAAATATCTTAGAATTATTACTAGAATTTTTTGGTATTTTAATTATTTTTATAAGGGCAGTATTAAGGGGGGCTCCAAATTTTAGGGCCCTATAACTCGAGAAGTATACAAGTCATTCGATTTAAACTGCGAGAGGATTCAAATTTATAGTAAAATTTTCCAATTTAGTTTTAATTTTTTTATAAGGGCAGTATTAAGGGGTCTACAAAGTAATAAATGCGATAATTATTTACGGCTTTTGGGTTAACAATATGAAAAAATCTTGTAGATATAAAATATCTTAGAATCATTACTAGAAATTTTTGGTATTTTAATTATTTTTATAAGGGCAGTATTAAGGGGGGTCCAAAGTAATATATTTAATAATTTTTTACGGCCTTTGGGTTAACAATATGAAAAAATCTTGTAGATATAAAATATCTTAGAATTATTAGTAGAATTTTTGGGTATTTTAATTATTTTTATACGGGCAGTATTAAGGGGGGTTATAAATTTTAAATGCGTACGGCGAACTAAAAATGTTTTAGGGAGAAAAAATGGGTGACTATCGGTGATACAACGATGAAAATTTTTAAATGGGTTCCCATATCGACCAGTGAACAAAAGAAAAAGCACCACAAGGACTCGAATAAGGAAAATGCTTTGGCGCGCAAGGCGACAGATTCGTCAAACTCGAATTTCAGTCTTGCCGAAGATTCTAATACTTGTAAGTTTCATGATATCCCAATATCCACTTTAAAAGCTCATAACTCCCTTAATAGCAATAATACAAAGAAATTATTCAAATAAAAGTTGTAGATAATTTTATAATAAACAACTTTTGTATATAGAATTATTTTGGTTAGGCCCCCAGTTTTGAATAAATCTAATTAATCTAAAAACCCATCACGTAATTAGTTTATATGTATAATTTAAGAGGTTATAACTCACTTAATAACAATTATATAAAAAAATAGGGTAAATAAAAGTTATGGGTAATTTTATTATAAACAACTTTTGTGCTTAGAATTATTTTGGTTAGGCCCCCAGTTTTGAGTAAATCCAATTAATCTAAAAACCCATCACATAATTAGTTTATATGTATAATTTAAGAGGTTATAACTCACTTAATAACAATTACATAAAAAAATAGGGTAAATAAAAGTTATGGGTAATTTTATAATAAACAACTTTTGTGCTCAGAATTATTTTGGTTAAGGCCCCTAGTTTTGAGTAAATCCCATTGATCTAAAAGCCCATCACGTAATTAGTTTATTTATACTTTAAGAGGTTATAACTCGATTAATAACAATTATACAAAAAAATAGTTTAAATAAAAGTTGTAGATAATTTTACTACAAACAACTTTTGTACTACAAATTTTTCGATTAGTTCTCCTGTTTTGGAGTTAACTCCATGGATCATTTATATCGATTTTTTTATAATTAGGCTTTTCGATGGTCAGTGATTCTCAAGGCCCAACGGATTTTAGCTCACACATGGCATTCTCGGAGGACTCGAACTCACAGGGATCCGAACCCGTGTCCAAGCGGTTAAAAACTGAATGATTTTTGCCATTTTTATAAGTTTACCCGTTTAATAAAAAATAATTTTAAGTTTAAGACTGCACATATTAAAGATATTTTCGTAAGATATTTTACGTAATTTTATTTATGTGAACCTTATTGATTTTTCCTAACTACATGATTAACAGTGTATATATACGTAATTCGTTAATAGTACACTGTAAAAAACATTAGTAAAAGTATTAATAATACTTTTACGATTAAATAAAATATTATTAAACAATTAGTTTTAAGTATTAATTTATTTCTTTGTTTAAATAAATAAAATAAGTGCTTTTAGGAACTTCATGGTACATTTCGGTAAGTAACGACTTAATTTATATTACGTACTATATTTTTTGGGGGCTTAAATTCAAAATGGCTATTCAGTTAAATTAGATAGAAAATTATTAATAAGTATATTTCTTTTTGAAGCTATTAAAGCGAGCAATATTTAAATTTCCCGCCAAAATTATAAATCCAACATGGCGGCTCGATCTACGATCATTTTCAGTGTTTATTTCACTGTTTTTCCATTAATATAGTTTCTAGAATATAAATAAAATATTTTAAAACAAATTTTGGTTTATTTAATTATTTTTTTTTGTCACGATCTATTTAGCCGGTAAATCAGGGATCTATAGGCCACCAAATGGGTGGGGGTAGCTGTTAAAATATTCTGAAAAGTGTCAGTTTTGTATGTGTTTGATAATATATTAAAATTTGTTTGTGAATTTTACGTATTTTATTTTATATTCACGTATGTAATATAATGTAATTGGGTGTTTACATGTTTTAGGTGTAAACATGGTTACACAATTACGATATTAATGTAAGTATGACCTTTAGTTCTTTTAAGTAAGTAATTTTTATATTAATTATTACTAATATTAATGCAAGATTGTTTTATAAATATTACAAATGATTTAATTTTAATCGTGGTTCAGTTTTGTGAAAATAGTTATTTTTAGGTTAATTTTACTGTATATAAAATTTAATGTTTATATTATTGATTTTATTAGTAATAGTTGAATTAATATTAATGAAAGTTGTATTTGAGAAAAGAAAGAATTTAAATTAGTTTAAAATCGCTTTAATGACAAACATATGGCTACAAAGTTAAGGGGAGGAAAGTACCGGATGTTATCAATAGTACACTGTAAAAAAAGAAACCGGCGTGGCCTTCACTCAACTATGTTTTATTTTGTATACAATTTAGAAGCTCATAACTCACTTAATAGTAATAATACAAAAATATAATTCTTAATAAAGTTGTAGATAATTTAATAATAAACAACTTTTGTATTCATAATTATTTTGGTTAAGCCCCCCAGTTTGGATTTAAATCCATTTTGCTAAAAGCTCATCACGTAAATATAATTAGTGTATATGCATATCTATAACGCGCTTAATAACAATTATCCACAAATATAGTTTAAACAAAAGTTGCAGATAATTTAATAATAAACAACTTTTGTATTCATAATTATTTTGTTTAAGCCCCCCAGTTTGGATTTAATTCCATTTTGCTAAAAGCCCATCACGTAAATATAATTAGTGTATATGCATATATATAACTCGCTTAATAACAATTATCTACAAATATAGTTTAAATTAAAGTTGTAGATAATTTTATAATAAACAACTTTTGTAATTATAATTATTTTGGTTAAGCCTCCAGTTTGGATTTAATTCCATTTTGCTAAAAGCCCATCACGTAAATATAATTAGTGTATATGCATATATATAACTCGCTTAATAACAATTATCTACAAATATAGTTTAAATAAAAGTTGTAGATAATTTTATAATAAACAACTTTTGTATCTATAATTATTTTGGTTAAGCCCCCCAGTTTGGATTTAATTCCATTTTGCTAAAAGCCCATCACGTAAATATAATTAGTGTATATGCATATATATATAACTCGCTTAATAACAATTATCTACAAATATAGTTTAAATAAAAGTTGTAGATAATTTTATAATAAACAACTTTTGTATTTGTTATTATTTTGGTTAAGCCCCCCAGTTTGGATTTAATTCCATTTTGCTAAAAGCCCAACACGTAAATGTAATAATACGTATATATGTATATATATATCTATACTTTAAGTAGTTATAACTCACTTAATAACAATTATACAACAAAATAGTTTAAATAAAAGTTGTAGATAATTTTACTACAAACAACTTTTATACTAACAATTGTTCGATTAGTTCTCCTGTTTCTGAGTTAACTCCATTTTGCTAACAGTCTACTTGTAAACTAGTTATATCGATCGACATTTCTAGGAACGTAAACAAACAAGTTTTTCATACGTTTACAGCCTTAGCGCTTTTGTTCAGGTGTCAGCACACACTTGAACTTAATTAGAATTTATTAGGCTAATATACAACCAGAGCATTTACTGTAATAACTGTATTAGTAGGGCCTATTTGCACAGGGATGTATTCAGGGCACATTTTTAAAATATATTTATTTATACACTTAATATGGGAGTTTATTTATTTAATAATGGATACATATATGATTTAATTAATTCCAGCTTGTTATGAAAATGTCCGAAGGCATTGAATGGTTGTATGACCTTTTACAAGATGTCCAATTGACCCAATTCCTGGGTCCAATTCGCGATGACTTACAAATCACTCGATTAGACCATTTCGACTATGTCCAAACCGAGGATTTGGAAAAAATTGGACTTAGTAAACCAGGAATTCGTCGTTTACTTGACGCAGTTAAAAAACGTAAAGCTCAACAATGGAAACGGAATATTTTGGCTAGAATAATTCCAGTTTCTGGTAAAACACAAACGGGAACAAGTAAGAAGAATCACGATGCGATTGCAACTAGTTTAACGTGTTTAATACAAGAAAAAGACGTTAGGTATATTAATTTTTATTTAATTTAATTTAAGGGTATTTATTAAATGTTTTTTTATAGTTTATCTGTTAAATTAGGGGATGGGTCGTTTGGGGTCGTTCGCCGTGGGCAATGGACGACCCCAAACGGGCACTCAATGGCGGTAGCCGTTAAAGTATTAAAGGCAGACGCTTTAAATCAACCTGGGGTCTTTGAGGACTTTTTTAAAGAGGTCCAAGCGATGCATATGTTAAACCATGCGAATTTAATTCGTTTATACGGGGTCGTTCTATCTCAGCCAATGATGATGGTCACTGAATTAGCGTCATTAGGGTCGTTACTAGATTATCTACGTAAACAATGTGAAAGAACTCCAGTGCCCATTTTGTGCGATTACGCAGCGCAGCTGGCGACTGGAATGTCGTATTTAGAAAGTAAACGGTTTCTCCACCGCGATTTAGCGTGCCGTAACGTCCTACTAGCAGCCGTAGATAAGGTGAAAATAGGCGACTTTGGCCTTATGCGCGCCTTACCCCAGCAGGAAGACTGCTACGTCATGACCGAGCATAAAAAAGTACCATTTCCATGGTGTGCGCCCGAATCGCTGCGCTCCAGACAGTTTAGCCACGCCTCTGATACCTGGATGTTCGCTGTGACCCTGTGGGAAATGTTTACATTCGGGGAAGAACCTTGGATGGGCCTAAATGGCTCCCAGATTTTAAGGAAAATTGACAGGTTAATAATAATAAAATAAACATAAAATTAGGACATTAAAACCATTCATGTTGGTAACAAAGTTGGTAATATTGAAATGCTTCTAACAGTGTAACCGGAGTACATCGCTTTGCTTGATTGTACGGACACAATCGCGATATTTGTCGGCTTTTAGTCCTGTTATAATTATAACTCGCTTAAAAACAATTATCTACAAATATAGTTTAAATTAAAGTTGTAGATAATTTTATAATAAACAACTTTTGTAATTGTAGTTATTTTGGTTAAGCCCCCCAGTTTGGATTTAATTCCATTTTTCTAAAAGCCCATCACGAAAATATAATAATTAGTGTATATGCATATCTATAACTCGCTTAATAACAATTATCTACAAATATAGTTTTAATAAAAGTTGTAGATAATTTTATAATAAACAACTTTTGTATTTATAATTGGTTTGGTTAAGCCTCCCAGTTTGGATTTAATTCCATTTTTCTAAAAGCCCATCACGTAAATATAATAATTAGTGTATATACATATCTATAACTCGCTTAATAACAATAATCTACAAATAAAGTTTAAAGAAAAGTTGTAGATAATTTTATATTAAACAACTTTTGTAATTGTAGTTATTTTGGTTAAGCCCCCCAGTTTGGATTTAATTCCATTTTTCTAAAAGCCCATCACGTAAATATAATAATTAGTGTATATGCATATCTATAACGCGCTTAATAACAATTATCTACAAATATAGTTTAAAAAAAAGTTGTAGACAATTTTATAATAAACAACTTTTGTATTCATAATTATTTTGGTTAAGCCCCCCACTTTGGTTTAAATTCAATTTTTCTAAAAGCCCAGCACGTAAATGTAATAATGCGTTTATATGTATATATATCTATAATTTAAGTAGTTATAACTCACTTAATAACAATTCTACAACAAAATAGTTTAAATAAAAGTTGTAGATAATTTTACTACTAACAACTTTTATACTAACAATTTCTCGATTAGTTCTCTTGTTTCTGAGTTAACTCCATTTTGCTAAGAGTCTTCCTGTAAACCAGTTATATCGATCGATATTTCTAGTAACGTAAACAAACAAGTTTTTCCATACGTTTACAAGCGTAGCGCTTTTGTTCAGCTGTCAGCACATACTTGAGCTTAATTAGAATTTATTAGGCTAATATAAAACCACAACATTTGCTGTAATAACTGTATTAGTAGAGCCTATTTGCACAGAGATGTATTCAGGATTTTTTTAAATAATATATATGCCAATTTGCATTTTTACAAACAAAAAAGCGTTCTACACATTCACACATATTCACAAATATACAGCTAGGTGTTTATATGTATAATGCGGTTACAATTCGAACTGATAATCGACAGGGAAGGTGAACGGTTAGAGGAGCCAATGGCATGTCCGCCGGAAGTGTACCAAATGATGCTCCAATGTTGGGCAAGGGAACCATCGGTGCGTCCCACATTTGGGGCAATAAAGGAAGCCCTACGGAAAACTACACCGCCTGTAATGAAAGCATTAGATAAATTTGACGACCCAGAGAAACTGCAAATTGTCCAGGGGGACGATATTGCTATTATTGATGGACGGGCCGAGCTGTATTGGTGGAAAGGACAAAATTTACGGACATTCGATGTTGGCCAATTCCCACGGTAGGTTAAAATCAACTTCCCCTCCCCTAAACCTCTAAACTGAACAATTCCAGTTGCCTCGTCGACCCAATGCGGCCAAAGGTGGCTGAGGACATATCCAAACCTTTGCCAAAGTCGTTTATCCATGCGGGACACGGTTCCCCATTTGGTAAATCTTGGGGAAGCCCCGCATACATAGATGACATGTACCTAAGAAACCCCATGGACCCCCCCGATATATTGGGCCTGAAACAGGAGCCTTTCACCACCCCCCAATTATCAGACAGACGACGTAAATCGTTACAATCGCAAAAGGAACCTGTATTACGCCAAAAACAACAATTTCAATACCGGAAATTGTCTAATGATGCCGCCAAAGCGAAACCGGATAGGCCGCCTCAACCGGTGGTTAAAACAAGCAATGAAGGTGTTTTAATAGACTTTTCGCCGGAGGATGGGGCCAAAATTGGTAGCCGGGAATCGCAAAATCGGGGCGTCGCGCGTCAAATGAAAAGTTTGTCGCTGCTAGATGAACCGATTGATGTTCCAGAAGAAAATGGTTAGTTAAGCCCTTTATGAACTTCAGAAAGTCATATACACTCGTACCTCGCCTAGTGCACCCCCTCGCATATCTATAACTCGCTTAATAACAATTATCTACAAATATAATTTAAATAAAAGTTGTTGATAATTTTATAATAAACAACTTTTGTAATTGTAATTATTTTGGTTAAGCCCCCCAGTTTGGATTTAATTAAATTTTTCTAAAAACCCAGCACGTAAATATAATAATTAGTGTATATACATATCTATAACTCGCTTAATAATGCCGTGCACTAGGCGAGGTACGAGTGTAATATGTTTGCCGCTTTCAGAGACTTGGCAAACACCGCCCCAATCGGTATACCAACACCAACCAACTGTTAACCCATACATGAACTTATCCGTGAATCCGGTGGATCCATTCGACACCAGTTCAGTGTACATGCCACAACCGACCTATTACTCCCGGGTTAACCCCGATCGATCCATCGAACATTACTCCGAAATACCGACGAACCCACTAGCCCAATGGCCAGAGGCACCCGAACTTCGTTTATCCGAGCCTAGAGAACCCAAAATACTGGACGCATCCTTTTTGGAAGAATTAGAAAAGCGACTAGGCAAAAAGGAGTCGGATAGCGAGGGCAACATAAACTTGGCCCAATCCGATCAATTAGTGGAAACTAATTTGATCCCAGCGTTAAAACCGCCGCCACAATCGACAAAAATTAAAAACACGAATGTAAACAAAGTCCAGAACAGTTGGGGGACCAAATCGGTGAACTTGGAGCCTAATGGTGAGGCGCCATTGTACAGCAACGCCCTAGGTGATACAACGACAGTTTTTAATCGAATTTGGTACGAAACAGCGGTCAAAGATAATAATGCCAAATCTGACACCGGTTGGAGTGATGCCTTACGGCAAAATCAATACGCATCGATTAATCAATATCCAAGTGAACGGGTACCTTTGAAGACTAGTGAGTTTGGCGAGTTTAAATGCAACCGAGGGGAATCCCAGTATTCGGGCGATTTTAATTCTTTGCCCCAGATTACAAATGGCGGCTTGATGCGTCCCCAATCCCAATTTGAAATTCGCCAATCGAATTACGCGTTGTCCCAGCATGGGACCCCGGTGCCCGTTTTACCGGTCGCTAACCAAAGATTTTATAATGAAGTCGAATCGGTTTATACGGAAGTGCCGGAACATTTGTATAGTCAACCGCCGGATGATGTGCTACGCCCCCATAGACCGGCTCCGCCGTCGCCCCAGGTGATGGGGTACCCCCAATCGATTCAGCAGTTGCAACGGAAGTTGGGGCAAACACAAGTATGTCAATCGACTTCCAAAATTTTTAAGGACATCGTGTCAATCGTATTTTTCTGTTAATTAGTTGTCAGCGGATGCCGAACGGCTTATGACGGGCGAATTCAAGGACAACAAAATCGGAAAAGTCCGTCAAGAGGTCCCAGACGCTGGATACGAGCAATCTTTAGCCGCCCTACAAATTAGTGGCTGGGACACGAATTCGGCTGTTCGTAATTTAAAACTAGACAAATTATCAAGGTACCCATTAAATTTTAAATTTAGTTTAAACCGTTAACTTTAATTATGGTTTAGGTTGGGTTTAACGTCACGAGAACAATGTGAAGTCACCTTGCAACAACATGGCTGGAATGTAGAACTGGCTGCATCTGCTCTATTAGATAATCACGTTTAAGTTGAACTAGTTGCACACACTTAATGCTAAGTGTGGCTTAATTCCTAATTTAATAACCCATACACAAGAAAAGATAAGCTTAATGTTAAGTGGTGCAACTGGGCGTAAGTGAAGCTTTGTACAGTGTTATAAATTCTCATAAAAGCTATATGTAGCTTTCTGTGATATAAATGTTTAAGTTAATCGACGAATCTCGGTTTGTTGCAACAAATTAACCGTTCCGAATACACATAGATAAATACATCTTACAATCTTTGGTCAAAAATAATTAATTTCTTTATGAATTTTTTCCTCAGTTTAGGGCAAAGGTATCAATTTGCAGTTTAAGCCACTTTATAGCTCGTCTTTTTGTCTACATTTAGTAATTTTTTCGTACAAAAATATATGAGACTTTCAGAGATAACGCGGAAAGTCACCACTAAACGGGCGAGCTTGTATCTCATGAACGGGTCATCTGAATTTAATTTTATTGATAGATTCTGAAAGTGTACAAAATGCACTGCAACTTATACCAACATTTGGTGGTGAAAAGTTAATATATGACAAGATGGCGGCCGTGTGAAAAAAATAACTGTTTTTCTTTTTACTTTAGGGTGCTATAAATAATAGTTATTTATAAAAAATTATACATTTTGTTGGTATAAGCTTTAGAAAATAGTATTACCTTTCATTTAAAATAAAAAACAAGCGAATCGGTCGAGTAGTTCCTGAAATAATACACCTGGTTTAAAAAAGTAGTTTTGAAAAAAAGGGGTTTTTCATCTTATATCTCAGGGGATTATTATTATTATTGAAGAGATAATCTAAACACTTCAAACAATCGAAAAATGCAAAAAAAAATCGATTACTTTCGACCTAAAGATTGTAAGGCTTTAAACAAACCCAGTGACGTATATTTAGCACTAAATATATTTATATTTAGTGCCAAATTTATTTAAAATCGCAGCTCTTTATAATGTGATTCCACAGATATTACTTTTGGTATCAAATTTATTCCTAATATTCATAAATTATATATGTATTTTCCATATTATGAACAAATTTAATTAATTTACGTTTGACATCACTCATTTTAGTTTCCTCAATTAAAATAGCTCTCTATATTTTGTAGTAATATTATAATAAAAAAAAAACATATATATATATATATATATATATATATATATATATATATATATATATATATATATATATGTATATATAATACAAATGTACTGATTCTTCTTTCTTGAAATCATCAATGTATTTTATATAATTTTTTTCGGGCTTTGTATGAACAATATGAAAAAATCATGTGGACATAAAATATCTTAGAATTAGTAGTAGAATTTGTAGGTGTTTTAATTATTTTTATTAGTGTAGTATTAAGGGGGGTTACAAATTTTGGAACCCTATAACTCGGGACGTATACAAACGATTCGATTTAAACTGCAAACTGGGTTCAAATGGGGTACTAAATAATATGTGTAGCAAATTTGGTGTGAATCGGTCGGGTACCTTCAGAGAAATAGGAGGCACAAATTTGGTCTTACTAGTAAGTATAAAAGTTATATATATATATATATATATATATATTTGGATTTAAGGCGACGAGACAACTTTTTGGTTTTTTTTTTACCCGAGAATGTTCCAGACGCACGACCGCTTCTTCGGTACTTAATGGAGTTATTACACAATTCTTTTATCCTATATTTCCTTTACTTACATATCACTAAAGTAATGCGGGTGGTATAACTTACTAACAGTGTAATTTACATATTTATACCTAAAAGGTTATATTGACTTTAGCGTATAAACAAGGATATTTAGCACCAATGCCTTCAGCTCACCGTGTAATCAATTTAAAAAAAATATATTGTTTATTTATGTAAAAAAGTTATTTTAAGCAATTTTTTGAATATATAGCTAATTATCTACTTTTGCTTCTAGTGGCTCAATTATATATTAAACATGCATGCCGGCACCAATACCTCCAGCGGTCATAATCCCGATAGATTTATTTATTCATATTACTATTGTTGCATTAATATTTATACCTAAATGACTTTAGACTATAAACGATAATTAGCACCAGTGCCTTCAGCTCGTCGTGTAATTCATTTTAATATGTAATTTACAGTGTAAATAGGGGATACCACCCGCAATACTCTAGTGATATGTAAGTGTAGGAAGTTTAGGCTATAAGAATTGTAGTTTTTAAGTTTAAATTGTTGAAATAATATAAAAATAGTGTTTTATTTTGATGAATGTAATAGTTTTATTTAGAAAATAGATATTAGATATTTAAAAAATAATAATTTCATGATTGTAAAACCAATTAAATTGATTATATAGGAAGCTGAAGATATAGGTGCATGTACCTATGCTTGTTACGCGTAGTAACGTAAAAGTAGTACGAATATGCGTACAATTCCAGTGCAGTCCACATTTATAAATATTGGGGGGGTACAAATGAGTAAATGTGTAGTTTTAAATTTAGAAAAACATTTTTAACATATTTCATTTTATTCCCACGACAAATGACAAATGAATTTTATTCTAGATTCCATTTCGAAAGGAAGATAACACATTCAGGTACGACGAAGGCTGAATGCCGACAATAGCCTAATATTTTAATTACTTAAACGTTTTTTAGTTTAAAAAGTGAAATAGTTTAAATTTTAAACAATTCAACAAGACACATGCCAAAATAATTACATTCTTTTGCGAGAATTTCACTAATTTCATTCGCTTTTAGTGGCTCAATTATATATATGGCGAGCATAATAATGCCATCCATTGCTGGCTAGATTACATAATCTAGCGAGCAATATATTTTTTTATCATTTTTTGTGCTTAAAATCTGCAAATATGTACAAATATTCTAGATATAAAAAGTCTTACATTTTTTTGTAGATTAAATTATATTTAATAATTTTTTATGGCTTTTGGGCTAACAATATGAAAAATCTTGCGGACATAAAATATCTTATAATTTGTAGTAGAATTTTTAGCTGTTTTAATAATTTTCATAAGGGTCGTATTAAGGGGGGCTTTAAATTTTGGGGCCCTATAACTCGGAAAGTAAACGAGTGATTTGATTTAAACTGCGAATGAAGTCAAATAGGGTGTTAAATAATATGTGTAGCAAATTTGGTGTAAATCGCTCCGGTACCTTCAGAGCAATATAAGGCATTAATTTGATCGAGCGAATGACGACCGTTGGGACTAACAGTATATATTTTTGGATTCAGGGCGACGAAACAAACACCCATTGTTGCTACAGACACACGACCGAAGTTTTAGCTTCTTCATTACTTCGTAGACCGATTATTTTATTACATTAAAGGAATTTTATTATTAATTAAATGGTAAATTCCTTAAAATCTATAAAATTATAATAATAAATAAAACCAAACTGCGGGGGGAAGGGGACGAGAATAAAATGTCTACTGATTAAGCAAGGCCGTGTAGAAAAACTGTAGAAAAATAAACAATAATTAAGATCATATCTAGACGATCATTGTCAACAATTAAAGTTATTTATTATTCGTCAACAATTGACTTAAATGTAGTCAACTTATAATGGGTGGTCTAAAAGCGCTTAGTCACCGTCATTAGTAACTTATTGAAGCAACCGACGCATTGCGATGCGCTTCAATAACTATAATTATTAAATTAAACAATCATTGCATTGTTACTAGTTTATCATTTGTCTAAAACAGTAATTAAATACTATATATTTTGCTAATTCGTATATTTAGAACGTTTAAACTTATCAGGGATTAGTAATCTGCTTATCTATCTCTTCCGACTATTGGTGTTTGGTTTACTTTAGGGTTTCTGCGCATACTATAATAGAATAAGGCAAAATATGTTCAATGGCGAATGGAAAATAATAATATGTTAGTTTTAATCTCGATTGACACTTAAAAATAAATAACCGGCAGTTTAGTGATAAATTATGATGATTCGTTCAATTATCACTAAACAGTTTACGCTGTTATACAAAATTACTTAGATATATACATATATATTTACGGCTTCAAAAGGGATTCAGTGCCGAAACACATCTTTTATTAGTCGTTACGCTCGTCTCATTATTGAGCGAGAACCTCTAGCTATAGAGGGTGTTTCTTCTGAAGAGGTATACCTGGTCTTTGCACTTCAGGTATAGTCACTAGGTAGCCGGTATATCCGTTCAACAGATATAGACGCTACGATTTCTTTAAAATTTTATTATTAATTATATTATATTGAATACGAAGTACCGAAGAAGCTAAAACATTCTTGGAGTGTTTGTCTCGTCGCCCTGAATCCAAATATATATACTGTTAGTCCCAACGGTCGTCATTCGCTCGATCAAATTAATGCCCTGCATTACTCTGAAGGTACTAAAGTGATTTACACCAAATTTGGTACACATACTATGTGGTACCCCATTTGTATCCATACGCAATTTAAATCAAATCGCTTCGTTACTTCCCGAGTTATAGGGCCTCAAAATTTACAGCCCCCCTTAATACCCCTCTTATAGAAAGAATTAATACACCTAAAAATTCTAGTAAGAAATCTAAGATATTTTATGTCTACAAGATATTTTCATATTGTTTACCAAAAGACCATAATTATTAAAAACTGTTGCTCACGTCGCACCCTTTACTGCTCTGAAGGTACCAAAGCGAATTACACCAAATTTGGTACACATACTATGTGGTATCCTATTTGAATCTGTACACAGTTTGAATCAAACCACTCGTATACTTCCTGAGTTATAGGGGTTTAAAATTTAAAGCACCCCTTAATACGACCCTTATAAAAATAATTAATACACCAAAAAATTATATTAAAAATTATAAGATATTTCATATCTACAAGATTTTACCAAAAGGCCATAATTATTAATAAGCGTTGTACATGTCGCACCAAATTTGTGCCCTTTATTGCTCTGAAGGTACCGAAGCGATTTACACCAAATTTAGTACACATACTATGTGGTATCCTATTTGAATCTGTACGCAGTTTGAATCCAATCTTTTGTATACTTCCCGAGTTATAGGGCTTTAAAATTTAAAGCTCCCCTTAATACGACCCTTATAAAAATAATTAATACACCAAAAAATTCTATTAAGAATTCTAAGATATTTTATGTCTATAAGATTTTTTCATATTGTTAACCTAATGGCCGTAAAAAATTATCGCATCGTATATATTATTTATAAGGCGAGCTGGACGCATAGGTTGTAGGTAAGCTTGTTGACGAGTGTAAATATCCGATGGAATATACGTGTAAATTTAGTTTAGGAAAAAACGTTTGTGAAGAACACCATATATCATAATAAAAGTGGTCATTTTTCAAAAAATGCTATTTTAACAAATTGGCCGCCTTTCTTAAATGCCGCGCTGCCAACGTTTGAGAGCCATTGTCGTTAAAAGTCGAAATAAAAAAGGTCAAGCAGTACAGTGGTGGCTGCTGGACGTTCCGCCAAAAGCCAATTTCAAACAAAATATTTAATCTTTTTACAAATTCGAGTCGGTGCTTGACTTTTAAACTCACACAATTCAGAAAAACCGAAAATCATTTAATCAGCCGTGAAATAGGCCTACACAACCTGTGCACCAGTCACACCAGCAACAGTTCTCACGGCCCAAAATCAAAACACACCAATTTTCAAACGCTCATAAAATTTACAAAAATTACATCATATAAATACCGGTTGTAAAATTAAAATTAAAACAGGAATAAATAAATCTCGGGATCATAATGAATTAGATTGGTTCAGTGGGCACTGTGAGTATAATGTCGATGATTTAGAATTAAATACGTAAAATTATTTCATTGCAATGTTTTAGTTTTGTATTTTTTTTTTTTTTTTTTACAGCGTAAATTTGAACTAAGCATCTGTCAATAATGAATAATATCCTGGTATAGTTTTTCAATTTGAATACATTGGTAAGACAATATTCAAAAATCGATGAGTTATTAAATATTAAGTCAAAACAGACAAGAAAAATATAAACGCTGATATCTTAATACTGTTTCATCAGTCATTAATACAGTATTACATGTTGTCCAGTTACCATACACGGGATACAGATGACTGTTAATGCGTTCCATATACACTCAGTGGCGTAGCACTTCAAATTTCTCAAAAATAACCTCAATATATCCAAAAACAACCATAGGTACCAACACTTAATGAGCTGGAGACATTAATACGTTCGCCGGAATACTGTAGCGCTTTTGCACAGTCAGTGTGAGCGAAATACATCGAACACTGTAGCTCTTCCGTACATAGTGTACGCTAAAGATGGTTGTAGAATGTAGTGGAATAATTGTAACCGCCACTGCACTGGTTGAAAAAGGAGGACTAAACCAGGTTTAGTGTCTGCGCAATCTATTAAACCACAGGTTCATTTAAATCTGACAAATGGTTCAGGCTTGAAGCTTCGTTCGTGAAATTAAGATGTACATTTGACGTGCTTATTAGTTAGATGCATCGCCGCTTGGGGCATTTAAAATTAAATACGAACACGCACATTGTGCCCAGGATCGTATAGTTGACGGCTAGCGCTGCGGTGCTCGCCGCCAAACAACACTACAATCGCCCGGCTCTAAACGAATATAACGGAATACCAATTTTACGAAAGTTTAACCAAACGATTATTAATTAACTAAAGGTAATTTAACTATATTTGACTGAAAAGAAATAAAAATCTGGAGTGCCCTACACTGTCCGTATAATACAGATTGATTATATAATAATGTACCTTATCGAAGTATACAAATATTAAATCAGAAAATTATCTATTTAATCGTTTTTGTTTTGCAACATAAAATAAATAAGAATTTTCAGTAGCAGTTTTCTCGTAACTGGTACATTTCATAAAAGAACTTTTCAAACAAAAGTTGTGCGTAATATTAATATCTTTCATTTTGAAAATAACCATTTTCGCCATAAGTACAACCGTTCTAGTGTTATTGGACATAGAACAAAATGAAACATTAAGATTTTCAGTAGTAGTTTTCTCGTAATTGGTACATTTTATAATAAAACTTTTCAAACAAAAGTTGTGCGAAATATTCATATCTTTTATTATGAACATAACTATTTTTGCCATAAGTGCAGCCGTTTTAATGTAATTGGGTATAGAATAACAATGGCAACATAAATAAAATATATAAGATTTTCCATAGCAGTTTTCTCGTAACTTGTACATTTTTTGGCAAAACTTTTCAAACATAAGTTGTACAAAATATTAATATCTTTTATTATGAAAATAACTATTTTTGCCATAAGTGCAGCCGTTTTAGTGTTATTGGAGATATAATAACAATGGCAACATAAATAAAATATATAAGGTTTTCCATAGCAGTTTTCTCGTAACTGGTACATTTTTTGCATATACTTTTCAAACAAAAGTTGTGCAAAATATTAATATCTTTCATTTTGAACATAACTATTTTTGCTCTAAGTGCAGCCGTTTTAGTGATATTGATGCAAAAAGTAGTAAATGCACTTCTGGTTTAAATATATTTAAAAAAAGTATGAGGTGCCTATCTAGACCATATACAAGTCTTAAGTTTGAAGTTATACAAGCTCTAGAGCCCTTATTACTTCGTAAGAGAAAGTAATATGTATATATGTAATAATCACGTAATCTAGCGGTTAAGTTGTTTGGTTTAGTGTCGCCTTATGTTGGCGGCGGCGTTATAAATCACAATTGTGTCTCTGTGGGTCGACGAAGCAGAAGAAGAATAAGAATAAGAAGTGGTATCTTTTACGAATAAAATAAGACAATGTTCCGATATATCCATAGGGCATGTTTATGTTATATTAATATATCCAAATATACCGATGAACATCGCCAGCAGGATCCCAAAAAGAATTGTATGTCTGTGTGTAGATACGGGCACAGCTTGTGATATAATTTAAAGGCCGTGTTTTCCGAATGTCTTAATCCTAACCATTGACCACCAAGGCACCGGTGGGGACCAAAGTATCGAGCGACGAACCATACCACCAACAGCATGAACCAATCTGAATGCGCTCAATACTTGAGTCCGTAAACCTTTTGTTTTCACCAAACGATTTGTAGTATGTTCAAAAGAATATAGTTTGTAAATATTTCTAGAACAATAATTAATCAAATTATACATTCATAAATTACTATAATTATTGTTGTGGATCCCAATGATTTAATGGTCGAATTAAACTAAACATCTTCTTTAATATTCACGCATTAACTGCCATTATTGAAAATTATAAAATGGATCTTAAACAAACTGATTATTAGTTTTTAATAAATATATCCTAATTAACAGCTACAATAATTAAATTACGTTGCAAATAATATACCATATTGTAGATATTGTTTGGTTCTAAGTTTTTACTTTAGAAAATCAATAGTTTTTCAACATTGTTAGACGGGGAACGAGATATAAACAAAACGAGAAAACCTTAAGTTTTTCCATAGCAGTTTTCTAGTAACTGGTACATTTTTTGAAAAAACTTTTCAAATTAAAGTTGTACCAAATATGAATATCTGTAATTATGAACATAACTGATTTTGCTCTAAATGCAGCCGTTCTAGTGATATTTGACAAAGTACACAATTTTATTTTTAATAATTAATATACAATATCTAATAATTAGGGCATTATTTGAAGAAATTTTTCAAACAAAAGTTGTGCCAAATATAAATATCTTTAATTATGAAAATAACTGTTTTTGTCGTAAATGTAGCCGTTCTAGTGTTATTGAAGATAGTACAAAAAGAAACATAATTTAGATATTTAAGATTTTCCGTAGCAGTTTTCTCGTAACTGGTACACTTTTTGAAATAACTTCTCAAACAAAAGTTGTGCGAAATATTCATATCTTTCATTATGTACATAACTAATTTTACCATAAGTGTAGCCGTTCTAGTAATATTAAGGATTAAACAAAACGATAACATAAATATGATATTTCAGTAGTAGTTATCTCGTAACTGGTACATTTTTTGGCAAAACTTTTCAAACAAAAGTTGTGCAAAATACGAATATCAAGTGATATTTAATGTGTACCGATTTAGATTTTTGTTTGCTGATACGAAATCAGTGTGAATGTAAAATAATGAACTCGTAGTATTTGAATACTGCAACATATCGACGAAGTGTGCTTATTATCGTTTTCACTTTATATTTAAATTCGGGAGCAGGGCGTGGGGGGAGGGGTGCAATTTCATTTCACTCAACAAAACACGAAAGTGGCGGCATGCACAGCCGCCCAAGTCATAGGCGTTCGTGAACAGGGCGTATACATTGCCAAAAGTGAAGTGAACGGTTGTAGATGTTATTTTGTCGAGAACCATTTGAAGAGAATATAAGTAGTTTTTTATTCATACGCGTTCGCAGATCGAGCGAATGGGCGAATGGGCGAATGGGCGAACGGGCCCGAGAGGTGTTCATTCTGCATTCGTGTGCGGGTTATTTGAATTTCTCGAGAGATTGTCGACGCTACGCCATTACGGGACGACGGTGAATAATAACCTCGAATAATGCACGTCTAAAGTAATACTATCAATTTTCGCGGAATACGAAGGACTCTGTTGTTATACAACTAGATTCCACCCTTAATAATACCTATTACGAACACAGCATTTGGTGCCTGCACACAGAAAAATTGATATTTATCCAAACATAATTTAAAATGAAATATTTAAGCTAAATACATATAGATTTATACTTAAAGCGCAAGCTGCAGACACTAGTGTTTACACCAAATCTCGTTAAAATGTATTAAACTGCTTCATAAAGTACTACACATATTATTTTGCATTATTTTTCCATTTTTGTTATTTCTGGCAAGCTGCAGGCACTAGTACTAACACCAATTCATGTTAAAAATGTGTGTACTGTCACGAGTATAACTGGCGCCTAAAGGGTTAAACCTAAACAGCTTCATAAAGTACTATAAATCCTTTTGCATTATTTCTACATTATTATTGTTATATTTGGCAAGCTGCAAGCACTAATGCGTACACAAAAGCGTGTACTCTCGCTGATACAAGTGGCGCATAACATGTTAAACCTAAACTGGTTCATAAAATACTACACATATTATATTGCAGTATTTTTTCTTTTTTGTTATTTTGGTTAAGCTGCAAGCACTAGTGCGTACACAAATGCGTGTACTCTCGCAGATACAAGTGGCGTATAACATGTTAAACTTAAACTGCTTCATAAAGTACTACACATATTATATTGCAGTATTATTTCTTTTTTTGTTATTTTGGTTAAGCTGTAAGCACTAGTGGTAACACAAATTCTTGTTGTAAATGTGTGTACTATCGCTGATGCAACTGGCACTTAACATGTTAAACCTAACCAGCTTATCATAAAGCAGTACGCATTATATTGCATTATTATTCCTTTCTTGTTATTTCTAGCAAGCTGTAAGCACTAGCGCGTACACAAATTCTTGTTAGAAATGTGTGTACTATCGCTGATACATCTGGCACTTAACATGTTAAACCTAACCAGCTTCATAAAGCAGTACACATTATATTGCATTATTATTCCTTTATTGTTATTTCTTGCAAGCTGAAAGCACTATTGCTTAAATCAATTTTTGTTAAAAATGTGTGTACTATCGCTGATACAACTGGCACTTAACATGTTAACCTAAACTGCGTCATAAAGTACTACAAATAATTTTACAATATATTTCCTTTAATGTTTGGTCAAGCTGCACGCACTAGGGCTTATATATAAATTCTTGTTAAAAATGTGTGTACTCTGGCGCTTAAAGTGTTAAATCTGGTACTCAACGTTTACAATCCCAAATACAAGATATTGAGTACACTCATAAGTGAGTGGGGCTGTGTGTTTGTTGTAGTGTTGGCGGGCAGTGCGACGGGTCCGGCCGCCAAGCAAAGTGAGCGAAGCCCGCCAACCATTAAAAACAATTGAACAAACGTTCTATAAGTTGTTTATTAATGATATAATCTGAATAGAAGTAATGGAAGGATGGAGCAGCCCTCTGCAGCTCCTCTATCCTCACTGATAGCTGTAAGTAAAAGTAATCATGTATGAAAGAGTGATATAGTATTTGTAATAGCGCTTGTTAGAGGTTGTAACCGGCACACGGGCGGTGCGGCGCGGCGATAGGCGATAGGCGGCGCGACGCCACGTAATCTTGTCGATTCCGGTCGATTAGGTACCGATCCAACTATATTAACCGCCATATTGGAATTTGATTTAAAGACTCTCGTTCGCCCGCTAACAAAAACGTCATCTTTTGCGCTTTGACACCGTAACACATACGTACGTATACGTACGTACGTAACGCTCAAATCGGTTTTCGCACCTCGTTACCTTCCACTGCTATTCGACGCACATCAGTTCACGTTGTTGCAAAATACACTCGTTTTATTCAACTTTACATACGCGTACATAAGCCAATTTTAAAATTTAATTACTAATTAACCCTAGCTACAAAATACATATTGTTTTTGTTAATTTAAAACAAGCAAGCTTAGGTACAACGCACCTATGCGTCCAGCCTTATGGGAGTAGCGGTTTTTAATTATAATAGCCCTTTAGCTAACAATGCAAATTATTAAAATTTACTTTAATTTTTTATGGCCTTTAGGTTAACAATATGAAAAAATCTTATATATATAAAATATCTTAGAATTATTAGTAGTATTTTTGAGTATTTTAATTATTTCGATAAGGGCAGTATTGAGGGGGCTACAAAGTAATAGTATATGCGATGCGATAATTTTTTACTGCCTTTGGGTTAACAATATGAAAAAATCTTATAGATATAAAATATCTTAGAATTATTATTAGTACTTTTGAGTATTTTTATTATTTCTATAAGGGCAGTATTAAAGGGGGCTTTAAATTTTAGGGCCCAATAACTCAGGAAGTATACGAACGATTAAATTTAAACTGCGTATGGGTTCAAATGGGATGTTAAATAATATGTGTACCAAATTTGGTGTGAATCGGTCTGGTACCTTCAGAAGAATAAAAAGCACAAATTTGGTCGAGCGACTAACATCCATGTATGTAAGATATATATATAATTTTGGATTCAGGGCGACATTTTTTGATGCGAGAATGCTACAGATACACCACCAAATGCTTTAGCTTATTCGGTACTACATACGGCGAGCTATATATATTATAACACAAAAATTAAAAATTATAATATTTAATATTTCTTTACGGCTTTTAGGTTAACAAAATGAAAAAATCTTGAAGATATAAAATATCTTAGAATTATTAGTAGAATATTTGAGTGTTTTAATTATTTTTCTAAGGGCAGTATTAAGGGGGGCTCTGAATTTTGGGGCCGTATAACTCTGGAAGTATATGAGTGATTGGATTTAAACTGCAAGGGGATTCAAATGAGGTACTAAATAATATGTGTACCAAATTTGGTGTGAATCGGTCCGGTACCTTCAGAGCAGTAGAAAGCACAAATTTGGTCGAGCGAGTGACGACTGTTGGGAGTATATGAGTATTCAGAGCAACGAGACAAACAAATCTTACATTCAAAACATTATATATATATATGTTTTTTTATGGCTTTAGAACGTTCAAAAACAGTGAAAATGTATTTAGAAACCCACATAACTGATATTTAAATTAATATTTCGTAATAGATTATTTCTGTGATGACCATTTTTTCTTTTATACATAGTATATAAGAAAGTAATTGTTCAGCAATCAAATTTGACATAATGAATGTTGATATAAAACAATAGCACGTCGTTATAAATTTATTTCCAATCGAACTGTCGCTCAACGAAATTCGGATAAATTTTGATGTATAGATCTTTTGTCCGAATTTATGTTCATCTTTATAGAAGATTTATTCATGTTTTTTTATTGGATTTTCTTTGTTATTAATTGGCAAAACTTTAAGATTTAATTCAGATGCGTTTTACTGTTGTTATTTGTACGTAAATAGCCGTTTGGAGCTTCTCTGATTTATTTAACAAAAAAAAGTGTTAAATATTAAAAATTTAAATATATAATCGAGGGAGGATCAATTCAGGCTTCACGTGCATTCAGCTCGACATCAATTATGATTAGAAATCATTGATTTTCAATCGAAGAAAGCTTGAGAACTGTAACAACAACTCAATAAAGTATTCAAAATGACATCGAACGACATGCAGATAGTCTTCGACGATCTAGAATCCATATTTAGCGAAACATTCTTCGGATATATTTACAGAGCGTATGAATAAAATTGATGATCTTGAAGCGAACAGACAAACAAACGTGGAATCCTGCCGTTTGCAACGAGAATCGATAAATACGATTTCTACTTATGGACAGATGTGTTCGAGCAGCAAAGAATTTGTTTAATTAAATAAATGTGTTATAAATTTGTTCCACGCTAACGACTGGTACACTCAACCACGTCGTGTGTCTGTAGCATTCTCGGAACAAAAGATTTCATTAGCAAAAAGTGTTTGTCTGGTCGCCCTGAATCCAAATATATATATAACTCGTATACTGTTAGTCCCAACGGTCGTCACTCGCTCGATCAAATTTGTGCCCTCTACTACTCTGAAGGTACCGGAAAGATTCACTTCAAATTTGGTACACATATTATATAACATCCCATTTGAACCCATACGTAGTTTAAATCCAATCGCTTTAATACTTCCCGAGTTATAAGGCCCCAAAATTAAAAGCCCCCCTTAATACTGCCCTTATAAAAATAATTAAAACACCCAAATATTCTACTAATAATTCTAAGATATTTTATATCTACAAGATTTTTTCATATTGTTAACCCAAAGGCCGTAAAAAATTAAATTAAATATTAAAAAAACTGTAGTTTTTGAATATCTAGAAAATTAATTAAATCTTGAATCTTATTTATGTCTTTTTTCTGTCGCAATTTATAGATGTAATTTTTAAGATTGTAATTAAAAATTTAAATGAAAATAATTTAGTAGCAAATTAAGCATGTGTATATGAAGTTAACTAATTCAAATTATTTTGATTTATGGACGAGATTCGAGATGTCTTGATAACAATATAATTACATGAAAGAGCTACTTGTATTTTGGTCAGAATTAATTATTACCATCGTTAAATGTATTTATTTTATTCCAACTAATAAAATGTTTGGGCCTTAGAAAGTTTTTGGTTAAAAGGTTACATATTTAAATAACAAAAAAAAAAATATTTTCTTATTTTTTTTTTGACCTGAATTAAACCGTCAATTTTTATCAACAAGTTAGACCAAACAGTTATTTTATAATTACGAATAAATATTAGTATAAACGTATTATTTATTAAAAAATCGTTTTTGAAAATAGTTTTTTTGTTCTATCTCCAATAACACTAGAACGGTTGCACTTATGGCAAAAATATATATATTAAAAATGAAAGATATTCATATTGCGTACAACTTTTGCTTGAAAAGTTTCTATAGAAAATGTACCAGTTACGAGAAAACTGCTACTGAAAATCTTAAATATCTTATTTACGTTATATTTTTATTCTATCTCCAATAACGCTAGAACGATTGCACTTATGGCAAAAATAGTTAGATACATAATAAAAGACATTAATATTTCGCACAACTTTTGTTTGAAAAGTTTCTTCAGGAAATGTACCAGTTACGAGAAAACTGCTGCTGAAAATTTTAAATAACTTAATTATGTTTTCCTTTTGTTCGAACTCCAATATCACTAAAACGGCTGCACTTATGGCAAAATTAGTTACGTGCATAATTAAAGATATTCATATTTTGCACAATTTTTGCAAAAAAAGTTTTGCCAAAAAATGTACCAGTTACGAGATAACTGCTACTTAAAATCTTAAATAACTAATTATGTTTCTATTTTATTCTATCTCCAATATCATTAAAACGGTTGTACTTATGGCAAAAATAGTTATGTACATAATGAAAGACATTAGAATTTTGCACAACTTTTGTTTGAAAAGTTATTGCAAAAAATGTACCAGTTACGAGAAAACTGCTACGGAAAATCTTAAATATCTAATTATTTATGTTACCATATATGCAGTTAAGTGTATTTAACTTTATGATAGTTGGAGTATTCATCTGTAAGGATAACATAAATCGAGGCACTGATACGCATCATAGGCGTTCGTTAGGGGGTGAAAACTAGGGGGAAGGGCACTACTTATGCAAAACATGCCCCTGTATATAGGAGATGATATCTTAGTTTTTCCATCTGAATTGAATTAAAATGCAAACAATCCATTTTGAAATCGGCGCTGAACCAATACGTTTCCTTTGCGCGCGGAGCGATAGAGCGCGCCATAAAAAGAATATACGGAAAAGATTGGATTGCCCGATCACGTCATGACGTCACATCCGTTCAATGCAAATCAAATGGCGGCCCCGCAGAGATTTACATCTTCCAGCAGTCGCCCCTTAGACGGTGCCGCACCGAATACTAACACTATTCGACAAAAGTATCGTCTGTGTTCGCCGGGTAAGCGAAAAACGTTTAAAATGTATTTATTTGAATTTTCCAGCGAAATTCGAGCGAATTTTGCGACTTGCTACATTCTACCGGATATATTAGCTTCGTTCAATTCCGAAACTGAATAGATATATTACCCCGTTTATCGAATTTTAAGCATTACTTCTTCGATTACGAAAACCTGCTTCCGAATCCCTTATTTCAACGTATATACGATCGTACCATCGCTAAAAACCAACAATGCCTCGGGTTACGAACGTTCAATTCGCTTGTAACCAACATCACAATTCATTAATACTACCATGTGTAATATACGCTGCATGCACTGGTTCTTACTCACTGCCTATTTTAGAAAATAATATTCAATCCGGAAGTGCTACGCATTTTTTGTTCTAACTCCAATATCTCTAAAACGGCTGCACTTATAGCAAAAATAGTTATGTTCATAATGAAAGATATTAATATTTTACACAACTTTTGTAAGAAAAGTTTCTTCAGAAAATGTACCAGTTACGAGAAAACTACTACAGAAAATCTTAAATATCTTAATTATGTTTTTTCTACATACTAAATACACATATAAATATATATATGCGCTTTTTACTCAATTATTAGAAAAACTGGAGTGGCCTTCACTCTATAATATAATCTACTCGATAAACCATATATTTATTTTGACTAAATACACACTAAATACACATCAAATCTTCAAATTAATATTTTAATAGATTTTTCACAACATTTATATATTTTACTGAAAATGTCAATTAGATAAATGATATTTTAGAGTATGGCTGTGAAGTATTGGTTCGTTTGACAGTTTGTATATTTAATGTAAAGTACGTAGAAGGAAGTCGAGTGCAGGCCACACCAATGTCTAGAAATAAAAGGTACAAAAGCAATTGTGTAAGTTTAAGTTGGGCATTATTATTCAGTAATTGATTTTAGCGTTACAAAAATATTAACGACACCTAGAATTAAATTACAAATTTGAGCGTCACAAATGACCAGTCACTAATGAGGCTATGCTTAAATATATATCGTACCTTCCCCTTAAACACGAGGCGTAATAAATTTATTTTTAGGCCATATATCGGCGCAGTTAAAACAACAAAAAACATTAAATGTTATTTTTTAACAAAAAAATGGCGAAAAAGAATGGCGAAAAAGCGGGGCTTTGCTGCGTATGTATGGGTTAGTCAAACATGATGCATTGTATTATTTTTTCGTCGATCGTAAACATAGTTGGCTGTGGCTAACGCGCTATTCAAATGCACGCTGATGCTGCTGCTGCTGCTGTCTCTCTCACTCTCTGGCATAGCGTGCTTATAAAGTTATTCCAAAACTCTTTGTTTTGCGGCCCCGCTAGTGTGGTCTTTCAAATAGAGATGTCGTTATCTTGCGCTGCAAATTTAAATTTGAAAATACTCGTTTTGTGGCCGGAAAACAGTATTGGCATTGCTCAAGTATTCTAGTGTATTGCCCATACGTGGGCCATTTTGGTATCAATACTATGTGGAGTGGCTGTACTGACAGTGGCATAGAATGCAAAAAGGAACGGGCAAATTTATTGGTCTAGCGATCGCTACAGTCGCTGGACTTGTAAAATTTTGCGCGCTTCGATTCGCAGAAATTTTAAACGACACGCAAAACAAACATCTTTGTCATTCATTTTATTTTTTATTTGGCTAAATTGTACTAATAGTTAATTTAATTAAATCAAATTTCATCGCCAATAACTCATATGAGTTATACTGTTAGTCCTAACGGTCGTCACTCGCTCGACCAAATGTGTACCCTCTATTACTCTGAAGGTACCCAAGCGATTCACACCAAATTTGGTAAACATATTATTTAATACCCCATTTGAATCCATAATTAGTTTAAATCCAATCGCTTGTATACTTCCAGAGTTATAGAGCCCCAAAATGTACAACCCCCCTTAATACTACCCTTATAAAAATAATTAAAATACTCTAAAATACTACTAAAAATTCTAAGGTATTTTATATCTACAAGATTTTTTCATATTGTTAACTCAAAGCCCGAAAAGAAATAATTAAATATTATAATATTTATTTTTAATTATTCGGGCAAGTCCAGTGCAGGCCACTACCCATTTTAATATTTAAAACACTGTCGGAACGAAGACCCTCTCCACTACAGGCTTGTTTACACAAGTTTAACAGATTTTAAATGGATAACAAGCGTATTAAGTGTCTGGGCACTTCATTGAAAAATAAATACACCCTTAGCAAATAGTTTGAATAAGGGTTGCGCACCCTAACGTAATTTATGGAAGTTTGCCCTTTATTTTAAGAGTGTATAAGGTTGAAAATTGGGTACCAGTTAGCCTAAGCGGCTTTAAAATCAAAAAGGGACACTGTTGACTCCTTTTGGGGTGAAAGCTTAGAGGACCGATTTTATATTATTTGAGTTTCGTATTAAAAAGTATCTAATTTTTAAATTTAGAAATTTTTGTCGTTTAAGTAATGCTACATGTTGTGAAACATCTATTAAAATATTAATTTGAAGTTTTGATGTGTATTTAGTGTGTATTTAGTCGAAATAAATATATTATAGATTGAAGGCCACTCCAGTTTTTCTTTTAATTGAGTAAAAAGCGCATATTTATTGCTAAAAATTAATAATTAGCCGTAAATATATAAGTATCGCCGAAATCAATTATTGAACAATGGTTTAGTATAAAATATACGTTTATTACAATAGTACAGTGGCCACCAAACGTTTAAGCCTTGACCGGTGCTAAATATATTTGATTTATAGTCCCGAAAATGTCTGAATAGAGTTCGACATTTTTTTTTGTATGCCCATTTATTTTTTTCATTTATGTTTAACCGCCACATAGTTCATTAGTATTGGCGCTGCAGACTGTCATTGGTGACTGATTGATTACCGCTGTTGGCTCTGTCCCACTCGTGCCGTTTCACATAAGTTTGTCTCTGTCAAAATCCCGCGACGATATATATTAAATAATATGCAAATGAGGCGAACTTCTATCTACGTTTTGTGCTACGAATTTGTTTAATGGCCACAAATTAATACAAAATCCACTGACACATCTTTTGAAAAACTGTTCAATAACTTTGATTTATATTCAGATGCAATTATCGCACCAATAAAACGCCATTAACGCGGACATACACACTAAAACGGACCCTTGTTTCATTAGCTTCCATTTATTATTGGCAAATTTCTTAACGGACTCCTTGGCTAGGCGAACAATGAAACTATACTGTTAGTCCCAACGGTCGTCACTCGCTCGACCAAATTGGTGCCCTCTACTCCTCTGAAGGTACCGGAGCGATTCACACCAAATTTGGTACACATATTATTTGGTATCCCATTTGTATCCATACCCAGTTTTAATCCAATCGTCCGTATACTTCCCGAGTTATAAGGCCCCAAAATTTAAAGCCCCCCTTAATACTGCCCTTAGAAAAATAATTAAAACACCCAAAAATTCTACGAATAATTCTATGATATTTTATATATAAAAGATTTTTCATATTGTTAACTCAAAGGCCATAAAAAATTAATTAAATATTATAATTTCGCGTCGCATCGTATATATACTTATAAGGCGAACTAGACGCATAGGTGCGTTGTACCTAAGCTTGTTTTAACCACTGGTGTTTTAAATATAGACAGTTTAAATAAAACCATTTACTTTTCAAGAAATTAAATGATGGACGATTGATTGCAACATATATATAAATTACGATTTAATTTTCACCTTAGTTAAGGGGGTTGAGATAATTATTTAAACAGCATGTTACAGACACACAACCGAGTTAAAAATGCGCTTATTTCTGGAATAATAGTTAAGTTTATATAGTTTAAGCAAAAGTTAGATCACATAAAGGGAAAAAACAAACAAAACACGAAATATCAATTTCCTAGCGCATCTGTTGTGAATATCTCGACGTCATTTCCCGTCAACGAAACCTCCATTTGTTTTCTATTACCATGGAAACTCGTTTCATTTCCCGACATAATAAATCTATAACTTCGAGTGCAACGTGTTCAGATGGATGACATATTTGATGTATAACACACAGACACACAGATACACACACAGATACACACACACACACAGAGAAAATCGTCTTTCGCTCAACTTTCATATCTTTACGCTCGAAGAATTATAGTTTTCTTCGAATTCGAATAGTTACAAAATGTATTAATCTTCGATACTGTATTAAGGAAAAACAAGGGGTAATTCAAACTGTATTTTCTCAGGAACTACCCGACCGATTTGTTTGTACGTTGTTTTAAATGAAAGTTAATACTATTTGTTAAAACTTATACCAACAATATACATACATTTGTATAAATAACTATTACTTAAAGCGCCCTAAAGTAAAACAAAAAAAAGCTTGTTTCTTTACATGGCCGCCATTTTGTCAATTATTAACTTTTTACACTAAATGTTGGTTTAAGTTAAAGAGGAATTTATACTCTTTTAGAATCTAGCATTAAAATTAGATTTAGATGACCCGTTCAGTAGATACGAGCACGCCCCGTTTAGTAGTGACCTAAACATACTAAACCCATTATCTAGGAAAGTATTACATATTTTTGTACGAAAAAATTGTTTTTAGGTACACAAAAAGACGAGTTATAAAGTGGCTAAGACGCAAATTGATACCTTTATTCAAATCAGAGAAATAAATTAATAAAAAACATGCTTTTTTTTGGGCAAAAGATTTTTATTTAAAACGGGTTCTAAACCCACTGAGCCGTTTAGGATTTGGAGCAGCTTGAGACACTGATGGCTTAAAGTTTTTGCATTAAAAATATATTTAGATGGTATTTTTGTGTGTGATCCGGCCGAACGGATTTCCTGTAAGCGCATTTATATCTTTGTTTTTACAATACAAAATATATCAAAATAGGTAGAACCAGAATAGGAATGTCTTCATTAAAGTGGACACCCTAACGCACGGGTCTCAACAAGATGGCGTCGGTCCAGGTACTTTGCATTGCTTTACGGAAAATATTGTAATTTTTCTATGAAATAAACATATATATATATAGTATATGTTTGTTTGGACTGTGTGAGATAATACAGAACTAAAGGCAGCTGGGCACAAGAGGTGATAAACTTGGGATTGTCTTTTTTACATTTATTTTTTGTTGTTGTTGGCGTGCACTTAGGTTGGTACCTCTTCATTGAATGGTAAAATGGAGTTAACAAGCTGCGCCGAGGTGGTACTTGTCTGTCTGCCGGGTAAAATAGTGCGCCGCCCGCGATCCGAACGGCCACACTCGTAACTTTTAACTTTGTCATCATCCAACACACAATGTACTATTAACAAACAACGTACTGCTCGTATGTACGTATGTACGTACGTACACCATCTTAGAATTTCAGATTTTCTACCTCCACTTTCGTTTATTTTCATTTATAAATGATAAATATTTATTGATAAACTAAGTTTACTTACATTTAAGTGACGATAACTCTTCAACCAAATGAGATAAAGACTTCTATTCAACGGCAATCGATTTTTTGAAGCATTTTCTATAATATACATTACTTAAATAATAATTATTACTGTTACAACAGAAAAAAATTAAATAAATGTAAAACTATGTAAACAAATGAATAGTTGTCTGTAGGTCGTAAACCAATTAAAATAGAGACTTCTATTCAACGGCATTCGATTTTTTGAAGTATTTTCTATAAGATAATTAACTTAACAGTATTCTTAATAAGATAACATTACTTTTTAAAAATAATAAGCAAAATGATTATAAAAACTTTACGAATATTGTATAATTAAAATTACATTTAATTTCAAACAGCTGTAACTTAAGAACTAGATAAGCTAGAAGATTCTACTTAGCGGCATTCAAATTATTGAACAATTCTGAACTAGAATTATTCATTTTTTAGTAAGAATAAAGTGTGGTACTTAACATATTTAAATGCTTCCATAATTGCAAAAAATTCTCATTTTCATGTTTTTAGTATAAATAAAGGAACAATTAACTTAATAATAACTTAGAAACTGGAATAGCTAGAATATTTTACTTAGCGGCATTCGAATTATTAGACAGTTTTTTATAAGAATTCTTCATTTTGAAGTAAGATTTAGATGTAGTAGCCAAATTATTTAGAAGCTTCGACAATTGCACAAAATCCTGTTTTAGATGGTTTTTAGTATAATTCAAGGAACAATTAATAATATTATAACTCAGAAACTAGAATAGCTAGAACATTTTACTTAGTGGCATTCGACTTATTAGACAATTTTCTATAAGAATCATTTATTTTAAAGTAAGATTTATAAATAGTACCCAATATATTTAGATGCTTCGACAATTGCACAAAATCCTCTTTTAGATGGTTTTTCGTATAATTCAAGGAACAATTAATAATATTATAACTCAGAAACTAGAATAGCTAGAATATTCTACTTAGCGGCATTCGACTTATTGGACAATTTTCTATAAGAATCCTTTATTTAGAAGTAAGATTTAGATGTAGTACCAAAAATATTTAGAAGCTTCAACAACTGCACAAAATCCTCTTTTAGATTGTTTTTAGTATAAATCAAGGAACAATTAATAACAGTATAACTCTGAAACTAGAATAGCTAGAACATTCTACTTAGCGGCATTCGAATTATTAAACAGTTTTCTATAAGAATTAGCTATTTTAAAGTAAGATTTAGATGTAGTACCAAAAATATTTAGAAGCTTCAACAACTGCACAAAATCCTCTTTTAGCTGGTGTTCAGCAGAAATCAGGCAACAATTAACAACGCAGAAAAATTGAATCGGGTAAAATGGCGGGGGGGGGGGGTCACGGGCGACCGGGGGGGCATAGGGGGGCTAATCGTGTGTCATTGGACGTATACGTACGGGAATTATTTCGTTTGGCAGGCAATGTACGTCTGTTGCCACGGTTACGGGTAAGCGGGGGAGTTGCCATTGGCAACCTAACAGCAGCCGGAAAAATCGAATGATATTTCTATTTTACAGCCACACACACACGGACACACGGACTTATTATTACACTTTGGGATACTAAAAAAAAATGAAATACAATTGATTCTCTTGTTGCTGGACTAATTGGTTTATTACTGGATATTTTATACAAGCTGCCATAACGCATTAGTCGTAAAACTATTTAGTAGGAATTTATGGGTGCCCACGGCTTAAGCAGGTTATTAATGAATGGGCACATTTGCAGAGTAGTGAATGCATTTCATTTCGAGAAATTATGGTTTGGAAAAGTAATAAGAAGTTGGAATGGAGGAAATAATTCAGCAGCGATTTGATATAAGGGAGGTAATAATAAGCTGAGCTCGGTTCGGCTCTAGTGACACCATAAAAGATTTGAATACGAAATTGTGGCACACAGCAAAGTTTAATTTCTTCGGTAATAATTCAACGGCAAACATTAGGAATAACTGTCGCCTGACATTTTTATGATGGCCAAAGAAATATTGGCGCAAAATTACGCTTTCTTCATCGCATTATATATATATATATATTCAAATGTCCCCGTGTCTTTTATTACATTCTCGCCATCTTATTGCTTTTGTGTCACCGTTGTGCCATTGTTTTTACGCCAAACCAAATAAATCAACAATATCGCTTCTATAATCATTGCATTATTAAACATTTTCTAATATTTATTACATCAAGCACCAACGCCTACAGCAACCACGAATCGCTTCTAATCATTTCATTATTAAACATTTTCTAATATTTATTACATCAAATAATAACAAGGGCATTAATTAAAACATTAATGAAATGTACAATAAATAAGTTTTTAATTAACACTATAGTTATTAAGAAAAAATGAGGAATGGCCTGCACTAGGCCTTCTTTAGAAATATATATATCTAAAACAATGTACTCCAAAGTAATTGTACGATTTAGCGTATTATTTTATTACGTTATCAAATACTTTGTTTTCAATTTTAAATATAGATGATTTATTTAGGTTATTTTAGGTTATTTATATAAAAAAATAAAAAGTGGCCTGCACTCGACAGGAACATATATTTAAAAAAAAAGAAAAACAATGCACAATTGTACAATTTAGCCCTTATTATTTTATTACGTTATCAAATACTTTGTTTTCAATTTAGAATATAGATTATATCTTTAGGTTAGTTTATGTTACTTATATAAAAAAATGAGAAGTGGCCTACACTCGACAGGAAAGTATATCCGAAAAAAAAAAAGACACAATTGTACAATTCAGCTTATTATTTTATTACGCTATCAAATACTTTGTTTTCAATTTAAAATATGTTTAACTTAAAAATATCATGTTTTGAAATATAGTTTTGTATATATATAGTGAAAATTAAGTATAAGTCGAGTGCAGGCCACTCTTATACAACTTTTACTGCAGATAAAATAAATATTAGAGTTTTAAAACCGAATAGAAAATACTTCCCACAATATATTAAGGGAATAAATCATTTAAAAATCATATACATATATAATAAATAACATTTGGAGTGGCCGACGCGTCGGACGTCGGCTCCAGCATCGTAATCCATAAGTAAATGTAGGCAGGGCGTCAAATCGTCCCCCACAAACAAATAAAACAATAATCTGCGATATTATATGCGCCCCTCATATGACTGCAACCATATGTACACGGCCCCTCGGTGTCACATAACAGCTTATGTGGTTCTACACGGCTTAGGCCCTTTTTACCCTTATTTAATGGTAAAATATAATAAAAGACATTTGATTTATCGGTTTGACTTAGTTTGCGGCACGTGGATCATTTAATTATTTAACTTTCTCACATTTAATAATCCTCCTTTCATTCTAGGTCGAGGTGAGCGCAGGCCACTCCTCATTTTTATACATATAACATATAAAATAAAACAAAAATAGAATTAGGGGTTAATTAAGCTAAGGATTGCTCGTTAAGCTGCCCTTAAATAAACATAACATAAAAAACAGTAAAACAAAATTAGGTACAACGCACCAATGCGTCAAGCTCACCTTATAAGTAATATATACGATATGCGAGTTGCAATTTTTAATTATTATGCCTTTTTGGTTAACAAATCTTACAATTTCTTGTAGATTATTTTAAACAATTTAAACATTATAATATTTAAATAATTTTTTTATGGCCTTTGGGTTAATAATATGAAAAAACCTTGTAGATATAAAATATCTTAGAATTGTCACTAGAATTTTTAGTTGTTATAATTATTTTTATAACGGTAGTATTAAGGGGGGTTGTAAATTTTGGGGCCCTATAACTCGGACCGTATATAAATGATTACGTGTAAACTACGTATGGGTTCAAATGGAATGTTAAGTAATATGTGTACCAAATTTGGTGTGAATCGCTTTGGTATCTTCAGAGAAATAGAGGGTACAAATTTGGTCTTACGATTGACGACCGTTGGGACTATTATCCAAGTTATATATATATATTTGGATTCAGGGCGACGAGACAAACACTTTTTGAGACACGATTAATTGTTTTAACTTCTTTGGTAGTTCGTACGGCGTCTTAAAAAATGTTTTTATTTTTTTGTAACGTATTTAATGAACAGGAACTAGAAAAAAAGGGCTGTAATTTTGTATTTTGCTAAAAATGTAATAAAATGATCACTTAGCAGCATCCGCTTAGAAAAAATTAAAATCTACGCTAAGTAGCACTTATGTGAAATGGCGGCGAGGGTAGAACATGTTTAGACACGTTCAAAACGATAATTTGGTTCAATTAACAGTGATTTTTTGGCGTCCCAAGCAGCGCTTAATTGGTGCTCGAGTAATTAACACCCGGTCTAAGTGTTTTGAGAGGAGACCGACAGATGCGTGTTACCGGGGGACATACATACATACATACACCTGTATTTGCGAACACTAAGAGCTTGTTTAAGGGCGCCGGAAACTGTCGATAATCGAATGTACAAATACTTTTAAAGCGCAGTGGCAAAAGCCGACTCTGTGTGTGTCTGTGATAAACACCGTGTGAAACACTGCCACTAAACTTTTGTTTGAAGATTAATCTTTTACTTAATCCTAACTAAATAGTTTCCTTTATTATTGTTTTTGCTGGGAAATGTTGCAATAAAATTTGAACTCTCTACCGTAATATATTCTATACTAAGTTACCCGTGGGCACCACGTGCCCGTATCACATACAGAATTCATCCTAATTTTGAAAAAAAAATTCTAACCGGAAGTGCATTTTTTGTTCTTTCGCTTATTTTACTAAAACGGCTGCACTTATGGCAAAAATAGTTATGTACATAATGAAAGATATTTATATTTCGCACAACTTTTGTTTGAAAAGTTTTTACAATAAAAGTACCAATTACCAGAAAACTGCTACGAAAAATCATAAAAATCTTAATTATGTTTCATTTTGTTCTATCTCCAATATCACTAGAACGGCTGCACTTATAGCAAAAACAATTAGGTACATAATGAAAGAAATTCATATTTCACACAACTTTTGCTTGAAAAGATTTTGCAAAAATTGTACCAGTTACGAGAAAACTGCTACGAAAAATCATAAATAACTTAATTATGTTTATTTTTGTTCTATCTCCAATATTACTAAAACGGCTGCACTTATAGCAAAAATAGTTATGTACATAATGAAAGATATTTATATTTTGCACAACTTTTGTTTGAAAAGTATTTTCAAAAAATGTACCAGTTACGAGAAAACTGCTAGGGAATATCATAGTGAGTGATATAATTTATTACTTGTTTATTTATTTAATATTTCAAAACGATTAAATACGTAATTTTTTGATTGAAATATTTTAAAACTTTATTTAATATTTGAATACTTAAAAATTCTAATTAAATATTAAACCAATTGGTACATTTTCCGAGATTTCTTTATATTTTTGGAATATATATATATATATATATATATATATATATATATATATATATATATATATATATATATATATATATATATATATATATATATATATATATTTCTAATACTACGTAAAGGAAAGTTTGTTTTGATGCTTAGTACTAGCAAAAAAAGAACGTAATTTAAATTAATTCTGGTTTGGGTCCGTATTAATGAAAATCTCAATTAAGACACGCGCCTCTAACAAATGGTCCGTTTAGAGGTGATCCATCAGAATCAGTGGCGGGTCACGTGTGAAAATTGCAATATTTATCCAGTGTTGCATTAAGGGCGAACACTACCGCCCCCTTGCGCACCCAAATTAATAACTTTGCAGATTGCTGTAATGGTATTATTATTCATACAGTCTAAAAGGGGGTTATTATAATTTTATGGTGATTTCTTAATTTCCCATACGCTTACAGATATTCTAAATATTGAAAGATTATATCATAAATAAATATCTTAAATTACATATTTATAATTTATATTATGTGTTTCAACGCCGCCCACGATTTAATCAATATCAAATTATTATTGTATGTTGAAATCTTTAAACTCAATCATGGGAAAATGTGGAGTGGACTGCACTCGATTTCCTTATACATAGTCTAAACAAATTGATAGAAATTGGGATAATGCAATAGTCGTTTTAAATTAGCTCGCCGAAGTACCGAAGAAGCTAAAGCATTCAGTCGTGTGTCTGTAACATTCACGTATCAAAAAAAGGGAAAAGTTTTGTTAATTAACGTGTTTAAACGTATTATGAATGGCAACAAACAACTAACCATGACAGTAACAACATTATATCTTTATTTTTATTTGATTTTGGACATTTTTAAATTAAATACATAAAATGTTGAGATTGGTGGATCAGAGAGCGGTTAAGATTGGATATTGGGAGTGGTGGGTGGCGGGGGGGGGGGGGAGGTTAAGAGTTTAATAATTTGATATTCATAATGTTGTGGTAGTGGTGGTGGTTGTGTCGGCATTTGAATAAAAACAAAGGCGATGACTACCATGTTCGTTTGTTTAGTTATTTGTCAATGACACCAGATATTTATTGCCGACATGTTTCAGTTAGAGATCTGACCGATTTCGTTTAGAATGTGACGGCTGCGCATTCCGACTCGCTCACACACAAAACAAATACGAATATTATTTTTCTGGCACATTCTTATGCTCACCGGTGATATACATGGTATGTTAGCCAAAGACTATACACAGATACATCTATTAAAGCCATTTTATTATATATATACATATCGTATATTGTATATATATATATATATATATATATATATATATATATATATATATATATATATCTTATATATATATATATATATATATATATATATATATATATATATATATATCGTATATATATATGTATATATATGTATATACTCGTATATATATATATATATATATATATATATATATATATATATATATATATATATTTTTATTTTTACACTATTTTGACGATTTAAATATCTGGTGTGAGAGTCAAACGAGCTTCAAGGAAAGCGAACATAAAGAGCGTTAGGATTGCAAAGCAGGGAAGTCGGCTGGGTTAAGACTCCCTTTCGCTGTATAATAGTTTAATATGGGATAACAACGATGTAGGCGCATGCGCCAATTGCTGCTGCGCACTAACTAAATAGCACCCCCAATACAAGCAAAAATACTGCTATCGCCACGTTAAGGGAATAATCTATTAAAAGCCATCAAACACTCGATTAGGGGGGGCTATCCCCAATGAATACCAAGTTTATTATCCGGTAAACAATCACGACTTTATATATACATATATATATATATATATATATATATATATATATATATATATATATAATATGTTAGATGTTAAAATATATGATATATTGATGGAATCCTTGAAACAGTGATGCATTATTTGATTGTGTAAGACTGATTAATATTGTATGCATTTCGATGCAATGAGCTTAAAGCTCGTAATCAGGTTCATGTGTGCATTTAACATTTTAAAAGCATTATACTACAATACTGATTATTAATTAACTATGCAATCAGAACAGATACATACATACATATATATATATATATATATATATATATATATATATATATATATATATATATATATATATATATATATATATATTGTATATATATTGTTTATAACGATGATTAAATATTATTGTGTTCCGAGGCAACTGTAAACTTCCCTATGGCCCCAAGGGCGTTTAGCAGTTAGGGCCCTAAATCTCACCCCCAGAAATAAGGGTTGACGCGATAATGGAGACGTTCAGATCAAATTTAGCTTGTGCCCGATTACAACGCACTGTCGACGGCCAGGTTACGAACTACACGCTTTTTGTGGACACACCGAATATACGATCTTAGTGTCATCGCGAATTTGTCCCTTTTTTTGTGAATCAGACTATTTTCACTCAGATTTGACCCTCTCTCAATCGAATAATAACTATTTTCGGAATTACGTCTATCTGTGAACGTTCTAGAGCCAAATATGTCGATAGTAACATTGTGTAACTATAAACTTCATAACTGGAAGTGCTATTTTTGTTCTATCTCCATTTTCACTAGAACGGCTGCACTTATGGCAAAAATAGATATGTACATTATTAAAGATATGGATATTTTGCACAAGTTTTGTTTGAAAAGGTTCGCCAAGAAATGTACCAGTTGCGAGAAAACTGCTACAGAAAATCATAAATATCTACTTTATGTTTCTTTTTGTACTATCTCCAAAATCACTAGAACGGCTGCACTTATGGCAAAAATAGTTATGTACATAATTAAAGATATGGATATTTTGCACAACTTTTGTTTGAACAATTTTGCCAAAAAATTTACCAGTTACGAGAAAACTGCTATGGAATATCTTAAATATCTTATTATTTGTGATATATTGGTATTTTTGACAATACGTAATAGAAAATCGAGTGTAGGCCACTCCCCATTCTTTTTTATTTTATTTCCTTTAAATTCAGAATTCTACCTTATCATAAAACACACGGTGAAAAATATGTACCTGTTTGTATGATGATACGAAATCCTATTATTTTTGAAAACAAGCAAGCAAAATAAAAAAAAATTGTCCCAAAAGTTGCATATCCGTTGTCGGCGCGTTATCCGACATAAAAAACAGTACAGTGTAGATACCGGAAATTGTGTATGCAACATTCGTTTTTATCTGGCGTTGACATTTTTCCATGCGACATTTAACAAAAGACAGCCAATTTACAAACTAATCTAAATCAATTCAGTGAAAATTATATTCGGTGTTCCCCCTCGCCGAATCTGTCATCCGACTTATTTGTGTGTCGCGTATCTTAACTGGCGATCAGGCGACGGGCCGTTAACGGGCTAGCCGATAACGTGGGCCTTTTGCGCTCCCAACTACAAAGGACCGACGCCCTTTGGACACGTGGCTAGATTTAGCAAGTAGCCAACATGGAACAATGCACATTTTAATCTGTCTGTGTGTGTGTGTCTGTTTTGTTACTACGACAAATGATTGATGGTGACACTTTTCACATCTCCAAACTGATCATTAGAAATTAACACAATTCTTACCTTATAAATAAAGTAAATATACACATATATATCCCATACAAACAATACTACCATAATACTACCGAAATACTACCGTAATACTACAGTAATACTACAGTAATACCACCGTAATACCACCGAAATACTACCGTAATACTACCGTAATACTACCGAAATACTACCGTAATACTACCGTAATACCACCGTAATACTACCGAAATACTACCGTAATACTACCGTAATACTACAGTAATATTATCGTAATAATACAGTAATAGTACCGTAATAGTACCGTAATACTACAGTAATAGTACCATAATACTACAGTAATACTACCGTAATACTACCGTAATACTACAGTAATACTACCGTAATACTACAGTAATATTATCGTAATACTACAGTAATACTATCGTAATACTACCGTAATACTACCGTAATACTACCGTAATACTACAGTAATACTACAGTAATACCCTTATAAAATAAGGTGAATAATAAAGAATCGAAGTTTTACATAATAACAATACTTATTTATTACTAATACCAGTAAGGCATAGGGGCGTGCAGCTATGCTTGCGGACGTGTCCGATATTATGTGTGTATTTGACAAAGCATTTGACAGGCGCAAAGCAAAAGCTTCGATATGAAAGCAGAGCTTAACCAAAACCAATATGGCAGTGAAATATAATCCTGGTAGCCGAACAAGTGCGTAGTCCTTGTATTATTTGTGATTTTTTTATTGCTCAATAAAATCTATGGAGAGTATACCGTTGGACGAGTGTATGATATTGATAACAGGGCCGTATCCACCCCAATCTTAAAATTATTGGGCCATTAAAGTTAATTGTAATCATGAATTAAAATTAAAAACAGGAATTTAGTTGTAAAATTTTGCTCAAAATAATCATGTTTTATATGATTTATTTTCTCAGTTTTTAATAAAGGTATCAATTTGTGTCTAAGCCTCTTTAAAGCTTATGTTTTTGTCTACATAAAAACATTTTTTTCGTACAAAAATATATGTAACTTTCCTAGTTACCGCGGAAAGTATGATTAGGTCACCACTAAACGGGGCGTGCTCGTATCTACTGAACGGGTCATCCAAATCTAATTTTAATGCTAGATTCTAAAAGAGTATAAAATTCTCTTTAACTTAAACCAACATTTAGTGTAAAAATTTCATAATTACCAAAATGGCGGCCGTGTGAAAAAACAAGTTTTATTTTGTTTTACTTTAGGGCGCTATAAATAATAGTTATTTATAACAATGTTAACATATTGTTAGTATAAGTTTTAATAAATAGTATTAACTTTTATTTAAAATAACAAATAAATAAATCGGTCGAGTAGTTCCTGAGAAAATACAGTATTAACACAAAACTGTTTTAAATACATAATTTACATAATTCAAACTATCTGAAAAATTTTTTTTCAGCCCCCTTAAAGAATTGAGTGAAAATTGGTATAGTTCAAACTGAATCCGGTCCTGTTTGACAAAGGATCGCGCTCGCGTAGACCATTTCATCGTAAGATAGCCACCCCTAGAGCTCGTAACGACCACAAAACTAATAAACCAATTACAACCCTCGTACCAACATCCCCTCTTGCAACTCTCCACCCCCCACCCTCTCTGCAGCAACCCTTAGAGCTCGTGTAGTGGTGAACAATCGTATCTGCAGCGCGACGGACGCCACTGAATTCTCCAAGGATCCAAACATATTTTCTCGCTATTATAGAATTATTTTCAACTTATATTCAATTTCAAAATAATTTGGTGCACAGACAGATAGAAATAAATAGCGGACGTGTGCAGTTAGACATCAATATGTGAATAGACATTGTTTGTGCGTCAGTTATAAATCGATAGTGCGAGAGAGAAACGGTTAAATTGTTGTAAAATTAATACTTTATAGTAATTATAGTATTATACAATTTTCTAATGAAATTGATACATTTATGTCAATATATATTTGATTTGAAATATTTTAATGTGAATTTTGAACGAGAGTTGTTGGTAGTGTTTTGTGGCGGGGCAAGAGGGGTAGCGGGGTGCAGGGGTGCAGGGAGGAAAGGATGAAGTTTCACAAAGGCCGCTGCTGGTTTTAATTGGCTTGTTTTAATTTAGTTGGTGGTAGGGAAAGCAATTAACCTGCCCTTTATAGTTTTAATTACTTCATTTTCGTGGCTATCTGCTCCGTTCGCGACGCGAAATTAAGACCGTTTTACACTGCTATACAACATTTAATTTGCAATCTCTGCTCTTCAATATAACAACATATTGTGTTTTAGGGCAAAAAGTCATTCTTTTTTAAAACAATTACTATTTATTTTTTGGTTATTAATTACTTCTATTATAAAATTAACCAAATTTTACTATATAAATAAATATTTATATATATATATATATATATATATATATATATATGGTACATGTTGGGCCAAAAACAAGATTAGGTACAACGCACCTATGCCTACAGCTCGCCACATAAATAGAATCATTATTATTATATATATTTTTTTATAGCTTTCAGGGCCATAATTTTAAGAAAATTACTAAATATAAAATGTCTTAGAATTGTTAATAGAATTTTTCAATATTTTAAAATTTTCCATATAGAGAGTATTAAGGGGGGCTCTAAATTTTGGGGCCTTATTACTCGGGACCTGTTACATAAATATACCTCAAAAAATGTCAGTGCCCTGACTAGTATAAGGTACATGTTGTGCCAAAAACAAGATTAGGTACGACGCACCTATGCCTACAGCTCGCCGTTTAGATATAAATTTTATTATAGTACAAGTAAATTTACATCTATTTTTTACAGTGTAGGGTTCTTAACAAGGGCAATTATTTTATATTATTTATAGCGCTAAGGGCGCTAGCAATTAAAATTTAAACACTGGTTATAAACCATGAAAAATATTTAATAAATAATTTAACAAATATTTGTATATTGTATCGAATAATGACATTGTATATGACAAAGACACACATACACGATATAGTGTGTGTGTGTAATAATAATAATGTTACAGTGTAACACAGGCTTTAAGCTCTGTTCTGTGCGGAGGGGTATTATCTTCGTTGGCAATTTACAATTTTAGCATCCTGATTAGGAGCAGCAGCGCGCTGGGGCTATATAATGACTACACCATTGTTAAACGGCGGCCATTTTAATTTCGCGCAAAAACAACATGGCGCCCCCACACACACACACACACACACACACGCGCGTTCACTGCCTCGTTCCTGTATAAGGCAATTAAAACAGATGATAGGCGATAATGGCATTAATTAATTCTACCTTTCTCCGCCAGGGTGCTAATGTGCAAATTATATTGTTACACTGGTGTACAGTCCACACTGCAACCGCCCCTACCGCCCCCGGTCATTATTTTTACCCTTTTTAGGCCCTAGTGTACTTATAAATAATATACTACATATAAATAAACATTTAAATGTATGTGTTTAATGTTTATTTGTTTATATTTGTAATACAACAAACTGGCATTGGCAGGATTCGAACCCTGATTTGTACAGTGAGAGCCGAGAGTCTTACCCACCATACCATAGTGTAATAATTAATTTACTGACTGTTTAACCAACTTGTGATTTTCCAAACAGTGCGATTACGATTAACAAACAGACACACACACAGTGAAATGTGTACAAAATGGCGCCAATATTAATTGTTAAATTCACAGGATACGTATAGAACGCGTATTTGGTTGGTAGTGAAATAATGTTTAGATTTATAATGTCCTGAATCAGATACAAGGAGGAAGTTCTCTCGTTCTGGGAGTACATCCGCCCCCCGGACACGCGCTGGGGCTGAAGGGGGGCCGGGGGGGGGCAAAACTTAAAGGATGCAAGGATTAGGAGCATTTGGGCCAGTTTAATTGCTGTCGTAATTGGTAGTTAGCGCAATCGTAGATTAACTATTGTTTTACAATTCGCGCACAGAGAGAGAGAGAGTGATAAATGATGAGAGAGAGAGAGAGAGTAATTGTGAGTCGTTTGTTAGCGTGACTTATGTCGTCCTCTTCGGCATCTACATCACATCTTCTTTACGCTTCTTCGTCCTCGCGCGAATTAATTATTCTTTCTCTGTAATTACAAATCGTTTTGCCGATTATACGATTTTAATTTGATATAATTAATAATTGAAAATCTGCTCATATTATTAATAATAAATAAGCATTGGTGCTTCGAATGCTTGTTTATCGTAATTAATTGACTGTTTTAACATAAATCACATTTAATTATATACAAACGAAGCAATCTTGATCACGTGAACGTAATTATCAAATTAATATTTTTATTACAAAAGATAGGAATTAAAACCAAAATATAAATATAATTAAGAAAACAAAAATACAAGTCTATAAATATGTCAAAAGTGATTGTTGTACGCAAATTGCCGTTAAAAAAAAACGTATAAACTTTTGGAAAAATTTATATTTATAAACACATACATATATTGATAATGGTTTGTGATAAATTTTAATTAGTGTTCAACATTTCACTAATTTAGATCAAGATAAAGTGGCGAGAGAGATTTGAAACAGAAGTCGAATTGTGTGTCTGTTAGACAACGTGCTCTTTGAATACACCACGACGGCCGCTTAAAATGTTCACCTCAATTAACTCTGAAGAGAAAAACCCTAAATTTTATCTCTACCAACACACACATGACTCGTACAAATATACTTTTAAAAATAGACAAGCTCCCTGTCTGCCCCCCCTGTGCACGGCTATGACACTCCTCATTTAGTTTTTCGAAAATGTACACTCATTTAAAAGGATCGTAAAATATAAATTTATAATTATTTCTACAGTTTGTTTGGGATATATAGTTTTAATATAAACGTAAAGGAAAGTTGAGTGTAGGCCACTCTTCATTTCTGGAATTTATAAAAGGAAATAGTTGAACAGATAATTGGTGATACATAAAGAAAACAAATATAGAGAAACAAACATATAAAGAAACAAACATAAAGAAACAAATATATAAAGAAACATATAAACAAACAAACAAACTTCGTACAAGTATATCGTGGCAGCTAACCAGTTGAATCCTTAACAGAACCATTTAATATTATTTAAATAATTATATTTCAAGATTACATGTTTATTGTTGTTTTGGCTTTACGCAGGTATGTTGTGGCAGCTTAGTGGCGTAGTCCTGTACGTTGACGATTAATTTCCATTAGTGGAAGGCGCAGACATTCGAAAATAGGCAACAACAGTGTACTTATGCTAGTGTTAAGTTGAAAATAATATGGTTATTGAATACATTGGTGAACAGCTGTGCTAGCTATTGCTTTCGCCCCCCTATGGGGCCGAATGGGGCCTTAATTGGACCCCTGTTGGGTGCGGGACCCCCCGGAAAAATCACTTCAACAATACATACACACACACACACCAAGTTCAGTACTGGACGAGTAGGCGTAGCTTTTATTATGTGATTTCTATATCAATCACTGACATATATATATATATATATATATATATATATATATATATATATATATATATATATATATATATATATATATATATATATATATATATATATATATATATTAAATAAAATACTTTGGTTTCAAAAAAACATATTTTTTATGAATTTTTTACTCAGATTAGGATAAAGGTATCAATTTGTGTCTAAGACACTTTATAGTTCGTCTATTTGTGTATCTAAAAACAATTTTTTTGTTTAAAAATATATGTAACTTTCCTATATAACGGTTAAAGTATGATTAGGTCACTACTAAACGGGGCGTACTCGTATCAATTGAACGGGTCATCTAAATTAAATTTTAATACTATATTCTGAAAGAGTATAAAATTCTCTTTAACTTAAACCTACATTTAGTGTAAAAAGTTAATAATTAACAAAATGGCGGCCGTGTGAAATAACATTTTTTTTTTAAATTTACTTTAGGGCGCTTTAAACAATAGTTATTTATACAAATATTTGTTTATTGTTAGTATAAAGTGTAATAAATAGTATTATCTTTCATTTAAAACAAAGTAGAAGCAAATCGGTTGATTTACTGAAAAGATACGTGCAGTTTTAAAAAAGTAGTTTTGAGGAAAACGCGCTTACAGATTTACGCGTTCCGGATACATACACACATATACATTATCGATAGAATTGGTTTTAAAATGAATGCTAATTAAATTTTAATAATATTAAGAAATACTGTTAAGGATTGAGCAGGTTAGCTGCCACGATATACACATATACATAATCGATAGAATTGGTTTTAAAATGAATGCTAATTTAATTTTAATAATATTAAAAGATTATGTTAAGGATGGAGTAGGTTAGCTGGCACGATATACTACTACGTATAAGTATAAGAAAGTCGAGTGTAGGGCACTCAAAATTTCTAACTGTTTAGTATAGAATTGGTCCACAACCTACACAGAAATCTTAATAGTTTTAATGACAAATCAAGTCTATTAATTAACCAATAGACAATAATTAATACGTGGCCCCGCTGCCTTAAAATTAATTTACAATTAGTTTGGGAACTTTCTATTTTCAAATCTAGTTTATTGAGGAAAATTAAAACGATGTTTTTGTAACTGTTAATAAAAAAATAATAATAACAAACAAACAGTAATTTTGAATCAGTTGAAAAATGAATTCACATCAATGCGATGAGTGTTAAGTGTAAACAGGTAACCGTGATTGGCCGGTTAGTGCGCTCCGGTAACAACTGGTTACTGTTTATAACCCCATTTATGGTAATAAAATGAAAATAAGCTATTAAAAATCAGCACTAGTGTGTCGCACTTCAGGTTCAAATACGATTGAAACCGAGTCGGTTGCACATAAAACGCGACTCTATTTATACGGAATGTTTTTAATGTAACTACAAGTTACAGTGAAAACTGATACTTACACACATCCTTTAACCAGTTGTAAATATACACGATATTACTTCCATTTAGTAAATTGTATCGTAAAAATAATTATTACTTGCTACAACGTCGTTTATATATTTTTATTTACACACGATTAGCTACCATGTTCATCGGAGATGCTGGTACCACATATCATAGCGTATATTAACTAAATTATTTCATAATAATCACTGAACAATCAAATTATTAAAAAAAAAATTATATCAATGAAGATTGGGGTATATATGATATGGGCACATGTGCCCACGCGTTAACCTAGTTTTAATATAAAATGTATTATTTACCTACAGGAAACTATTTATATAAAAAGAAAAATGAATTATTCTAATATAAATGTATCTATTTATTATTTTGAATCTCCGTTTAAATTAATTATATAAAGAAAACATTTTTAGAACCGTTAATATTAAACCAAGATTTATTTATTAAAATATGCCATTGTTTAAAATATATTTAAAACGGTAAATCGTAGATAAATTCGTCGACTAAATGTATAAATGGAAGCTAAGGTGGCTAGGCTGAGGGAAAGGTGTGCGTGAGTGAGGCGTCGTCGGCCGGCAATGGCAGTGAGCAAGCCCCGTACTTTTGCGGACGGACCGTCAATAATAATTAAAAATGATATTGCGATTTTAATTAAAAATTTTACGACAATGCGCTGCTGCGTAGATTAAATTTTAGTATCAATTTACACAAAATACAATTTTATTTTGTATTCAATTAAATGATGAGAATATTTATACCATAAATAGACATTTTAAATTATTATATACAACTATAAATTTATTAAAGAATCAATTATAATTGTCATTTATATTGTTTATAGTTTTAACATTTAATATTTAGTTTATGTTTAGGTTCTTTTTTTTTTAATTGTAATTTTAATTTACGTAGTTTTATTTTTAATATATCTAGATGTATGTATCCGGAACGCTCTATTTATATGTTTTACTACATTTTGCAAAATTGTGTTATAATTAACGCGAATTTAAAAATGTTATAAACAAATTTAGATTAAATTGGAAAACGTTTTAAAACTATTATTAATTAGTTCTGTATTTTATTCGAAGTGCAATAAATTAATTTATGACTGAGAATTTAAAAAATATAATTTAAATGTAGTTTAAACTAGAAATTCTCATATTTAAGTACCACTTAAGTACCATACATTTTTTTTTTTTACTGTTTTTCGATAATATAAGAAACTGCGTAATCTGTAATAAATGTAGTGGCTTGCCAATGTTTTGCCAATTTTGGCAAATTATACAATCATTAGATATTGACATAATTATAAGTCGGTCTGTTCGCAAAATTTCTTTTGACTTGTTATAATGTCATTATAGTGACAGGAAAACACGATTTATATATAGATAATGCCGTTTGAATTAAAAACAAGCAAGTAGCCACCAATACCTACAGCTTACTCTACACCGAGATACTTGTGGACATATAATATATTCTCCGATACACTGTATACAACTGATTTATAAATTATTTTCCTTATATAATTAATAACTCACCATTTAGTACAGAACTCATTGATTATCGATTAGATTATCGATTAGCAATATATTATGAACTTACCTCTTGCCTAATAAAAATTTCGAGTGCACTACATTCGACTTATACATAGTTTTCAGTATATATACGTAACTTTTGTAACGTTTTTAGTCCTACCCTTGAAAATAAGGTGTCTGTCACTGCCATTTCTAGGGAACGGATAGTATATTATTTGAATAATAAAAATATTATTGTTTTTTATTATGTTTATACTTACATTATTTTCAACTATTTTAATATATTTTGTAAGATCAAATTATGAATCGATCAATTGAAAATTAAATATATTTTACATACAATACTTATTATTACATATATAGAAATTACATTTACAGAATAATATTTACATATTTACAATATTTACAGATATAAACAAAATTAAAATAAAAAAAATGTTTACATTTACATTTGTTTTAAATAAAAATATAATTGTAGTACTTAAAATGCAAGTTTAAGCTTAAGAAAAGTTGTCAACCTTTTAAATATATTTACGTAAAAAATATTTATTAATTTTGCAATGATTTAATTACTGAATTGATTAATTAACTTATTGACGCAATTAGATATGTATGTATAGTTTATAATAAAACGTGTTTGGAGCGCAAATGTGCTCATTGTTGCCCCTTTTGCACTTATTTAAAAATATAATTAATATTATGTTATATTTGAAGTGTCAAAAAGTAATTAACGAAATATAATTTATAAAAATGTGTGTTTATCTGACAATTTTTTAAATAACCTTCAGCAATAAGTATAAATTACAAAACAACAGTAATAAAATATAGAAATTGCTTAAAAAGTGGTTTTCATTTAAAATCGTTGATACCTTTTATGGGGGCAGCACCAGTTCATTTTTTGTTTGAAGACGTTTCATAAATTTAAAAACGCAATTAAAATTTTACCAAAAGTTTAAATACGTTAATATCTTAATGTGTGAAGTATTTGATATGTATAACAAAGTAATAAATGTCTAAAACGGCTTAAGATATCGTTAATTAAATATTTAATTGGGTTTAAAGTTCAAACTAAGCCGCACGATAAGCCTAATCAGTTCACCAAAAACATCCGTAACGTCAACAACTTTTCTTAAATTATTCAACTGTTTGGCACAATTTTTATTATATGGGTCAACTGTCCCCCAATTTATAATTCGCCCCAACAATAAATTAACCCAGATATATTTTGTCCCAGTAGTCAAACATACCCACAAATAATTTAATCCCAGTTGTATATTTGGTTAAAACGCAATTAATCACAAATATACCTTAATACGTCCGTGCTTTAGTCCTGGGACAAAGTACAATTGGGCCAAAATACAATTGGGACAAAGTACAATAAGAGAAATTATTATTGGATCCAATTTGGGCTAAATTCAATTGGGGAAAAGTACAATTGGACAAAGTACAATTGGGACAATGTACAATTTGGGAAAAATATAATTGAGATAAGTACAATTGGGACAAAGTACAATTGGTACAAAGTACAATTGGGACAAAGTACAATTGGAGCAAAGCACAATAACAGAAATTATAATTTGATCCAAGTACAATTGGGGTAAAGTACAATTTGGGTAAAGTACAATTTGGGGAAAATATAATTGTTGAAAATTACAATTGGGGTTAAGTACAATTGCGGTAAAGTACAATTGGACAAAGTACAATTGGGACAAAGTACAATTGAGGCAAAGTACAATTGAGACATAATACAATTGGGATAAGTACAATTGGATCCAAGTACAATTGGGACAAAGTACAATTGGTACAAACTACAATTGGAACCAAGTACAATTGGGATAAAATACAATTGGGATAAAGTACAATTGGGGCAAAGTACAATTGGGATAAAGTACAATTAGGACAAAGTACAATTGGGTTAAAATACAATTGGGATAAAGTACAATTATGACAAAGTACAATTGGGCCAACTTACGATCAGGACAAAAACGACTTGGGATAATGTACGATTGGGACCAACAACGTCCGGGACAATAAATGTATGTGTCACAATGTGTTTTGTCTAAACGTACGTTAGAAATGTATATCGGCGATACTTTGGGTCAATATACAATTGGGCAAATGGACAATTTGTCGAAATAATAAAAGTACGGTCACAGGTATCTGCCTCAGTTAATACTTTTATGACAAATGCGGGCTAGGTGACCGCATTTGTGACTGTTGCGACTGCATATGCGGCCCAGGCGCTTGTGGCAGCAAACTAAGGTGGCTCATGGGGTGCCTAGCGCCTAGTAACGAGGCCAGAGGGTGTGCGCCTGGTTGGAAATAACCTTGAAGGGCTGGATGAGGGTATAAAGGGTGGTGGGGGTGTCTGGACAAAGAGGCCATTTTAAGTTTTTCAATTTCTGCTTCTTGCAGACGTTTCGCTTTCGCTCGCCGGTTTTGGAACCAGATTTTCACTTGGGTTTCGGTTAGGCGTAACGAACTAGAGAACTCGGCGCGTTCCGCGATACTTAGGTACTGTTTGTCGCGGAACTTTTTCTCTAACGCGAGCAGTTGCTGGGTTGTGAACGGGGTGCGGGGCTTACGGTTAGGTTTATGCTTACGTAAGTTGCACTTAAGCTTCGGTGGCTCCCCATTTGAATCTGTAACACATAAATTTAAGATTTGTTTAGTGCTTTGTACAATTAATTAACTGCAGAATTTAATTTTAATAATTTAATATAGGTACAGGCACCAATGCCTTCAGCTTTACATTCTTTATAGTAATTTACGTTTGATCTGAAATAAATGGTGTTTAAAGTTAAAAATAGCATCAAAGACGAGTGTGCTAGAGTATTTCCTGTCAATATGTTAACACTTTTGACAAACGATGTATTCGGAATTAAAGATCACGTGTTTAAAAACGCACTGGTTCGCAAGCAGCTAATAGCCCTTATATTATGATATCCTGTGCAACAAAAATAGCACTAAATAGTGCAGTTTGCTGTCGTGCAACGTTCGCAAATCGGATTAGTCTCCAAGACGGATGTAAATTTACATTTTTACTAACACATTTTTCATGTACGACTAATTAATTATTTATAAGAGCAATCATGAAATGTATCTTACACATAGTGGAAAAGAATACATGAATAATGATATGGGCACATGGTGCCCACGGGTTAACTTAATATCTAATATATATTAATTGTAATATTTAGAGAAATTAATTTTTATTATTATATATATACATATTTATATACAAAATAGTGTAGGCCACCGCAAATTTCTGCATTTACTAATGAGGTAACATAACATTATGTAACTCCTACATTTAAAATAGTTGATTGTGCTAATTGTCTTTTGTTACAGTCGTTTAAGCTGATAATATTTTTTTTATTTTATCTTTACAGTTATACTGTATTTTATTGCAAAATATTATGTACTTATATATTGTTGTTATCATTGAAAAAAACTTGTTAAATTTACATGCATGTGTGTGTGTGTGTCTGTAAGCGCTCTATAGCTAAACTAAAAATCTTTCGAAAACCTCCTATTATACAAACTTCTGTATATCTCGAAAATGGCACGAATAACAAAATAAGTTATACTTATACAAATTAAAGAAAATACAACAATAAACAACTTTTGTTTGAAAAGTTTCCTTAAAGAATGTTCCAGTAACTGACAAATAACCATGTAACATTTACGTTTATCTTTCGAAAACCTCCTATTTCTCAAACTTCTGTATATCTCGAAAACGGCACGAATAACAAAAAAAGTTACACTTATACAAATTAAAGAAAATGCAACAATAAACAACTTTTGTTTGAAAAGTTTCCTTGCTAAATGTCCCAATAACTGACAAATAACCATGTAACATTTACGTTCATATGAGTATTGTTGCAATCATCCATTTAAAACAAAATTACGAATAAGGAAGGTGTTGTGTAGGCCACAATACTTTCTTTATATGTGTGTATTTGTTTTCCGTAAATGTATTAATATATCAAGTGGTTAACTGTGAAGTTGTCAGTCGCATTTAGATACGTTCGTTTAACATGTGAAAAAGTTGCATCAGTAATAAGATAAAATAGAAAAAAGAAAAATTGGAGTGGAGTAACCAGTCGCACAGGCAATCATCTCGTCGAATAATTAATACTCAATCTACCCGTATTAATTATAATTGTTGATAATTAACGGGCAATTAAGCACTAATTAGTTTTATTATATGCGATGTAATTGGTGGTATCTTATTCAAGACATACGTGAACAAGGACGTACGTCTACTTATACACACACACACATCTGTGATCGAAATTGCCGTATCAATAACTTGTTTGAATTTAACTATTCTGCAATATTGGACATAGAACAATTGTTACATTATACTTATATAATGTATACATACATAAAATATATAAAAGACATAAAAAATGACAGTATGACGTTAGGGTGCTAAACGGGTGCTTTAAAAAAACAATTAAATCGACGTTAGGGGCCGTAATATTAATAATATTTTTTTGAAACTTTAACCATGTATTTAAAACATGAATATACTTATTATTGCCAATTTTTGTAAAGATCCGACATTTATAACTTTAGTTATTGCATTATAAATAAAAAAAACTTTGGGGGTCATTTTTTGATTTTTTATGTAAAAGTAACAAAACCTGATACAGTTCAATTAGTTTATTAACTTATTAGTATTTTGGTTATGTATATATAAATATATAAATAATATATAAAATACGTACAAACGACCGTATGAGATTGGGGTGTTAAATGTGGCGCTTTAAAAAAAATTAAATCGGCGTTAGGGGCCGTAATAATAATAATATTATTTTGAAAATTTAACCATGTATTTATAACATGAATATACATATTATTGCCAATTTTTGTAAAGATCCGATATTTATAACTTTAGTTATTGCATTATTAGTAATAACGGGTGATTTTTTTATTTTTGAGGTAAATGTAACAAAAACTATACAGTTCGATAGATTATTATCTTATAAGTATTTTGGTGCTTTTTTTATTGATCTACGATTAATATAACCGGAGATTTGCACTCGTAAAGCTCTTTTAACCGTAAGTTCCAGTTCGATTTTTTCGATTTTTAACTCATTTTTAAATATATAAATACTAATTTCTCTACTAATAAATTAATTTGGACTGTATTCTGTATATGATATGGGCACGTGGTGCCCACGGAGTGGCCTAGTGGTAATAAAATTAAATACGTTAAAATTCAAATAGTTTTTTTGCCAAATTAACTTTAATGTTTTTTTAAATAACATAAATTTTTTTTAAAAGTGTTTTCTATGATTGGGGAATGGTTTCATATGTTAACTATAGTAGGAAAAGTGCATTTTAATGTTTTATACACCTTTTTGATTACGAATTATAATTATTATATATTTAATTTTATTGTTTTAAAATTAGCCAACGTTTTTAATTGTAGCACAAGCTATAAATTTTATAGTTAAAACAATGTTTTTGTAATTTGAGAATGCGGGTTACATTTATTATATTTGAAATATACAAATTTTGCCTGCATAAATTCAATTTAATTTTTTATAATTGCCATAAATGTGTAACTGAAATATATTTTAGCTAATAAATTAAAATAAATATATTTTATGTGTATTGTGAATTTAAGGGCCAGAAAATAATTATTTTGATATTTAAGGTATTGTTGTAATCAATCCCTTTAAAAATGCAGTGGTATATTAATCATTAGTGGTTAAAAAAATCCTTTTTATAGAATTAAATATTAATGTTTATTTATATTAATCCTTGAGATGTTTAAGGGCCAGAAAAAATAATTTAGAAATCTAAGGTATTGTTGTAGTCAATTCCTTCAAAATGCAGTGTTCTTTATTAATTATTAGTGGTTAAAAAAATGCTTTTTATAGAATTAAATATTAATGCAATGTTTATATGAATCCTTGCGATGTTTAAGGGAGGTTTAAGCTTACGTATCTTAGTTTTAAGTGTAGTAAATATGTATTTATTGTATGTTCATGTAACAAATAATATTATTGACTTGAAGAAGTCACATAAATTCAACTAATGACCACTTAAACAAGACAGCTAATTATGAGCAGTACACGTGTTTTAAATTATAAACAGACTTGACTTAAGCTCGTTTCAATATTGTTATTACTAAACACGTTCGCATTATACATATTATAGGTAGCTGTATTATCGACGCAATTTACGTAAACGCACCTGAACCATAATCACATTCGGTGCCAACGTAATTATATTTATTTTTGAACACATAGCACCTTTGTGCTCGGGATGGACGACTAGTTTTAATCATACATTTGTATATTAACGGAAATACACGTATAATAACTATTTGCTACATTGTATCATTTCTAGGGAAAAGCAGTCGTTGTATAATAATCAATTTTATTCAAGGTTACATTTCGGCATCCCGTATGCCATCTTCAGGAGTTTGAATATGGCATTAAAGGATGCCGAAACGTAGAATAAAATTAATTATATTTATTTTGCTTTCATTACAAATTCAGTCAACTCTTTTTGTATATTTATTAATTCGAAATCAACACGAATTAAGACGTATTTAATTTTTGAATAACCCGTTATTAAAGATAATTATTATTATTTATATATATATATATTGTTGTAACAACGTGAAAACTAAATGAGAAATTCCAGAAATTGTTTAAATAGAAAGTATACGCGTGATGTTAGCTTATACAACGCATTTTATAGCGTAATTGTTGCTCAGATATTGCAATTGCGTCGATGGTAAATTGAAATATGCCTTTCCCAGAAATATTACCGATATAACTGACTCTTAGACCTCACACGAATCATTCCTTACGAACAATTACGTCGTTCGCGTAAATAATACATTTATACATATTACAGATTTCAATCAAACAAATTATAAAGTTATACATTTAAAAAAAAATCAATTTCAAATCTATAATATTTTTTATAACCGTCCGTCGCCTCATTCGGGCAGGAAGTTTATTTTTTTTTTCCACTCAGAATTCGTTAATTAAAGCATTTGCTGACTAATCATTTGAGTTCCAGTTTCATTAATTAACACATTGTCGAATTTAAATAAATTGCACATTAACTGATTGGAAAGTAGTGTTTTAAAATCCGTTTTAAATATTAAATCATTGTTTATCTCCGGTTATTCCTACGGTCACTTGATTATTTCTTGCCACAAATTATATTAGATTAGTATTAATTGTAATTTATAATTATAATTACTAATTAACTCGTTATAGATACGTATACGTTCACAACAACAAAAATTACAATTATAATACGTTAATTTAAATACTATAAACGTATTGTTTATTTTATTAACTATAAACTATAATATTAATGGCAATTTATAATTATAATTACTAATTGCTCCAATTACAATTATAATGCTATGAACGTATTGCTTATAATTAACCATATACTGGATTATTAATTCATCTAAATATGAAAATAAACCAGTTGTGAAATGTATCTTTGAAAATCAAATACAATGCGTTTTGATTCATCGTCAAACAAGTTAATTCATTCATTATTTCAATTCGAATCAATTAAATTATACGTCTACGTTATGTCAGAACGGTTACATCATACTTAACGCGTCGTCCGGTAGTACAAGACAGTTAGTGTTTGGTCGTACGTCTGTAATATTCTTGTATTAAGTATATTCATATATAATAGAACAAATAGAAACAAAAATTAGATATTTTTGATTTTCCGTAGCAGTTTTCTCGTAACTGGTACACTGTTTGGCAAAACTTTTCAAACAAAAGTTGTGCGAAATATCAATATCTTTAGTTATGTATCTAAATATTTTTGCTGTAAGTGCAGCCGTTTTAGTGTTATTGGCGATAGAATAAAAAGATACATATAGTAGATATTTACGATTTTCTGTAGTAGTTTTCTCGTAACTGGTACAGTTTTTGGCAAAACTTTTCAAACAAAAGTTGTGCGAAATATCAATATCTATAGTTATGTATCTAACTATTTTTGCTGTAAGTGAAGCCGTTTTAGTGATATTGGCGATAGAATAAAAAGATATATAAAGTAGATATTTAAGGTTTTCTGTAGCAGTTTTCTCGTAACTGGTACACTTTTTGGCAAAACTTTTCAAACAAAAGTTGTGCAAAATATTAATATCTTTCATTATGAAAATATGTATTTTTGCTATAAGTGCAGCCGTTTTAGAGATATTGGAGATTTATTAAAAAAATGCATGCACTTTTGGTTTGAATTTTTTTTTTCAAAAAATAGGAAAGTGCATCTAGACCATATATAAGTCTTTACGTTGGACAGTTTCGGCTCTAGAGCGTTTACAGTCACATGTACATATAACTAATGTAGGCAATGATACCCACATGAAAGATTTCGCGACGCGATTATAAAAGGCAGCTGGTCGATCGTATTCAAAGCGACCAAATAATTTCGTGACCAGAGATTTGTATCTTTATCGTTCAAATGGTTAATTGATTATTTATTCACACCGAAAACTCATTAATTAGTCGAAAATCGAACGCACAAAGACTTTAAAATACATTTGATTAAACTTATATTAATATTAATAGAAATTAATATTCAAAAATTGTTTAATATTAAAACAATTTCTTTGTTTTAATATATTTTTAGATTCTTGTTGTAGTACAGTTATTTAAATGCATTAGTGCTTCCAGCTGTGCTAGGGTTTGTGAATTTGTTTATTTATATACTTATAAATAAATAATTAAGAGTTCTAATGTTGTACAATGTTTTAAATGATTTTTAATATTGACGAAAAATTTAAGATAACTGAACGTTTTATTGCGTTTGTTGGTATTTAGTAGATGTGAATGTGTGTGAACGGGTCGGGTCGCACTATCTTGGTGCAGCTGTAAACCGATGTTTTTTACGAGACTGCTACCTGTTTTTAACAAGTTCCCTGCTACGAACAAACACAACAATTCGTTTCAATCAAAATAATTGAACGTGTTTCATTTGAACACATTTTTAGTTAATTGGACCCACAATAAACTCCCATTCTCAGAATTGTCACCACAATTATATATATACATATATATACTCGTATATATATATGTATATACTCCTATATATATATGTATATACTCGTATATATATATATGTATATACTCGTATATATATCGTATATACTCGTATATATATCGTATATACTCGTATATATATATCGTATATACTCGTATATATATATATGTATATACTCGTATATATATATATATATATATATATATATATATATATATATATATATATATATATATATATGTATATATATATATATATATATATATATATATATATATATACTCGTATATATATCGTATATACTCGTATATATATGTATATACTCGTATATATATGTATATACTCGTATATATATGTATATGCTCGTATATATATATATTATCGAAGCGTATTTATATAAAGAATGGTTTTTATTCCGCTTTTTCAGGAATAAAAATTGCATATTTGTCTATATTTATTTTTGTTGCCGAACAAAACAAATTAAATAAACTGGATTGACCTTAACTCGACTTATATTTAATAGTAGATTCAAGTAAACCGATTTCTCAGTAGTAATTACTAATTAGAAATAGTAAACAAATGAATTTGTCAATCAACAATTCTGTTTTGTGGTTGTGACAAATTTTTTAATGGCGTCTTTCGACCAGACATCAACGTTCTTGGCGACCAGCCATTGTTTTCTTAAACATCTGATATTCTGTTTACTCTAGATATGCCATATTACCTATAATAAGTAGCTAAAGCAATCAGTTGTGTGTCTGTAGCATTCTCGGCTCAATAAATGTACCAAAATGTCGTCGCTTTGAATACAAAAATATATATAACTGAATTTCAATCGTCATTCGTAAGACAAAATTTGTGAACTGTATACCTCTGAAGGTACCAAACCGAATTACACCAAATTTAATACACATGTTACTTAGTACCCCATTTGTATCCATACGCAGTTTGAATCTAATCGATTGTGTATTTCCCGAGTTATAAGGCCCCAAAATTTACAACCCCCCTTAATACTGCCCTAATAAAAATTAGTAAAACATTCAAAAATTTCACTAATAATTATAAGATATTTTATATCTACAAGATTTTTTCATATTGTTAACCTAAAGGCCATAAATAAATAAATTAAATATTATAATTTTGAATTTTTAAATATACAATTAAAATGTTTTTAAAACCAAATTTTTCTAATTGTTAACAAAAATGCTATAAATAAAATAGTAAATTAAAATAAAATAAAGGTAAATTTAACCCTAGTGCTAACTAATTTCGAGAAAAACTTGTTTAAAAATTAGCAAACCCCAAAAAATAGACAATCATGGTAAAATCTGGGCAAAAAACTATCAACGGGTCGAACAGGCGCCTAATCATTAGTCATTTCAGGTCGCCTTCTGTTAGTACGTACAAATGCCGCTATAGGTCCCAAGATAGATGGCACTAGTGTCAGTCACCTGTTATATTTAGACCACAAAATACACGTAGGGGTTTTTTCATGTAAAACAGTTTTCAAATATTTTAACTGCATGATTTATACTAGTGTTAGGTTAAAAGCGATGCTATTTAGACATTTGTAAGTCAAAATAAATGTTTATTTACTATTAAACTGTCACTATTCCGTTTAGTTTTTATATTATATCCAGTACAAAAATTAACATAAATTACAAAAGTACAATAATAACAAAAATATAATTTGTCTAATTTAAAATGCAGATTATTCTAATGGTAATTTATTTGCGGAATAGTTTAACCGTGAAACATGAAGTCGCCATGTTGAAATTTTAATTACACATGTTTTTGTTCGTGTCGGTAGACTGTGTGTGCACAAAAATAATCAGTTTTTTTATACGTATTAATCCGTACCATCTTTCTGAACCCATTTTCATTGTGATTAAGCAAAAATTGTTATTAATGATTGGAGTAATTGGAGTTTTAGTTTTTGAGGTGGCAGCCATCTTGGAACTAAATTGAGGTTAGGAGGATATTGTTTTTAATTTAAATATGGTTTTACGTATACAGAATACATGTAATTGTTTTCTATTAATGGCCAAAACACAGATAATAAATGCGTTTGTTTTAAGTTGGCCGTGAGCATGATTTAGCAGTGTTGCCAACGAAAATTACCGAAAGCACAATTTAACAATAATTAATTGTACAAATGGCGAGTGAAAGAGGCACATGCATCATTTAGCAGCGATTTTATGAACGCGATTCCATGCCAACGCTTAATTGGCTGGAGATGTTTAATGAAGAACTCGCGCAAAACAAACATCGCGGCTAATCAACCGACAATTTACACAAAAATAACACTTACACCCAGACACAGGACCGTAACAATCCCAAAACACACCCAAATATACTTAAAACCCATTAAAATTACAATATATTGTAACAGTACTGCGTAGATTGTTCCAGAACTTGCTAGAAAGTAGCCGGAAAAACAATAGTGAAACAAATAAGCACTACTGGAGCATAATTATTTTATTGGATGTCCACAAATGCAATTTGGGCTAATGCCGGTACTGCACCGGTTACATTTCTCACACACACAGTGTGTATGTGTATATATATATGTGGAACGCTTTGAGAGTAAGACGTATGATTTTTTGGCTCTGGCGGAATGTTAAAGAGACGGGCTGGCTGTGGCTGTACCCGTAGAGAGTCAGTGGCGTGCCAGGGCCGGTGATAGATGGATATTAATTCCCGTTAAATGCGCCACTAAAGCGCTGCCTGCTCCAGCGGCAATAAATATTAACTAATGATCGTTTTACACCACCCCTTCGTCCCTTAGCCCCCCTCACCCTACTACCGACAGATCGGTTAGCGACGACCGAAACGTAAATATAGCACACTCGAACATTTTGCCGCTGCTCAATGAAAATACACGAATCACAAAGAATACATTTATTTATTTCTCTAGACATTCTTTCATTTCGTACCATGTGGGTGTGGCAGAACACATATTAAAGAAATACATATTTAATTTCTTATATGAATGTATATAAATCATTTAAAAACAAATATTTAATGAAAATATGTACACGTTTTTACTATTCCTGAATCGAATCTCACTATTTTGGAAATAACATCTGTGTGTCTGTGTTTCACAATGTTTCGTTCGCCAATTTTGGCTCTAGAGCATTCATAAACAACATACATACAGATAGACAGACAGCTAGACAAAAATCAAACAATTAAACAGACAAACATACAGTGGACAGACAGTGGAAATACAGAGAAACACATACAAACAGACAGACAGATAGATAGACACACAGCCAGATAGACATACAGTGGAAAGGCAGACATACACATACAAACAGACAAACAAGCAATTTTACGTTCAACAATTTCGGCTCTCGAGCGTTCACAGACAGACAAACAAATACACTGACCGGCAGACAGACAAACAGATAGACAAACTGATAGACAGACAGACATATAGACACATACAAACAGTCAGACAGGCAATTTTACGTTCAACAATTTCGGCTTTCAAGTGTTCACAGACAGACAGACATTGGACAGACAGACAGGCAATTTTACGTTCACAGACAGTCAGACAGTCAGTCAGACAGACAGACATACAGATAGACAGACACACAGTGTCCAGACATACAGACACATGCAAATAGATAGACAGGCAACTTTACTTTCAACAATTTCGACATTCGAGCGTTCACAGACAGACAGACAGACATACATTGGACAGACAGACAGACATACACACATATACAAACAGACAGGCAATTTTACGTTCAACAATTTCGGCTCTCGAACGTTCACAAACAGACAGTCAGACAGACAGACATACATATATACAGACAGACAGACAAACAATGGAAAAACAGTGGAAAGACAGACATACACATACAAACAGACAGACAAGCAATTTTACGTTCAACAATTTCGACATTCGAGCGTTCACAGAAAGACAGACATACAGATAGACAGACAGACACACAAACAGACAGTTATCATTCCGAAAAGAGTCTAATTCGATTTAGGAACGTGTTTTATAGTTGAAAAGTCGATTTAGAATTATTTCATGATTACAAGACTTTATTTGCTTTGAGTAAATATGCAATGAGTAGAAATAAATAGGTGGTCGGGTGAGTGAGTGGAAAATCAATAGTCAAGCATAGTTTGTGAGAGGTGAAGTTTGTAAAAGCAGAATAAAATATTTTAATTACAGTTTTTTGAATCCGTCAATTAACACCACCACATCTGAAGCCACCAAAGAGAGAGAAAGAGATGATTGATGATATTACAGCTGTCTTAAATTTCCGAAATGCTGCTTAATTATAGTGTTCGTAAAGCGATTGCTTTAGACTTTAGGGCCTTACGGCTACAAAAAAAAAATAAACAGCCTACTCATATAATTACACACAGAATATACTCTGATGCCTGTACACTAATTTGATAATTCTTAAACAAACCGCTCGCGGCGACAAACATGATTTAATTTTGATCACACATCACATAAATCGAATCCAATCCCTTGAAATAAACAGTTTTGCTACTTCTGCTATAAGTCTACAACATGTAGTTCAAGTAGCAAAGCCTACTTGATCCAATACACCAAGTATTTTGAATACCACATTGTCTAAAAGATCTTCAGAAACAATCGCAGCAAAGCCAAACTCGTAAGCTGTCGCCGTGCTTCATCGATTCCCTTAAATTGCCTACAATATTACATTTTACACAATTCCTATCCATATTTACACCTATTCACTAATATTCTACTTAAATTTATTTATTTCCATACAACGCAGTGTAAATTACGACCATTTAAGACTAAATTCGAAATAAAATTTGCTAATTTGCACCAAATGAGGTGACAATCCAGAATATTAAAACAGCATTTATGCTGAAACATTGTATAACATGCGTCGGAGAATTCTACCGACGGTAAACTAAACCACAAACCTATTACTATATTAAATAAATGTACCTACACAAACTAGCCAATAAATTGGGTAATATATTCCAGGAATTAGAAATTTATCTAAAGAATACCTCCAAATAATCATTTAATAACTCATAAAGACAAGTTTTATTCCAATATAAACTTTAAATCATTAAATCTGTAAGAATTATTAATATTACTAGTTGCATTTATTTAATTCCAGTCGAACCAATTAGCAATTACAATTAATAATCCAGTTTATTAACAAAGTAGTTAATTATCCTGAGCTTTAAAGTACAATTGGATTCATATTTTATTTAAACTATGTATTAAAATGAAAACAACAAACTTAAACCTTTTCGCATTTAATAAACAAAGAACCCAAAGGGAGTTTCAAGAAATGGAATTAAAATAACAGAGGATATCTAAAACCTATGAAAGATATTGCCAGAAATTTAAATTGGGGACGAATATTACCAAATAATAAATGGTAGACAATTCCAGAAGTTTAAATTGAGGACTTCAAACCTCGAATAACCTGGTTTATAACCGTATATGTTCAAATAAATGAATGACAATTCCAGAAGTTAAAATTGGGGACTCCAAACCTCAAATATGATCAAATAATAAATGGTAGACAATTGCAGAAGTTTAAATTAGGGACTTCAAACCTCAAATAACCAGATTTATAACCGTATATGTTCAAATAAATGAATGACAATTCCAGAAGTTAAAATTGGGGACTCCAAACCTCAAATAAATGGTAGACAATTCCAGAAGTTTAAATTGGGGACTCGTATATATATGTAAAGATATTTACCGGGGTTTAAATTGGGGACTCCAAAGCCGGGCCCCTGGAACATGTGTCCAGGTCCAGCGAACGACCCCGGGAAGCCCTGGTTCGCCCAATTGGGATGAGCAGCTTGATAGACAGCGGCAGCTAACGCTGAAAAGGGAGTAGGTCGAATTGGACCCTGGGAGATCTCCCTCTGGAAGTCCCTTTCGCGTTGTTGTTGCTGCGAAAGGAAACATTCCTCCTGCTTCGGGTTAGGTTTCTGCTCCAAGTCTTCCACGTCCACAATCGAGTCCTCCTGGTTGGAGTCATACTCCTCGTCGGAGGAGTGCTGCATGGGGCTAGTTGCCACAGGGATAGACGGTCCAGGCGATGGAATCGAGGGGGAGATGTTGGATCGCGACGGCCGTGTGTCCGCCAGCAGCGAAGCAACACTAAAACTAATGTGTCCATTTTTGGTGCCAACTTTTTCGGACATTTCGTTTGTATTTAAACAGTCCACTGTGGAGATAGTCATATTTTGCTGTAAGTCTGTCTGATTTTTAAGCATGAATATAACAAACTTAAGCGCACCACACTTAATTCACGCCACCATAATATACACACACTTGTACGAGTCTTAAACCATCGAGGGGCCAAACAGTACTGCCTGCTATATCGTCTACTTGGACGTTTTCTACAAAAGGGCGGGGCTTCACTGGGGGGCGGGTACCGTACAGCCACGCCCACTGAATATAACCACCTCCTGTGTTGGGTGCGCACCAATCCGCTAGGCGTTTGGTGCAGTCGGCCAGGAGCAGTCGACGAGGTCGTGTCGTGGGGGCGACGAGCAGTACTTGCGCTGGGGGACTGCGTGCACCGAGTACTTTTTGTTTTGTTATTAATATTATTAGTGGAAGTACTGGGGGTTAAGCACTTGTGTACGCTTTTATGGTCGTATAAAAGTGCTTTTGAAATTGTTATATCTTAATTAGGAGTACGAATCGTGCTCTGAATGGCATTTTTGATTCTTGGCCAATTATTTCGTGAAAAATTGCTCATGCCAACACGATCATTTCACTTATTAGCCAGCACTTTTATCCAATTTTGCCCCAAGGGAATCCATATTGATTTTTAAGTTTATCCAAATAGTAATTACGAATAAGAAACTAGTTTGTATTATGGGCCAATAATACAAACATCCCTAGCTATTAAAAAGCTGGAGTGTCTTGCACTCGACTTTCCTTTAAGTAGACCGTTTACAGACATTCCAGGAATAGTTACATTCAATTCAATTTTTATCTCTGTTTAGGGTAAAAGTATCCATTTGTAATTTAAACCAGTTAATTACTCGTCTATTGTCTACATTAAAACATTTTTTTCGTTTAAAAATATATGTAACTTTCCCAGTTAACGCGGAAAGTATGCTTAGGTCACTACTAAACGGGCAAGCACGTATCCACTGAACGGGACATTTAAATTTAATTTCAATGCTAGATTTGGAAAGCGTATAAAATTCTCTACAACTTATACTAATATTTAGTGTAAATAGTTAATATTTAACAAAATGGCGTGTGTTTAAACAAAAATACACGTTTTAAAGAAGTACATTTTTTATAATTTTTATCTCTGTTTAGGGTAAAGGTATCAATTTGTTATTTAGACTAGTTAATTACTCGGCTTTTGTTTATATTAAAACATTTTTTTTGTTTAAAAATATTTGTAACTTTCCCAGTTAACGCGGAAAGTATGTTTAGGTCACTACTAACCGGGCGAGCTCGTATCTACTGAACGGGTCATCTAAATTTCATTTTGATAATAGATTCGGAAAGCGTATAAAATTTTCTACAACTTATACTAATATTTAGTGTAAATAGTTAATAATTGACAAAATGGCGGGTGTTTAAACATAAATACACGTTCTTAGAATGTTTATATATATATGTAAAAATTATAGGTATATCTTTTTGAGAATCACCATAAATAAATCAATAATTAGGTGCCTATTCGTCAACTTTCCAATAAATACATCATTATTATTTGAAAATATGTCTTTAGAAGCTTTTTGACATGATTATTTTTCATTCAAAATACATATAAATATATTTCATCGTCATTATTTTCATCTTATAACATTGCTTGTTATTTGTTTGATGCTACTATAAATTGATTGGCAAATATATATATTTTTTGTTGTATCTTTCATCCCCCCCGCTGCCCGCTGCCCGCTTCGTCCCGCGAATACAACAGGAATAGAGATATCGACAACGCCTACAAGATAGACAAGGAGGAGGATTGACCGGTTGAATGGTAGGTCGAAGGAACGTGCTCGCGACCTAACGAGCACTGCAAATTGGTTGTTACCGACATTCGAAATTCACGTGTTTTTTGTTTCATCGTTACGGCGGCCAATGGGACAACACGGCTGCTCATATCATTTTTTCTGCCCGATATAATTAGGACCAACGATCACTTAAACGTGAATTATTGATATCGCTTATTGTTTGATAGCTTGTTAAAATAACGATCGACGGATTTCTTCTTATTCTTATTCTTATTCTTTCCGGTCACACAAAAAATATTACGCGTACATTCATTTAATTGTCCAAATACGACCCAATTATTTTACAGACACGATTTACACGGTGTAACTTTAAACTATTTTCTATAAACAGCCGCCATTTTGTCAATAATTAACTAATTACACTAAATATTAGTATAAGTTGTAGAAAATTTTATACGCTTTCCGAATCTATTATCAAAATGAAATTTAGATGACCCGTTCAGTAGATACGAGCTCGCCCGGTTAGTAGTGACCTAAACATACTTTCCGCGTTATCTAGAAAAGTTACAAATATTTTTAAACAAAAAAAATGTTTTAATATAGACAAAAAACGAGTAATTAACTGGTCTAAAGTACAAATTGATACCTTTACCCTAAACAGAGATAAATATTATAAAAAATGTATCATATTAAAACTTGTATTTTTGTTTAAACATCCGCCATTTTGTCAATTATTAACTATTTACACTAAATATTAGTATTAGTTGCAGAGAATTTTATACGCTTTCTAAATCTAGCATTAAAAAGAAATTTGGATGACCCGTTCAGTGGATACGAGCTTGCCCGGTTAGTAGTGACCTAAACATACTTTCCGCGTTATCTAGAAAAGTTACAAATATTTTTAAACGAAAAAATTGTTTTTGTGTAGACAAAAGTCGAGTAATTAACAAGTTTAAATTACAAATTGATACCTTTACCCTGAACAGAGAAAAAAAAAATCATAAAAAAATGTGTAATGTAATTTTATTAAATTTTTCGATAGTTTAAATCGTGTAGCAGTTTTGTAATAATCTTTTAGGATAACTGAATAAATGTATTATTATTACAATTTATTATTTATATTTATCTAAAGACGCGGATGTTATTAATATATTTAATGTTATATAATTTGATAAGAACTAATTATAAATATTAATCTATAGTTAATCACCAAATTTTAAATTAAAAGAACACTTTAAATAATTAATTTTTGGTTCATAATTTGAATAATATATTTAGTGTTAACTGTTATGGTTTTTCTGTATATATTTATTATTTATTTACGCAGTTACAGATAATACAATAATTAATGCAAGACGTTTGTTTATTTGTAATTAATGTAAGGCCAAAATAAGCCATTATTTACACCCGTATTAAAATACCACAAAAAACTGTTATTTAATTATCGCTAATCAATTAAATAAACATCTGCAAAATTTACCTTAAACACAAGTTCAGCGCTCGAAATGGCATAAACACAAAAAAACATTACCATTTCTAGAACTAGGGGACATCTGCGCGCCTATTCAACTGTCGCAAACACTGAACAAAAGTTCAAAATAAGTTTTATTTTGGAATTTGTTTTGCTTCAAATTCACACAAAGACCCGAAGTCAATTTAAAACGTATCTCCGTTATACTGAATATAACAAAACCGCACTTAAGAATACAATTACCTTTTATTAAAGGTGCCAATAGCCTTCGAGAAGCGTAACGAACCTTTCTAAGGATGAGCATTCAAATATTCGCCCTTTTGTCACCGAACTGTGGTAGGTAGAAACCTTTTGTTCAATTACACATATTTTTTGAAGTGCTTCTATTAAATTCGTATCTGTAACTTACACAAATACACTTACAAATCTATTTAGTTAATATATAAATACTATATTAGCTCTAAAACGGGTATAAAAGTACTTTTAAACAAAAATAAATCGACCTTGAAATTTGTTCCCTCTATTTCTCTGAAGGTACCTGACCGAATTGCACCAAATTTATAACACAGGTTATTTGGCATCCCATTTAAAACCTCACACAGTTTAAATCTAATCGCTCTTATACTTCCCGAGTTATAAGCCCCCAAAATTTAAAACCCCCCTTAATACTACCCTTATCAAAATAATTAAAACACTCAAAAATACTACAATAAAATCTAAGATATTTTATATCTACAAGATTTTTTCAAATTGTTACCCCATAGGCCATAAAAAAATATTAAATATAATTTTTAATTAAAAATATGCACTAAATAATTATTAATTTATAACGAAATATTCTACAAATAATTGTAAGACTTTTTATATCTATAACATTTTTTTAATTTGTTAACCTAAAGGGCATAATTATTCAAAGCCGCTGCGCGCGCTGGACGCATAGGTGCGTTTTACCTATTACGCAACAAGTAATTAGTATTTATTTTTGTTTCTAATATTAATAATAGTACAGTTGCAATTATCAAGTTTTCTTAATTATATTTAAAACAATAATTTCTATTATTCATATTTTTTAAACAATGAACAACTTTGTTTATAAATACAATATAATGTTTATACTTATTTGTATGGTGCTAAAATGCCGGTAAAGGTACTAATTGATAGTAATCTTTACTAACAAAATTGTTCTCACGGTAATTTATAATTTTATACGTATAGGGACTCGCCTAGTAAGCTGCCAAGACACATTAATTATTTGTGTATTTGTTAATCGCTCGGAACGTAGAATAATTACAGTTAGTTTTATAATAAATTAAATAAATTATATTGAGTGAACTGTGTATGATATGGGCACAAAATCCATAAATACGTATAGAAAATATTCGAATAATACATAAATGAATTAAAAATAAAATATGTTACTAATGTTAAATCATTTTAAACCTCAATAAATAAATCCCGAAAATAATTCTCAGACACAACAATAGAACACAAATTCTTAAATCTCAAATTTAGCATAATTATATTTATGACTAGCTTCACGTGCATGCCAGTGTGCCTCAACATGTTTTGCAAATTGCATAAGTACAAAACAAACGTAATTGAATTGTAATGGCACATGTAAAATGTCTAATTTTATCGTCAACTAAAAATATACAGACATACACATGGTTTATTTATTTATTTGTTCACTTTTTCAACTTTCCCCTCGACGTATTTTTATCCTGAAACGGAATTTTGACGATAATACACGTTTTTAAAAAGGTACATTTTTTATGAATTTTTTTCTCCGTTTAGGATATGGGTATCAATGTGTAATTTAGACCAGTTAACAAATCGGCTTTTGTTTACATTACAAGATTTTTTTTTGTTTAAAAATATATGTAACTTTCCGAAATAACGCGGAAAGTATTTCTAGGTCACCACTAAACGGGCGAACTCGTATCTACTGAACGGGTTATTTAAATCTAATTTTTATGCTAGATTCTAAAAGAGTATAAAATTCTCTGCAACTTAAATCTAAATTTGTTGTAAATAATTAATATTTAACAAAATGGCAGCCATGTAAAGAAAAATACACGTATTATAATTTCTTTTTCGCTTTTTTTCTTTAAACAGCCGCCATTTTGTTAAATATAAACTATTTAGAACAAATTTAGATTCAAGTTGCAGAAAATTTTATACTCTTTTAGAATCTAGCATTAAAATGAAATTTGGATTACCCGTTCAGTAGATACGAGCTCACCCGTTTAGTGGTGACCTAATCATACTTTCCACGTTATTTCGGAAAGTTACATATATTTTTGTACGAAAAAAATGTTTTTATGTAAACAAAAGATGAGTAATTAACTGGTCTAAATTACAAATTGATACCCATATCCTAAACAGAGAAAAAAATTCATAAAAATAAAACCCCAAAGTAAGTATATGTATTTATTTTTGAAATTTAGATTAATGAACTATTTATCGCAGGGGTATTAATAGGGTACGATTTAGGAACAGGGGACGTATACACAAGGGGGGTTGAACCCCCTAAATCTATCATTCAGTCATTTCTAAACGACGCTACCATTTAGGAATGCGTTGATCCGTGTTAACCTGAGCTGGGAGTTACTTCCAGTAATGCCCCCAGAAACTTCCTGAAATTCCTTGTAGACATGTGGACGCCACTCTACTTACTAAACAGTACACCAGTAATTTGAGCTACGTTTTAATTTATTACAGGCAAAAGTAAAATCATGCATAGGATCTTTGACACATGTTAACAAATATTACAGATCGTTTTATGTTAATTATGGGGCCCGGATGTGACGTCACGAACTGGGCGACGAATTCCAGGAGCATTCGCCTCATTAGGAGGAATTTCGGGGGACGCGTTTATAGGCCGAAGGTACACGTACACTACTACATGTGTTCGACGCGAATTAATCATGTTGTTTTACGTAATTAAAAATCGGTGCTTAATTAGAGGGTGTCCTAGCTGCATCGTTAACAGAAATACCCCCGATTATCCGACATTCTCGTTAAACCAGAAGATATTCTATAGTTGCAAATTGGCAGTAATTATATTTATATATATAAACGATTAAATTGTAAATATGCAATCTGGTACAGCGGCAGGAATCGAACCCCGGCTCCTACGGTGCGAGAGTCTTAACCATTACTCCATCGCCTAATAATTAATATTTTGTGTTTACTTAAGAAAACTGTCTAATAATCTTAATATATTCAAACATTTTTCAATATTTTCTTATTAACAGTCGATTAAGGCAATAAAAACAAGCTTAGGTACGACGCAGCAATGCGTCCAGCTCGCCATATAAGTTATATATGCGATGCCAACGGTTTTAAATTATTATGGCCTTTGGGTTAACAATATGAAAAAATCTTGTAGATATAAAATATCTTAGAATTATTAGTAGAATTTTTGAGTGTTTTACTAATTTTTATTAGGGCAGTATTAATGGGGGTTGTAAACTTTGGGGCCCTATAACTTTGAAAGTATACGAGTGATTGGATTTAAATTGCATTGGGGTACAAATGGGTTGTCAAGTAACATGTGTATCAAATTTGGTGTAAATCGTTCGGGTACCTTCAGAGGAGTAGAGGCACAAATTTGGTTTTACGAACGAACGAAGTATATAAGTATATTTTTGGAATTAGGGTGACACGAGACTAACATTTTTTGTTCCGAGAATGTTACAGACACACAACCGAAGGCCTTAACTTCTGCGGTACTTCGTACGGTGAGCTGAAGGCGCTGGCGACTAATTCATCAAAATCCTTATAGGGTTAAATTAACATCAGTATACAATTTTAATCCTATGACTAACAAATTAGTTTGATATGAATTTTATTAAAGTTAGTCTCCTGTTTAAGACACATTATTGTACACTGTAAAAAATATATATGAGGTTTCATTATTTTTACTATAAAACTACAATTAATAATAATGCGCATTTTGTAAAATTATTTACATTTAAATTTTAGTACAATTTAATGAATTTCGTTGTAGTATTAAATACAACTGGTTTATTTTACAGTGTAGTATATGTATGTATAAATCATGTGCGAGAACAAATCTGATGTAAATCTGATATTTATACGGTTGAAAGTTATTATAAATAAATTATTCATTGGTGCAAGTATTAGTGTCCAGGTTAAGCGGTTATTACAAGTGTGAATGCGGTTCTTAAGCACAATTAGAGAAGTGTCGGCCACACAAGCTTAGCAGCGACCAATGGGCCACTAATGAACTCTATAAATATGTGCCGCGTACAATATCATACCACTTATTTATGAATACCACCTTAGTACTTGTGTGTGGGTAATATATTAAGACGGCATTCACTAAACAGCAGTCACCAAAAGTTTCCTTTCCTGCCCAGCAACAATATTCATTAAATGTTCACATATTAACAATATATTCATAATTTAATAATCGGTGCCGCCTACACCCAAACAATATCTATAATATAATCCATTATTTTAAATTGTAAACTTATTATTGTAGCTGTAAAACGGAATATTCAAAAAATAATCATGTATTTTCCATTTTACAGCTACAATACTAAAAATTATTCGTAAAAAAATATGTCATATTGTAGATTTTGTTTAGTTTTACACGGCACGTATTACAAAATTGCGAATTAAAGTTTAATATATCAGAAATTAATAAATATTCACCGAATTCCTGAATTCAATGGAAGGCTAAATTAGTGGCCTGTACTCCTCTGAAAATACATAAGCAATATGAGCCAAACGAAACAACTTTTATATTTATGATATTAATTTTGTTCATAGCAATCTTAGAGTGCATTTAGAACTAAATTAGGTATGATTATGCACTAGATTAATTTGTGGGCACTATGTGCCCATATCATATACAGCATACAGTCCACTGTTCACTGATCCATTTGTTTAATTGAATAATTAAATGGGTTTGTATGTATAATTATTTTTTAAAGCCCAAAGATGCATCAAAATAATATATAGCATTATTTTGAACTAGGTGGACACTATGTGCCCATATCACATACAGAATACAGTACACTCTTCACTAATACATCTGTTTAATTGAATAATTTAATGGGTTCTTATGTTATTATTATTATAAAAACCAAAGGTGCATTAAAATAATATATATATCATTATTTTGAACTAGGTGGGTACCATGTGCCCATATCATATACAGAATACAGTCTACTCTTCACCGATCTGTTTAATTGAATAATTTGATGGTTATTTAATGTAATTTAAAGGCCAAAAGTGCATTAAAAACAAAATATAGCAATATTATGAACTAGGTGGGCAGCATGTGCCCATATCACATACATAATACAGTCTATTCTTCACCGATTCATCTGTAAAATTGAATAATTAAATGGGTTTGTATGTAAATATTTTTTTAAACGCTAAAGGCGCATTAAATACCAAATATAGTATTATTATGAACTAGGTGGGCACTATGTGCCCAAATCATATACCGTTCCATCTAATGAATAATTTGATGGGTTTCTATGTAATTATTTGTTTAAACGATAAAAGTGTATTTAAACTTGGGTTTAAATGCGCTTTTATCGTCTAAAAAAATAATTACATATATTGTTTTAAGTATAAATATAAACTAGATGGGCACATAGTGCCCATATCATATACAGCATATAGTCTACTGTGCACTCATCCATTTGTTTGAATAATTTGATAAATCGCCATTTATTTCTTGTTATTTAAACTTTTATATATATATATATATATATATATATATATATATATATATATATATATATGTGTGTGTGTACTCTGTATATGGTATGGGCACATGGTGTATATGGATGAGGCTCCACCTGTTGAGAAGTGCTGTAGTACACAAATAAAAATAGTTAATAAATGAATCCAAACATTGGAATGATATAACAATTCGTGCTTAATATTGCAATCATATTATCATTGAAATAATTCTCACACCCAGACGCACAGACGCACAGACGCGTTAATATATATCTTTTGCCAACGAAAATCTCGGAGTAGTTGGTTCCACAGCTGGTTAGCTGAACAGTGTTGGCTAATGAATGAGTGTATTGTGGCGAACGAACGAACGAGCGAACGTCTGTGTGGCGTGAAATGATCCACTAATTGGCTAACAATCGACTGGACTGTTCAAAAATTTCGAATATTTCTGAAACGCACTTGAATAGGCCTTTGATTGCTCATTGTCCGCGCACATCCATACACACACACACTCATAAAACATCGTGTTTACAATTGGTTAGAATAGACCAAACATATGCTACCTATCTTTCTCACACCCTTGTGTCATATATCTTCTACGCAAACATATATTTCCAACTAAATCTCTCCACTATGACCGCCAAAATACTTAGCTATATTGTTATGCTCTTACTTATACCTCCTTTTCCGTCTACCAACAGTTAAAAACTATTGCTTTTTAGACTAACCTTGAAAGGCGAAGCCTACAAACATATCTACAATATGGCATATTTTTAACTCGTTAAAGAAAACGACAAGAGTTACAGAAAAAGTATATCTTATATAAATTGAAGATAATTAAATTTCCAACAACTTTTGTTTAATAAGTTTTTTTGTAAAATGTTCAATTTGTTGCAAAATCGCTTTTAAAAACACTTATAATACAGGTAGATTTTCTTTCCATGCAATCGTAAGGTTAATTTAAAACAAAACAAAATTGTGGAGTGGCCTGCACTCGACTTTTCACTATATATTTATAACCCCAGTTATCTTATATTTATATATATTATAATAAGTCTGAAATCAATAGTTCTTAACCGTTGCTAGACAGAGTACAACAATTGAACAATTAATCTACACAAATGGTTTTTATTTCTGCAATATCTCAAATACGATTAGAGTTACAGAAAAAACATATTTTATAAAAGTTAAAGATAATAAAATTTGCAACAACTTTTGTTTAATAAGTTTTTTTTGTAAAATGTACAATTTGTTGAATAATCGCTTTTAAAAATGGGTATATTATATTTATTTCTCTAGTTATAATACAAGTAGATTTTGTTTAACAGCAATCGTAAGATTAATTTAAAACAGAACAAAAATGTGGGGTGGCCTGCACTCGACCTTTCACCCAGTTATCTTGTATTTATATTAATTATAATAAGTCTGAAATCAATAGTTTTTAATCGTTGCTAAACAGAATACAACAATTGAACAATTAATCTACACAAATGGTTTTTATTTCTTCAATATCTCAAATACGACATGGTTTACAGAAAAAATATATCTTATAAAAATTGAAGCTAGTAAAATTTCCAACAACTTTTGTGCAATAAGTTTATTTTGTAAAATATTCCATTTGTTGAATAATCGCTTTTGAAAATGGGTATATTATATTTATGTTTCCTTAATTATAATACAAGTAGATTTTGTTTCAAAGCAATCTTAAGGTTAATGTAAAAACAAACAAAAGTGTGGAGTGGCCTGTACTCGACCTTCTTATATATATATATATATGTATATATCTGAGAAAATGTTTGTCCCTATATTTATTTAGCGATTGAAACCGATTATAAATTTAGTGAAAGGAATTGTTACGTTTCCCCCTATGAGTAAGAGAACGAAATTGCAGCCGTCGTCCCATGTATGTACGTATCGTGTTATTATAATAACAGTGTAAAAGCACAGTTTACTTGATTACAGTAAACAAATTACCCGCAGCGTTCAGACAACAAAACCTATAGTTATAAACGTAAGATTGAAGGATCACATATGGCAACAGAGTGAACCTCCAGTCATGATTATCCACAATAATCACCACTTGATTAACACTTTAACGGACACGTAGCGCGCGTTAAACGGCCACGCAGATGGCCCTCGCCTTTGCGCCCATTCATAACAAATTGGCAAAAGGTTATGAACTCTAAAACTCAATCAAATTACTTGAAGCTCGCAAAGAAAACTACAGCAGGAAACTTTTAAAAACGCATCAATCCAAAACTAGAATCAATTAAAAAAATAGTAAATTTAGCATATTTAATCTAGCATTAAATACGACACTCATATCAATTTGTATATGAGATGGGCACACCCCTATCGTATGAATGGTGGTATAGAAGAATGGCGCAGTGCATCACGTTTAAATTTAAACCAGAAACAAACAAGCAGCAGAACACGTTATTTTAAACGGCAATTAAGATGCTACAGTGCATAGCATTTAAAAGAAAGATGGCTGCTTGCGCGCAACAAGGATGCCACGATACGCTGCTACCACTGGTTAGACAAGGACAGCCGCAACCGAAGATGCCGTGAGCAATGCACAAGACAAATAATACGGTAGAATTGTATTAAATGAGTGTAAACGAGTAAAACAATAGTCGTTTGCCCACCCAGGGTATCTGGCAGGGGGTGACAGGGGCACACGGGGGGCTGAGGGGGGGCCGAGGGGGGCCATTACAGAGGATTCCTTTCAATTGCTTCGCCGGTGGCGCTGCTGGACGTTTGGTATATCAATTAACGCAAGACGAGAGAAATTTATATTCAGTTATCTCGATCATAGGGCCTACATACTCTCCGATACACGGTATACATATATATATATATATATATATATATATATATATATATATATATATATATATATGTATCGTTAACAAAAGTTACTTAAAATTTTAATATCTTTAACTATTTGTTTAAAAAACATGTTATTTAAAAGATATTCAACAAGTAGTACGAGTACAACGTTAATTCCGGTTGTGATATTGTTTATAAAAATAGGACGTTTTGTTTAAGGACCTATAAAGTTCTTAAGTATAAATTTATAATTGTATTATTACTTATTATTAATTTAAAGCGATCACATACAGACAGAGTGTATGTAAGTCGAGTGCAGGGCACTCCAGATCCTTTTGTATATTTGTTTTAGTAACAAACGTACAGACATACTGACGTAATTAGCCAAATACTCAAAATGGAGCCAAAATCTGTCAAAAAAGATTATATATCATTTATTTTCTTTGTGATAACAATACCCTCTTTTATTCACAACGTATAAGAGTCAAATAACAATAGTGTGTACTTAACATCAATGCGATTAAAATTAATCCAGTTTAACTGTATAATCCGCGTTGTTATATCATCATTTATCTCTTTAAATGATTGTCAAACGAAAAATCGGACAAAAAAGACAACTAACTAAAGTAAAGTAAAAAAAAAATGCTAACGAACCGATTAGGCAGCGCGTACACGGGGCATTAAAGAGATTGTTAGCCCGAAAGCCGGGAGAAGATCGTATCAGTGGCGTAGAGAAAGGGGTAATCGCCCCACCCCAGCAGCCGCGAACCAGACTCGGGCAATCGCAGAACAAAGAACTCGCCACTCACTCCCCTGCCCCTTCCCCCCACCCCCGGTCTTTGTGACAAAAAGCCAACTATAATTGGCTTGTTAATTAAGACCAGCAGCAATTTGGATGTTTTAATTATATCTGTGAGACACACACAGAAACACAGACACACAAACACACACACCTGACTCGAAAACCTTAAATTCTTACAACCAAAAGTCGACCTTAAACACTCGAAACATAATGCTTAGTGCTACACAATTATTTCTAACATATATGTGCTTGTTAGGGACACACCTAGTAAACTGTAGTAATACATCAATTGTATTAAACCCATATTTTGTATTTTTAATATCATGAAACATTTAAAACTCAACATTTATTATTTATAAAGACTAGTTGTTTTAGTAAGTCGAGTGCAGGACACTCCAGATGTTTTTGTATACAAATAATTGTATTTTTGTTTTAGTAACATATGTTGTTTTGGGGTTGGTAACACAATACAAAATATATTATCACAGAAATATAAATAGGGGTGGTTTTGTGATAAAATCACACTAATTTAATTGGGCAATGTGAACGCTGGCACACCTGCAATGCTACTAGAAATGGCGCACTAGTCACAACGCGTCGATAATTTGTTCCTACATTTTAGCTAATTAACAAATTAAACTCAATCATACAGAACTACGTAATTTTTCATGTATTTTACATTTTTGGAATTTGTACCAAACACGCAACACTAGAATATGCTAATTTAAATACACGGTTTCTTTAATATAACATTTTATATACATATTATATTTATGTTCAATTTTTCAGTAAATGGTACATTTTACGAAAACATGTTACAAACAAAAGTTACTAGAAATGTTTTCATCTATAACTTTTATCCTAACAAGTTTTTTTGTAACTCGAGTCGTTTTTGAAATATTTAAAGAAATGTCCCAATTAATCAACGAAGATTTAAATACCTATTTCAAAAACTGGTGTTCTTTTCCAATGAGCAAATGTATATGTTCAATTTTTTAGTAAATGGTACATTTTACGTAAAAATGTTTCAAACAAAAGTTACTTGAAATATATTCATCTATAACTTTTATAAGTACAACCTTTTTGGTAACTTGTGTCGTTTAAGAGATATTTAAAGAAATGTCCTGATTATTCAAGAAGGTTTAAATACCTATTTCAAAAATTGCAAATTTCCATATAACTCGAAAACGGTGAATCGTATCGAGCCGCCGTTAACAGTTTTGAGTTCCCCGATATTTAATTACTCTAGAAACTTAGTTTCAGCCAGTGTGAAAAGAAAAAAATTTTTGGACACATTTCACGGAATTTTTTTAATTTGATTTTTTTTTTTTCAAACTTTGCGAATTTTTTCCGACTAAACCATAAAAGATAAAGAGTTGAAATTTGGACAGTCAAACAACCTATATTTAGTGTATATTGTCAAATTTTTTCAACTTAATTGGAATATTATTACGACCTCCACAGCAAACCGCGTGAAAAAACAGTGAAAATCGTCGATTTTCGCATAAATGGTAAGGGGTACCCCTTGACATTTTTTTGGAAAAAAAATCGCATAAATATTTTTGAGTTTGACATATATTTAGACTAATTTGAGTACACTGATTCCAAAAATGCTAATTAAAGTGGTGAAAGACCGTTAGAAATTGCTGTTAGCGCGGTTTGAAGTTGGGAAAATGCAAATTTCCATATAACTCGAAAACGGTGCATCGTATCGAGCCGCCGTTAACAGATTTGAGTTCCCCGATATTTAATTACTCTAGAAACTTAGTTTCAGCCGGTTTGAAAAGAAAAAAATTTTTGGACACATTTCACGGAATTTTTTTAACTTGATTTTTTTTTCAAACTTTGCGAATTTTTTCCGACCAAACCATAAAAGATAAAGAGTTGAAATTTGGACAGTCAAACAACCTATATTTAGTGTATATTGTCAAATTTTTTCAACTTAATTGGAATATTATTACGACCTCCACAGCATACCACGTGAAAAAACAGTGAAAATCGTCGATTTTCGCAAAAATGGTTTTTGAGATATTTAAAAAAATGTCCCGACTAATTAAGATCATATTTTTATGTTTAATAGTATTGACTGTAGAGCGTTCACACACATATATACACACATAAAATAAGTATGTGTGTAGACGTTTAAATTGTGTTTTAAGAAACAAATTCTTTTACAAATGAGAAAGTCGTCAATAAAATTGAGACATCGTCCGCTAATATTGAGTGGCGTTGCTGTATAAGGCAATTGGCGGCCATTTTACATTGCTCAATAGCTGCAAACTGCAGGTACTAATGATAATGATTACGTTGTGGTTAATTAGTTCAGACAACATTGTCCGGAATCCATCACAGTGCTGTGACAGCAAATTCGAAAAAACCGAACGCATCTTAATTATTGATTAACCAGTCATCGAACCCCCCGATACACCGACACAAGCCTAAGGTCTTTTTGTCAGAAAAATGCCGCTACTAAACATTTGCAAGTCATGCTTTTACTTATTTCGTGTTTTTCCGTGTGCACCGTGATTAAACTACACATTTATAAGCCTACCACGATCGCTTTCTGTGACGGCACGATGACTTTTGTTTCTCCCCACAAACTTTAAAGATGGATTATGTTGTAATTACAACCAACCGTCTTGCTATACAAAACAAATAACTGTGGGAATCGCTGCTCTGATTGTTTGCGACATTTTTTATTTTTTTAATAATAATAAACATAGTTTTATTTTATTGTCTTGTTTTTGTTTGATTTTAACAAATTAGAAAGACAGTTTGTGAAATGATGGTTAAGTGTGGTATCGCCTGCACTAACCGGATTATCCGTCCGGTTAATAATATAGCCAGGGTTCGGTAACCGGTGTAACTATGTCATTACTCAAATTACAGAGGTTCTAATACAAAAGCGTGATTCGTACAAGCTGATATTTAAATCAAATCACGCTGCATTAGTTGATTAAATATGGATTTATTTTAATGTCTTCCTTACGTCGATAGATTAACTTATTAAATAGTTGATTGACCTACAAGCTTTATCAAACTATTTTATTATAATTAATATTTTGAAAAATTGTCAAAATTATAATATTTAATTTAATTTTTTACGGCCTTTAAGTTAACAATATGAAAAAATCTTGTAGAAATAAAATATCTTAGAATTATTACTAGAATTTTTGGGTGATTTAATTATTTTTATAAGGGTAGTATTAAAGGGGGCTCAACTTTTTGGGGCCTTATAACTCGGTAAATACACGAACGATTAGATTTAAACTGCGACTGGATTCAAATAGGATACCAAGTACCATGTGTACCAAATTTGGTTTAAATCGCTTTGGTATCTTCAGAGTAATAATTTGGTCGAGCGAGCAACGACTAATATCCAAGTTATATATATATATTTGGATTCAGGGCGACGCGACAAACAGTTTTTGGCACATTTTTTAATACGAGAATGCTACAGACATACGACTGAATGCTTTAGCTTATTTGGTAGACCGTACAGTCTAATAGTTATTGACGATTAATTATTTTAAATTATAAAATGTTTTTGTACGCCAATTAAATGTTTAAAAATGTTTGGAATATCTCAAGATTCTAAGAGTAAACACAGTAAAGCTATGGCGTAATGGTTAAGAGTTTTTCACTGTAAATGCCAAAGTGCGTATGTCAGTTAGCATTTTTACAATAAATAAATATTCTACACGTTCTAACTTACATATAAACAAATAAATAAATATTTATTGCAAAGTTTACTGTATTTTATTATGTTTGACCCAAAAATAAATATATATGTGTAGTTAATTTATTAATTAAAATACACCGGTAGCAGTGGTTCTCCTAATTGACGACACATATTTAAAATACCAATTTCTAAAATGACTGGGACATTATTTATCATTGGAGATCATTAACTAAACTATTCCGTAATAAGGCAAGCATTTTTAAATCGATTTTTTACTACTTTTTCGTCGTTTTAACGATATGTTAAATTATACCACAAAATCACATTTAATCTAATAGAAATTTAATACTAAATATCGTGAGAATTCACAGACATTTTTATATAATTAATCAATTAAATATCAAACTCAATTTATTATTTATAATTTTACTACGTGAACCCGTGGGCACCATGTACCCATATCACATACACTTAATCAAAAATTAGCCACACGTGTTCTATGGTTTATTTTAGCAGTGATTTAAAAATATTAAAAAAGGGCATTAATATTTTAATAATTATTTTACAAAAATGGTTTTAGTTATTTCTTTTGGTACTACGTATACACGATAATACCAACGCCCATAATTTAATTTAATAACTGTATTTTTGCGGTAAATTGACTCACTAGTATAGAATAATTTTCTAATGTCTTATTCAATGATTAATAGTTTATCCAGTGAATTAGCTACTAATTAGAAATTTTATTTGCGTGTTATATTAATTGCAATTAAACGTATATTAATATGTGACCTGATTTATCTACACGGGGAAAGTTATCAATTATCTCATATTTAATTTAAATCATATTTTTTCAATAAAATATATTCCTAATAAAAACTACTTTTTTTAAGTGTAACTTAAACCAACAATTTGTATTTGTATAAATAACTATTATTTATAGCGCCTTAAAGTGACAAAATAACTATTAGCATAGATAAAGGCACCAGTGCTTTCAGCTCGCCTTATAATCAATTTAACAGATTACAAAAAACCAATTTTTTTCACACAGCCGCCATTTTGTTAAATATAAACTTTTTATAACAAATTTGGATTTAAGTTGTAGAGGATTTTATACGCTTTTAGAATCTAGCATTAAAATTAAATTTAGATGACCCATTCAGTAGATACGAGCGCGCCCGTTTAGTGGTGACCTAAACATACTTTCCGTGTTATTTCGAAAAGTTTCATATATTTTGGTACGAAAAAAATGTTTTTATGTTTAAAAAAGACGAGTTATAAACTGGTTTAAATTGTAAATTGATACCATTATTCTAACTTGAGGAAAAAATTCATAAAATATAAGTGTTTTTTTTTTTTGGGGCAAAATTGTAAGTATAAGTGTAAATAAAATCGAATGTAGGCCACTCCTCATGTATTCTTGTTAAGAAAACGAACTTAAATATTAATTGGAGATGTTTGACTAACTGTTTGGTAGCGTCGGCCCTAAACGTAAAAGTTTGTTTGCAATCCAAGTCTAGTTTAGATTCCACTGTCGGCAAACCGACCCTAAATCTTTGTGGTACGTTTACTAATGACCTGGCTAACTTACTGGCTAAAACAACATTTAATTAGGATCTTTTAGGCCTGCGGTTTGTTTCTACACTGTAAAAAAAATACGTCAGCATTTCTTTTGTACTTAAATTAAATTTATCATATTTTCATATTAAATACAATCTTCATAGTTTAATTTATTTACGGTAATAACAATATTTTATTACCGTAGTTACGAGAAATATTAAATTGCTTTCTTAAATTGCTTATTCATTATTTAAATAATTGTAAAACAAAAGAAATTCTACATAATTTACAAATAAATTGGTTTTACACTTATATTTCTTATTGACTCGTTAGTGGTGACTTATAGCAGCTGCACCTTTAGTTGTGACGTCTACATCTGTATACCATAAACCATATTCAATACCGTTACAAGAAATACTCCCTATTCAGCGTGTAATATCGTGATTAGAATTTAAAATAACACTTGTACATATGTTTGCTTCGTTAGTGGTGACTTATGCGGCAGCATCTTTAGTAGTGACGTATATATCCGTACATATTAAGTCGTTACAGGAAATACTCCCTATTCAGCGTGTAGTATCGTGATTAGATGTTAACACAACAGTTAAACGACATTATTGTGGCTATAAATAAATTTGACCTTGGAAATATACGTTTTGAGCGTTCCAGAATTAATTTTGATTATTCTCTGGATTTAAAATCAATTGAAAATTATAATTAACAGTGTCTTTGGTGGTAGGATCAGTGGGCAAGTAGCGGTGTTACAAAGGGGGCCCCATGATGGACATCTTGGGTTACTAGGGGCGGAGCACCCAGGCGCCAGAGGCACGGCTTCACGGTCTACTTGGCTAATATGGGGCGCTTCGCGTAATTATCCTATGACACTTGTGCCAAATTTAAAAATGCACGTGTGCTAGCGCAAAATATGATTTATTTGCGGCTCCTTTGGGCTCTAAGAATGTCACCAGTGATATATTTGCAATTTGCAAATATGCATGGATTGGATTATTAAATGTAATTTTAATTTAGTTATTGGTATGAAGGTTAGAGGAAGGTCAGTGAGTCTTAACTTCACTAATTTAGTAAAAAGCATAAATCAAATCGCCTTTAAAGATTAAATTAAATTAAATTAAGGTCACAATATTAGAGCAATAAATTATTGATTATTGAGTTCAAATTTGACTAATAAATAAAGTCATCTTCACGCGTCATTAATGTACTTTGACAAACTCATTAAATTATATATTTAAAATTAATGAAATCTCCGATATTATTTTGTCAACAACTTTTTTTTATTAAAATTAATATGTTTTGGAATACTTAATATTATATTTCCATGTTAGGAAATAATTGTATTTGTCAACTGAAAATTGGGTTAGTAAAATATTCCATTTAAATATTTAAACCTAATCAGCTCATTAGGTTACAAGTCCTGTTAATAAACTACACTTAAATTAGTTGTAGCCCCTAGTTAACAACGTATTAAGTTCATGTTTAAGAAATTTCTCACATAGTTTAGGGGTAGACGCCCCTAAACCAGAATTTAGTCGTAAATTTTACATTCTCAAATAGACATTGATATATTAAGCTAATTAATTTTTAAACATTATTGCAATCTATTCCAAAATGGCTTGTTAACGACATACTTGTATTTTCTTATACGTTTTGTAAAAAGAAAGTAATATAATCGCCAAGGGAACGACGCTTAACATTATAATAAAAATATTCAATTATTATAATTTTGTATTTTTTAATTAACTCAAAAACTACACACGTTAAAGAAAAAATAATTACTACGAAAGTTGTAGGTATTAAAATTATTAACAACTTTTGTTTGAAAAATTTTTTCGAAAAATGTACCATTTATTGAAAAATCGTTTTTTAAAATTAGACTAATTAATTTTTGAAATATTGCAATATTATATTCTATTTCAAGGTGACTTAGTAGGAACATGTTACAGTTGTCGACTAGTGTTATTTTTATTTTCTTATACGTTATGTAAGGAAAGTAAGGTGATTACAAAAAACGACGTAATTAAAATATTCAATTTTTGTAATTTTATATTTTTTAAATTATCTCAAAAAAGACACTAGTTAGAGAAAGACTAGTTACTATAAAAGTTGTAGATATTAAATGTGTTAACAACTTTTGTCTGAAAAGTTATTTTGAAAACTGTACCATTTATTGAAAAATCGTATTTGAAAATTAGATTTACTAAAGTAAATATATTCGATTTTTGTAATTTTGTATTTTTTAATTAACTCAAAAACGACACAAGTTAGAGAAAAAGTAGTTACTACAAAAATTATAGATATTAAAATTGTTAACAACTTTTATTTGAAATTTTTTGTTATAAAAAGTACCATTTACTAAAAAATCGCTTTTGAAAATAGTTGTGTTTCATATACGTTTCCCGTGTTTCATATATGAATAAATTTAAACAAAATATATAGATATATTACATATTTAGTGTAAACTAAGTATAAGTTGAGTGAAGGCCACTCCCGATTCAACGACGAGCTTAAAAGGGCACCTTATGTATATGTGCCTAAAGGCACTATTAGGGGTTATTGTTTTTAAATTTATATTTCGTCTATTATTTAATTATCTCAAAAGTGACACACGTTAGAGAAAAACTGGTTACTATAAAAGTTGTAGATATTAAAATTGTTAACAACTTTTGTATGAAAAGTCTTTTCGAAAAATATACCATTTAGTGAAAAATCGATTTTTAAAATAGTCGTGTTTCATAAATGAATAAATTGAATCATTTATTACATATTTAGTCGAGAAAAGGTCACTCTAGTGTCTTTTTTTTATTTGTCGTATTAGAATACCCTATAAAACAATTATCGTACAACAAGACTGATAATTCTCGTCACCATTAAACCGGTAACCGTTTATAGGACCAAAAGTGTAACCAGGTAACCCTCGATTAACAATAGACATGAGTGACAGTCTTGTATAAGTGATATATGTATTTCCATGCTTATTTAGCGACATTTAAGATCTATTAACCGGAGGGGTGTTGTTCAATATAACCGGCAGATGGCACTGATTGTTATTACGGGACCCGGTCGTCATGGTAACTAACCAAACACAACACGGTGCCATACCACGCTCGAATCACAGCACTTACTAGAGGCGGACACCAAAGTTAACGTTATTCGCGTAAAGAAACTTAATTTTGGGATGCGTTTGCAGCATTTAATATCAAATTAGTGCATACGTCATTGATTGCACCAATGGGGGGACAGCATTTTTTGGTGCAGCCAATAGGAGGGCGGCAACGGGGGGGGAATTGATGCGTGAATATATTTTATGCACATTTTGTCGTCCATTAGTGGTGACGATTAGATATGGGCGATTTGCTTGAAGAGTTATTTCATTTTCAAGCAACGGCTGTCAGGATACAATAATAATAATACAATTGAAGTCTCCAAAAATATATATTTAATAATTTTTTATGCCGTTTGGGTTAACAATACAAGAAAATATTGTAGATATAAAATATCTTAGAATTATTAATAGAATTTTTGGGTGTATTAATTATTTTTATTAGGGCAGTATTAAGGGGGGTTCTAAACTTTGGGGCCTTATAACTCGGGAAGTATATGCGCGATTAGATTTAAACTACGTAGGGTTTCTAATGGGATATTTAGTAATATGTGTACCAAATTTGGTGTAAATCGCTCCAGTATCTTCAATTATTTTTATCATGAATTAGGAAATTAATGTTTTGAGCATAACTGTGACTATTTTTTAATTACGTCTGTGTGTGTATGTATGTGTAATTGTGTATAAGCGAGTGTATATGTGTTGACCTCACATAAGTTGACCCTAAGTGATGGCCTTTAGTCGCAACGCGCAATCAAAGATTAATTAAAAGAAAGTCGGGACGTGGGGTTAACTTGTTTAATTGTCAGTGACTAATTTGTGATTCTGTAGCAACCAGAGATGCTGCCACACAGACACACACACACACACACACTACAATGATTGAATGTTTTCTTAATTGGCTGGCGGCCTCAGACTTGTTAACTACAACATATATTAACATACGTCAAAGCATATCTTAATTATTTTGAATTCTGATAATATTCAACTACTTTGATCGCCATTTTTATTATTATTATTGTGTTGTACTTTACATACATTTCTTAGATAACAACATAAAGATCGTGTGTCTGTAGCATTCTCGGATCAAAACATTTCATTAACAAAATATGTTTGTCTCGTCGCCCTGAATCCAAAAATATATATAACTTAGATGTTAATCGTCGCTCGCTCGTAAGGCTTTGAAGGTAACGGTGCGATTTACACCAAATTTGGTGCACATATTACTAAATATCCCATTAGAAACCCTACGTAGTTTAAATCTAATCGCGTGTATACTTCCCGAGTTATAGGGCCTCAAAATTTAAAACCCCCCTTAATACTACCCTTATAAAAATAATTTAAATACCCAAAAATTCTACTACTAATTCTAAAATATTTTATATCTACAAGATTTTTTCATTTTGTTAACCTAAAGCCCTTAAAAAATTTATAAAAATAACAACTAATTGTTTTAGCTTATTTTGTACTTCGTACAGCATAGGTGCATGCCACCTAATCTGTGTTTTTTGCTCCGAAGATGTTACAGATACACTATAGTTACCTAATCGTAGGATGAGAAAGGTTAACGACAGCTTTAACGGCTTTATCAAATATGTCAAAATTGGCAACAATACAAATGAATAAGTTTATCAAAAATGACATTAAAATGGAACAGCTTTGTCGGCTCCCACACAATAATAAGAATTAAATATCGTTTTTATAGAGTTCGAAGGAGGAATATATTTAATAATAGTTTCTGTAGAATAGTTTTTGTTGCAAAAATATTAAAAACATGACACATATATATGTGAAGTATATGACATTTGTGACACAATGGGCACATACTTGACAGTGGCATTGTTCGATATTTTCAATGGACTAGGCCCTATTGTGCCCGAAATATATCCAGCCGATTATATAGTGATTCGTAAACCATGAAAAGTTATTTATTATGGGGAAGTTGCAAAGAAATCCAAATGTTATTGTATTCCACAAAATTAATAGCTTAAAGACGATCGTCATTCACTAAAGTCACTTAATTATGTTAGAAAATATGAATGGGACACTTAAAATTTCGTAAAATCGTACCAAATAGTTTAAAACTATTTATTTCAGACTTATTAATATTTATTTAAATAATCTAAGAAAGTAGAAGCCTAGAACAATATTTACAATATCTACAATATAGCATATTTTTTACAATGAAATTGTATTACATATAAATATATATAGTCAAAAAAATTAGTGCAAATTTTAAAATTCGAAATTAAATCAGAATTAGGTGCATCGTATCGCGCCGCCGTTAACAGATTTGAGTTCCCCGATATTTAATTACTCTAGAAACTTACTTTCAGCTAGTTTGAAAAGAAAAAAAATTTTAGTCACATTTCACGAAATTTTTCAACTTGAAATTTTTATAAAACTTTGCGATTTTTTTCCGACCAAACCATAAATGATAGATAGTTGAAATTTGGACAGTCAAACAACCTATATTTGTTGTATATTGTCAAATTTTTTCAACTAGATTGGGATAATATTACGACGTCCACAGCAAACCGCGTGAAAAACAGTGAAAATCGTCGATTTTCGCAAAAACGGTAAGGGGTACCCCTTACGAAATTTTCGGCAAAAAAATCGCATAAATATTTTTGAGTTTGACATATATTTAGATTAATTTGACTACGCTGATTCCAAAAATGCTGATTAAATTGTCGAAAGACCGTTAGAATTTGAGTTAGCGCGGTTTGAAGTTGATAAAATGCAAATTTCCATATAACTCGAAAACGGTGCATCGTATCGAGCCGCCGTTAACAGATTTGAGTTCCCCGATATTTAATTACTCTAGAAACTTACTTTCAGCTTGTTTGAAAAGAAAAAAAATTTTAGTCACATTTCACGAAATTTTTCAACTTGAAATTTTTATAAAACTTTGCGATTTTTTTCCGACCAAACCATAAATGATAGATAGTTGAAATTTGGACAGTCAAACAACCTATATTTGTTGTATATTGTCAATTTTTTTCAACTAGATTGGAATAATATTACGACGTCCACAGCAAACCGCGTGAAAAACAGTGAAAATCGTCGATTTTCGCAAAAACGGCAAGGGGTACCCCTTACGAAATTTTCGGCAAAAAAATCGCATAAATATTTTTGAGTTTGACATATATTTAGATTAATTTGACTACGCTGATTCCAAAAATGCTGATTAAATTGTCGAAAGACCGTTAGAATTTGAGTTAGCGCGGTTTGAAGTTGATAAAATGCAAATTTCCATATAACTCGAAAACGGTGCATCGTATCGAGCCGCCGTTAACAGATTTGAGTTCCCCGATATTTAATTACTCTAGAAACTTACTTTCAGCTTGTTTGAAAAGAAAAAAAATTTTAGTCACATTTCACGAAATTTTTCAACTTGAAATTTTTATAAAACTTTGCGATTTTTTTCCGACCAAACCATAAATGATAGATAGTTGAAATTTGGACAGTCAAACAACCTATATTTGTTGTATATTGTCAATTTTTTTCAACTAGATTGGAATAATATTACGACGTCCACAGCAAACCGCGTGAAAAACAGTGAAAATCGTCGATTTTCGCAAAAACGGCAAGGGGTACCCCTTACGAAATTTTCGGCAAAAAAATCGCATAAATATTTTTGAGTTTGACATATATTTAGATTAATTTGACTACGCTGATTCCAAAAATGCTGATTAAATTGTCGAAAGACCGTTAGAATTTGAGTTAGCGCGGTTTGAAGTTGATAAAATGCAAATTTCCATATAACTCGAAAACGGTGCATCGTATCGAGCCGCCGTTAACAGATTTGAGTTCCCCGATATTTAATTACTCTAGAAACTTACTTTCAGCTTGTTTGAAAAGAAAAAAAATTTTAGTCACATTTCACGAAATTTTTCAACTTGAAATTTTTATAAAACTTTGCGATTTTTTTCCGACCAAACCATAAATGATAGATAGTTGAAATTTGGACAGTCAAACAACCTATATTTGTTGTATATTGTCAATTTTTTTCAACTAGATTGGAATAATATTACGACGTCCACAGCAAACCGCGTGAAAAACAGTGAAAATCGTCGATTTTCGCAAAAACGGCAAGGGGTACCCCTTACGAAATTTTCGGCAAAAAAATCGCATAAATATTTTTGAGTTTGACATATATTTAGATTAATTTGACTACGCTGATTCCAAAAATGCTAATTAAAGTTATGAGAAACCGTTAGAATTTGCTGTTAGCGCGGTTTGAAGTTGATAAAATGCAAATTTCCATATAACTCGAAAACGGTGCATCGTATCGAGCCGCCGTTAACAGATTTGAGTTCCCCGATATTTAATTACTATAGAAACTTACTTTCAGCTTGTTTGAAAAGAAAAAAAAATTTAGTCACATTTCACGTAATTTTTTAACTTGAAATTTTTATCAAACTTTGCGAATTTTTTCCGACCAAACCATAAATGATAGAAAATTGAAATTTGGACAGTCAAGCAACCTATATTTGGTGTATATTGTCAAATTTTTTCAACTAGATTAGGATAATATTACGACCTCCACAACAAACCGCGTGAAAAGACCTTGAAATTTTTATCAAACTTTGCGATTTTTTTCAGACCAAACCATAAATGATAGATGTGTAGATATAATATGTGTAGCAAATTTAGTTCAAATCGGTATGTAGTGGCCTGCACTCGACTTTCAAATAGGTACTCATAAGATTAAGACAGTATATATATATATAAGGTATAAAGGTTTGAATACCCAAGAATACGTTTGAGTGTGTAGTGAATGCCAAAGCAATACCAGAATACCACATACCAAGACAGTAACTGTCCCGGTGCGTCCCCCGACATAATAAATAAATGCAAATATTTATATAGTTCACGATTCTGTGTGACAGCAACCGCTTAGGATAGATAGAGATATCAACAGAAACATATATATATATATAGATATATATATATATATAGTACTCATATTTAATACGTATTCGTACGGCAGGCAAGCAGTTCCGCAGTTGTTTATTACGTTGGCTGCCCTGGACAAGTGCTCAACGACACAGTACACTTGATTTATTTGTCACGAAACAATTGAATCGCAATCCAAGATGGCGGCATTGCCTTCACCATACCTATAATTGATTTTATACATAATTGTATTTTAATATTATTATTACGTACGTGTGTACTAAAGCCCATTGTGTTTTAATTATAATAACAATTAAAACAGTTGATTATTAAATTAAAATTAGTTACACAATGCGCTAATTCGTTACATTAACAATAACTCGCATATATATATATAAATATTGCAAAAAACAATTTAGCCCAAAAAAAAAAAAATCTTTACGATTTTTTTTCTCAGTTTACAATTAAAGGTATCAATTTTTCGCTAAGCTACTTTAAGTCCCCCGTCTTATTTACTATAATAAAACATTTATTTCGTACAAAAATATATGTAACTTTCCGAATTAACGCGGAAAGTATGTTTAGGTCACCACTAAACGGGCGTACTCGTATCTACTGAACGGGTAATCCGATTCTAATTTTATTAATAGATTCTAAAAGGGTATAAAATTCTCTACAACTTATATTCATATTTGGTTTAAATAGTTAATATTTGACAAAATGGCGGCTATGTGAAGTGAAAGTTATTTTTTTAATCTGCTAAATTGATTATATGGCGAGTTGAAGGCACTCGTGCCTGTACCTATGCTTTCTTTTATACATATTTGTGTATATAAGAAAGTAATAATAATTGTTTATTAAGTTACGACTTATTTAAATTAAATATAGTTTTTAAAAATATCTTCTAAATAGATTATATGGCAAGCTGCAGGCACTAGTGCCTGTACCTATGCTTGTCCTTAATACATATTTGCGTAAATAAGAAAGTAATAATAATAGTTTATTAAGTTACGGCGTATTTAAAGAAAAATTAATTTTTACAAAACAGGTTTGCTATATAAACAAAAACGGCAAAGACGGCAAGCTCTAGGCACTAGTGCACCTATGCTTGTTAACACATTTATACCCCTATTTACGTATATAAAGAAAGTAATAATATTTGTAAATTAGTTTAGGACACATATTTAAATAAAAATTAGTTTTAAAGTTAACTAAACGAAGTCTATTCTCAATAGGAGTAAAACGAACAATATTATTATAAAACGAAATAGCAAATTAAATTTTGGACACACACCTTGACCACTTGGGACAACCTGTCACAGATGAAACTCTTTTTTGACAAGGATAATCTGTTTCTATGGGGATTAAGGGCACGCGCGACACCCCTGGACCGCCCCTGTATTTATTTTCAAAACACCAATGACACTAATCGCATAAGCTGTTCAGTTAAAGTCACCAATTTCAATTTGCATTTCGTGGAAGTCGACGTTCTTTAAATATTTGCATTTTTACAAACTTAAACGAAAATGTTTTACCCACAATTTTACATTTGGCACACTGACGTGTCTTGGCTGGCAGACACACTAACGTGTCTTGCTGTAAACACTCTAGAGCCACACGTAAACACAGACTCACATTCAAATAATTATTATATAAGATATTAAAACATTAAAATGTTGTCGTCTATTATTTATAATAGTTAATTAACAACAGATAGACCCAATTATTATTTTAATTTTAAGGGCCAATGTGGCTAGAACCGTCCCTGTATAAATATTGATTTGGTCCTATTAGTATTTCGAAAAACAACACGCATTGAAAAATCCAACAAAGGATTTGACATCAAACTGTGATTTAATTTAATCAGGATGAATACAGATATCAAAACAGAACTGATAAAAGCGACTAAAGGCTTGCGCAGCGCATGGAAAACACAACGTTACGGTAACGTTATAATAACGTTGATTATCCGTTGCAGCAGCGTTACAACGCAACAACAGTGCCATGTAGCATTCAAATGCAGCGATATAATGATGTAATAATGGTAACGTCGAGCGCTTATCAGCCCTTTTAATGACGTCATTCCAACGCTATCGCTACCAATGACATTTTTCTGTATTCTAATTCGCTTTTATTAACTCGAGCACAAAAAATCAAAATGAAAATAAACACACACAGACACACACACACATATAGTATCCTCTGGTTGTGGCTGGGGACATTTTTGAATCACTTTTGCCGTTATCTGAATTTTACACGTACTGGGTTCGAATCCCAGCTAGGATTAGTCCATGAATGATCTATTTTACTAATCGTAAACAACAATCAAAATTAAAACAGTACATTTTTAACATAAAAAATGCAATTTTTAATAGTTTGAAATATTTAATTATTATTATTACACGCATAATAATATTATTACACGCGGAATTAATAGGATTACACGCGGAATTAATATTATAACACGAGGAATTAATATTAATGCACACGGATTTATATTATTACACGCGGAATTAATAATATTACACGCAAAATTAATATAAATGCACGCAGAATAATATGATTACACGAGAAATTAATATGATTACACGCGAAATTAATATGATTACACGCAGAATTATTAGGATTACACGCGGATTTATATTATTACACGCGGAATTCATTTGATTACACGCGAAATTAATATTAATGCATGTGGAATAATATGTTTACACTCAGAATAAATATGATTACACGGGGAATTAATATGATTACACGTAGAATTAATATGATTACACGGAGAATTAATATGATTCCACACGGAATGAAATTAAATATTATTTGTTAAAACTAATACTAACAATATGCTTACATTATTATAAATAACTATTATTCATAACGCCCTATAATAAAAAGAAAACTATGTATAAAAAAAAGCAAAGGTACAGGCACCAGTGCATTCAGCTTCGCCGTATAATCAATTTAGCAGATAACAAAAAAACATTTTTTTTTCACACAGCCGCCATTTTGTTAAATATAAACTTTTTACAACAAATTTAGATTTAAGTTGCAGAGAATTTTATACGCTTTCCAAATCTAGCATTGAAATTAGATTTTGATGACCCGTTCAGTAGATACGAGCTCGCCCGTTTAGTGGTGACCTAATCATACTTTCCGCGTTATTTCGGAAAGTTACATATATTTTTAAACAAAAAAAATGTTTTCATGTAGACAAAAGATAAGTTATTAAGTGGTCTAAAGGGCAAATTGATACCTTTAGCCTAAACCGAGAAAAAAATTCATAAAGATTATGTGTTTCTTTTTTTATTAGATACTTAAGTTTTTTGACTAAAATAATTAACAAAGCTCAATTTTTTGTAATAAAAATGTTTAAGGTAGTAAAAAAGACTAGTTATAAAGTGGCTTAAAGACTAAATTGATACCTTTATTTTAAACCGAGAAAATAAATAATAAAAACATGCAACTTTTTTGGACAAATATTGCAATTTAATTAAGTATATATATATATATTAATTATATTTTTAATTAATCATAATAATTTAATTAACAAGTTTAATTAATGACGCAGATAAATAATAAATTATTAATAGTGTGTTACGAATTAAACGAAAAAAGCAATAATATAATTATTGATAAACAACTGTTTTTATATTCCGTTATCTTTAAATGCATTCACAATTTATTTATATTTATTACTAGTTACGTTATCAATAAAACTATTATAATTTATAACATTTTGCTGTTTATACGTAAATAAAAACATTAAAATAAATCGACTGATAGCCACGATTTTTCATCGCGTTTTTAATTCCGTTAATTAAATATGATCCAATCGTTAATATTAAACAGTGACCTCATAATTTCATCAAATATTGACCCGCGGGTCACCAAATCAAAGGAAATCAATTTATAGAACCGTTCCAACAACAAACAATGCTTCAATAATTTTTTTAATTAAATTTAGGGTATTTTAGCAACAAAATTTAAATGCAAGACTAAACAATTTAGATATTTCGCACTTTTAAATTTAATTAAATTCATAAAAACGTTAGCGGACGATAAAAAAATTCGCAATTTCTTTTACGATTATTCTTGCGCCATTTAATTCTGGTTAAATTACTTCAAAAACGCTGTAATGATCATACAAAAGTATCCTCTTATCTTTATGGATCGCTGTAATAACGTGCCGTAATAAAAACACCCCCCACCCATCCCCTACTCGGCCCTCTTTTACGTTCTAACGAATTTTAAATTCTATACTTTCCGGTTTTTTCGTATAAAGAAAATTAAAATTCATAGCTACGTAATTATTAGTTTTCAATAGATATATTAATCAATACTGATCATTATAAATACAGTTATAGTAATTATAATTATCGGTAAAGTAATTACCCCTACTTCCACGTACTACTTTTTATATAAATATATACTTAATTTACTCCATACTTGGACATCGATTTAAATTAATATTTTATTAAATCGATTGATTTTAAATTGCAAACAGCATTCATTGCACATATTTATTATATTATTTATTAAGCTAGACGCATTTCCGTGGGTGCTTAAGTAATCGTTTGTGCGTCTACACTGTAAAAATAATTTAATAAGCTTACAGATTTCTATTTAAATACAAATTATTAACTGTACAAGCAACAAAAATTAAAAATTGTAATTGCTTATACATAAACACAATTTAGGATTAAGTAAAAATCTTATTAGCTTAACAGTTACACCTTGTACTTAAGAGGATGAGCAACCCGTCTTGCATGCACGTGAGGGACGGGTCGGGTGTTAGGGCAGTATAGCACGTGTAGCTTGTTGGGCGGTGCTAATTGTGTGACGTTGTGGGTCACTCAACGGAGTGGGAGCACAAAGTACACTCAGAATTAAATTGACTCTCCGTATGCTTCGTATCTGATTTTTACACAACTATGCATTATTATTCTACATACACAAATAACGATATCGTTCTAAAATATACAAACAAGAATGCTCATACAATATATTATAACTATTGGAACGTTTTTTTTTTTTCAGTTTCAGAAAAATGAATTATATATTCAATATTGAAAAATACGTTTATTATTTAAAAAAAAAAACACATATTTTAATAATAGAATTATATTTACAACAAATAATATTCTTTATATATTATAAGAATAACAACAGAATAGATATGTATATGAATGATAATTGGTCTACCATTTCACTACGAAATTTGTGGCCGCACATCATCTCTGAATGTATGGGGCCGTTTTTAGCCATTTGAGATACAGGAAGATCTGAAGATCCCGGAGCGATTTAAACCAAAGATGGTATTCACATATTCTTTGGCATCCCATTTGAATTCGACCGTAGTCAAAATCCTATCGCCCGTATTTTCCCGGAGTTATAGGACCCCAATATTTAGGTTTAAATATTCAAAAATTTACGATGTTTTTCTTATATGGAAATTTTAAAATAATTTTCGATTAACAGTTTTTTTATTTTCTTTTTCTCGCATTGCTGCAATTATGTAATCAGGATCCCTTATATGTCCGTTACGTGGTATTCGTGGATCTACTAACTCAGGTAGAAGGCAATATGTATAAAATTTAACTAATTTTTCTTCCATGTGCTTCAACCAGAACATGTCATCCCATTTTTTATGTAAAACTAACTTGCTGCTAACAGAGCTAGATACAAAGTGAACACATAATTTTATAAAATTGAAATAGAACATTGTAGTAATTGTTGCGATTTTAAATAATATTTACTTGTGTTGACGAATGTGAGTCATGCTCTTATGCATGGATTCTAAGCACCCTGCTATTACAAATAAACAAAAAAATATAAACAGTTTTGGGCATTATCATTAGTAAAAATATATGATAATATAATAAATATAGGTACCATAGGCACCAATATCTTCGGCTCGCTGTATAAATTATTTGGAAGAATATATATTAATTCCTTGAGCTCAATTTTTTTTGCGGCATGCATATATGAGGGGTGGCTTTAAGAAATATCTTCTCTAATTTATTTTTGGTCACTTTCACGTTAAGCGGAATTGCCGAATAATATTTCAGATTTAAGTAATTTTTCTAATTTTGTCTTTTTAATGGTAGTGGGTAATCCTAGGAAAATAAGAATGGCAAATTTGAATTCTTTGAGCTCAAATTTGTATACATAGATGTGCGGCATGCATATATGAGGGGTAATTTTTTAAGGGATGAACCTACCCCTCTAAAATATTTTTTTGGTCACTTTCACGTTAAGCGGAATTGCCGAATATTATTTCAGATTTAAGAAGTTTTTCTAATTTTGTCCTTTTAAGGGTAGAGGGTAATCCTAAGAAGTTAAGAATGGCAAATTTGAATTCCTTGAGCTCAAATTTGTATACATAGATGTGCGGCATGCATATATGAGGGGTAATTTTTTAAGGGATGAACCTACCCCCTCTAAAATATTTCTTTGGTCACTTTCACGTTAAGCAGAATTGCCGAATATTATTTCAGATTTAAGAAGTTTTTCTAATTTTGTCCTTTTAAGGGTAGAGGGTAATCCTAGGAAGTTAAGAATGGCAAATTTGAATTCCTTGAGCTCAAATTTGTATACATAGATGTGCGGCATGCATATATGAGGGGTAATTTTTTAAGGGATGAACCTACCCCCTCTAAAATATTTCTTTGGTCACTTTCACGTTAAGCAGAATTGCCGAATATTATTTCAGATTTAAGAAGTTTTTCTAATTTTGTCCTTTTAAGGGTAGAGGGTAATCCAAGGAAGATAACAATGGCAAATTTGAATTCCTTGAGCTCAAATTTGTATACATAGATGTGCGGCATGCATATATGAGGGGCAATTTTTTAAGGGATAAACCTACCCCATCTTAAATATTTCCTAGGTCACTTTCACTTTAAGCGGAATTGCCGAATATTATTTCAGATTTAAGAAATTCTTCTAATTTTGTCCTTTTAAGGGTAGAGGGTAATACTAGCAAATTAAGAATGGCCAATTTGAATTCCTTGCGCTCAAGAGTTCCTTGTATCTGATTCAATATATATATAGATTGTCGAACTCAATTTTTAAGGGTTGAACCAAGGGTAGTTCACTCTGAATTTTAATAAATATATATATAATTAATTCAGGGGCGAGGATTTTATAATGAACTACCCTCTAAATTCAACCTATAAAAAATTAGTGTAACACATTATTGAATAAGACCCTAGAAATTCAAATGTACCACCTTATATAATTCTCGATTGTATAATATTTTATTAGAACAAAATACTACATGCTGTCTATGAAATATATTTCATCGTATAAATACTTTTGAAAATATTGTACTGGGCGGTGCCAATTCACTTCTAGCAATATAGTTAATTTTATAAACGATAGAGGCGCCCTGCAACAGTCACACATTTTAGAGAAATAACACGAAAAAGTACTTTTTCTGCGCCTTCACAGGGAGTTCGTTTTAAATAGAAAAAAATTGAAATTTTCAATGATGTGAAATGAAATAACAAACTTTGAAATGATCGGATTAGATTTTTGAATTTGGCTTACATATATCTGTAAGAATTGTTTAAAAATTGGACATATTTATACATTTTTATTTAAAAAGTGGAACCAAAATTGAAAATTTTAATCCGATCATTTCAGAGTTTCATTCATTCCAAACGTAGAACATTTTTTCAAAATTCGATACTAACAAAAATAAGGGCTGTGTGAAGGCGCAGAAAAACGTCGTTTTTCACATGGGTTTCTCATCGTCTTAAGACCACCCGAATATACACTAATCCTGACCTCATGGTGTGAATAATACAAAACTTAAACTATTATAGTTAAGCTGACATGTTCTTGTAAAGACTGCGTTAAATATATTTTAATACATGTTTCAACCATGTGCCCATATCATATACAGTCAGATTTAATATGTATATATATACACTGAAAAATAAATCAATCCTTATTAGAGTTTTTCTTTAGGAAATAATTCTAATTTCAAGAACATTTTTTTTTTATTATTACGCAATTTGCTCATTATTTATTTGAGGTTTCTGTTTTTATTATAAGGTAAATTTATTTAATAGTAATATATTTGCGATTAAATACTACATATATTTACGGCAATTTATTTATAATTAATAAACTAGTCTATGTATTACACTGTAAAAATAAAGAAACTTATCTTTTATAGTTGTCTTTTTGGAAAATATTCTAATAATATATTTTTTTAAATAGTTTATATATGTATATATACACAAGGACAGTATTCTGTATAAGATCTGGGTACTGTGTGCCCCCGGGTTCAGCAACTATTAAATATCTGTAAACCTATGAATGTAATTACAGTTTTGGAATCGCATAATATCTAAGTTAAAGTTAACACCGGTTCAGGCATATTTCAAAAATTATTTTCAAATAAAAGTTGTTGGAAATTTTAAGAGCTTCAACTTTTATTTAATTAATTTTTTTCTAACTTGTACGATTTTCGAAATATATTGAAAATTGTAAAAGTAAACAAAAATATGAGGTTTGCTTTCCCGAAATAAACAATTTTTAAATAAATAGCATTTATTTAATAGTGTATATGTATGTATATATATATATATATACACAAGTATTCTGTATAAGATCTGGGCACTGTGTGCCCCCGGGTTCAGCTACTATTAAATATCTGTAAACCTATGAAAGAAATTACAGTTTTGGTGAAAATCGCATAATATTCAAGTTAAAGTTAAGACCGGTTCAGGCATTTTTCAAAAATTCTTTTCAAATAAAAGTTGTTGGAAATTTTAATATCTTCAACTTTTATTAAATGCATTTTTTTCTAACTTGTACGATTTTCGAAATATGTTAAAAATTGTAAAAAGAGACACAAATATGAGGTTTTCTTTCCCGAAATAAACAATTTATAAATATATTGAATTTATTTAATAGTGTATATATATGAATATATATATGTATACGACAGTATTCTGTATAAGATCTGGGCACTGTGTGCCCACGGCTTCAGCACGGAAATGAGTTACGATTAAATATGTGTAAGTGACAGTATTGGTGAGAATCGCATAATACCAAAGTTAAAGTTAACAGCGGTTCAGGCAATTGTCAGAGTAAGGCAGCCATTTTGAAAGAAACGGGTAATTAATATCAAATTACTCATGTTGAATAATTACAAATATGCCTTGAATTTGTAACTAGTATAATATAGCTTGTTAACCATAATATAATCGGCGTCGCTCTGTCAACTTGGTGATATTGAAACGTGCATTCTGATTGGCGGATTCGTTGAATTCAACGCCGCCTTGTGTAACGGCCGTATCTCGATGCTGATTGGTCGCAGAGGCACGGCAGAGACATCTATCCGACACATGGCGGGTGGGGATAATAAAATCAATTTTATGTTTATCAAACGGTTTGAATGCGAGTGAGATGCCTATACTACACTCAACGCCAATTAGACAAGAACAACACTATACGTTGCTTTTCTAAAGCCCCGCTTTTTTTTCTACTCTATTTTGTTTCCTTTATTTTTTTTTTTTTTTGCTTTTTTGTTCCGTAAAACTAATGTGACATATGGGCATTTATTTTGTTACGATTTTCAGTTATTGATTAGTTAAATTACACTGGTTTTACAATTATTAATAGAAATGCATGTTTAGGATAAGCTGCCCTGATTTATACAAACATTATTGCTCACCTAATTAATAATATATGCGAAAATAAACCTATTGGTTAATAATTAAAAAAAAAAAAAGTATAAAATAATAATAGAATTCCTTGTAGATTTTTTTTTTATAAGATGGATCCAAATTTTATTAATATATATGTATATATAATAAAATAGGTATTAACATTCCCGCGTGAGCAATGTTTATGATATGGGGCACATTGTAATAATATTTAAAATTATATAATAACTCGGGAAATAAACGAGCCATTTATTGTAAACAGCGAACGGCTTCAAATAGGGTACTAAATAATATATATAGCAAATTTGGTGTAAATCGCTCCGGTACCTTCAGAGCAATAATGGGCACAAATACCCTGAATCGATTCTATTTTTATTTATATATATATATATATATAATTAAATAGCTATTATAGTAAATTAGGTGAGCAGTAGACTGTATCACGTATATGATATGGGCACATGATGCCTAGGCAAGCCTGTAATAATAATTAAAATTATATCGTATAGTAATTGCAAATTCTCGCTATTATAATAAATTGAGTGAGCAGTTGATTGTATATAATGTATATGGTATGGGCACATGTGCCCTATTAATAATATTTAAAATGATATCGCGTAATAAATCCGTGATTTAATAAGTGCGCTATTTGGATGTAAGCTTGGGAAAGGAGTCGCGAATAAAAAATCGCTCTGAAAACTGAGTCTGGTGCATAGAGTAGCGAACGCGACAGAGGCTTGTGTGCAGAAGAAGGGCCGGGCGAAATGATTGCGATCGCCCCGCCTCTGCTGGTATGGAACTCGCACTAAAACGGGGGAAGCTAAACACTGGATCGTCGTCAGTTGACTTGTGAACCAGCTAATAGACACCACATACACAAAATAAAATAAAAAGACCACCACACACATTTATTTCGACTGTGTGTGTGTGTCAAATCAGTGCGGCATCGCGGCATAAACATTCATAAATTAAGGACACTAACGAAAACCCATTAAACTATCGTGCCAGAACAGTGCTAATTGCCATTGGTACTAATTCAGTTACAGAAATTGTGCTAAATCTTAATAATTGTGATTTGGACATTAGCATTGCATTGGGGGACACCACAAAATTGTGCTAATTGTGCTTCTGCATTGACAACTTGTGTGCTGTATTGTGCAAAGTGCCCCCATATTGTTCAAGATTGTACCAAGTACATTGAAGTCCTGAAGGAATTGTGCTACGCATTCCTGGAAGAACAACAACAACATAAATACACATTTGTCTTTTCATACCCCCAAAACATACTGGTTTATCAAAAGACAAGACGATCCAGGAACTAATCCTGGACTTTGGGCCTTAATCTGCTTTTACCATAACGTCCTAAATGCAAAATAAGAAGAACTGCAACTCATAGTTTCGTTAAAATTGTTGTACAATTAGCAATATTAGCAAATTAGTGTAGACCATTGATCAAGAAACTGACCATAAGTCCAGGAGTTTAGATTTAAACAATACAGAGTCCTTAAACAATGTCAATAAGGACCAATTATTAAGCATCCTTAATTGCTGAAGTAACTGGACTAATTTAACAACTGTGTGAGCATAGAGGAATGACAATTATGGTTTTGTTGTCAGTATTGTGATAAAAATGTGTTAAAATGTCTACGCAAGAATCCATCAGTGCTGAACCAATAAAATCGAAGATATCGTTCAGTGTTGAATCGTTGCTGTCTTCGAAAGACGAGACAAAGTCGATTTGTGAAGAGTCTGATATAAGTGAGGAGGAGCAAATTGAAGTAGACGATGTGGACTCGAGCAGGGAAAGCAGCCCGAATTCGTCGGCACATTTGGTGGTGCCGCAACCGTTGCATCCGACGGTGTCCAGAAGCTTGTTCACCGGACACCCCCAGTGGCCGTTCGCCTGGGTCAACCCCGGCGCTATGTACCGCTCGTCAAGCCCACAAAGTAAGTTAACAAAAATAGAGTATTTCTCGTAACTGGTACATTTTTTGCAAAAACTTTTCAAACAAAAGTTGTGCGAAATATAATAGTCTTTCATTATGTACATAACTATTTTTACTATAAGTGCAGCCGTTTTCATGATATTGGAGATATAACAAAAATAAACATAGATGAGATATTTGAAATTTTCAGTAGCAGTTTTCTCGTAACTGGTACATTTTTTGCAAAAACTTTCCATACAAAAGTTGTGCAAAATATAATAGTCTTTCATTATGTACATAACTATTTTTGCTATAAGTGCAGCCGTTTTAGTGTTATTGAAAGAAACAACAACAACAACGAAAATTGCTAAAAGTTTGAACTTTTATAAAATTCAGTTTTTAAAACATGGCACGAGTAATTTAGCACTTCCGGTTGCAAAATCTATGCCAAAAAAATAAAATGTCCTTCTTGAGGTATAAAATATATAAATTTTTGGTTTAGCATTGACAGAATGACATAACAAATTATATAAATATAAAAACAATTACGGTAAAACAAATAACTATTTAAATATTTGACAAAATATGATAAAGAATGGGCAATTTGCATAAAAATGCAATTATTATATTAATTTTTATTAATGTAACAATAACAACATTTAAAAAATAATCAGGCGTGGTCTATACTCGACTAAATTACACTTAAACTATCATAATAAAATATGAATTTATTGTGTTTTAAATTCACGCCATGATTTACCAATAAACAATATTAATATGTAACGTAATTGTTTTCAAACTAAAGTTACTACAAATTTAAATATATTTAACTTTATAAAAATATCTTAAATACGTTGCATTAAAATATCACGAAAACTAAACAATCCAAGAACATGTGGCTACAATGGAGGTTATGCGCAACACAATAATCTGTAAAATGAATAAGAAAGTTCGGTAATTCTCTTATTTCCTTATATACATTCGTATAAGTAAATAAAAATGTTTATGTGTGCGACAAAGTATATTCAAAATTAAATAACAAATGAATTAATTCTATCTAATTTTAATAATTTTTACATTTGCAGTTGAGATCGTTTGTTAGATTAATAGTTATTTTTAGATTTTGCATTTTATATAATAATTCCATTGTTTTATAACCGTAACACTTATTCTTAATTACTTATTGTTTTCATAAGTCATATATCACCCAATAAAAATATTTATACTTATTGTTTTCGTAGATATAAACACCTATTTATTATAGTAATAAATATGCAAATTATTTAACGATTTTATTTATTTATTTATATATATATATATATATATATATATATATATATATATATATATATATATATATATATATATATATACACGGCATGGATGTTTGTAAATGTTTCTCACCTTCACTCCGGGGGCCGCTGTAACCATTTCCCTAAAAAAAGAAAACAAAACAGAACAGCAAAAAAAGAAAGAACAAGGAAAACCATTTCAATATTTAATTAATTGCGCCCTTTTATATTTTATATTCTCTATGTTTAATAACAATTTAGCCTAATTGCAAATACAATATTTAAAGCATCCTTTAGAGTGCAAAGGTGCCATATTCAAATTGTTTATATATATATATATATTTATTATAAAGATAAAAATGATATGAAAACAATATTAATAGATTGTGACACCCTCAGTTATGGGTAATCACAAGTTAGTTAATAGACTGGGGTCTCCCCCCTTAGGGCACCCTAAATTATATTAATACGCTGAGGGGGGGTCCACTAATATTATAAATGACTTAGTGCGTAGCGAAATTAAATATGTTATGAATTATATTACGAATATATTCTTGCGGGTGGGGCGAAGCCCCTTTTTGAATATTTATATATATATAAATGAGTTATTGGGAAAATTAATTAAATTCGGCATCCTTTATGCCATCTTCAGGAATATAAAACAGTCAGAACTAAAAATATAAAATATAAAAATAAAATACAACACAAATGGTTACCCCATTTTGCTTAGTTTTCTCAAGAAGTTCAAATTACTTTATTCTTTAATCAAAATTTAAAAATATTTCGTACAGTTTCCATTTTATTCTGTATTATTTGTTATGTTAATGAATCAATAACATCATTTTATTGCATCAATAATCAGAATTATATATTTATTTACGGTTTCTGTGTAATTTAAAAATTAGGGTGTGATTCCTGCTAATGCCAGTTTGCATTATTACAATAAATAGTGTTTTACATTCGTATATATATATATATATATATATATATATATATATATATATATATATATATATATATATATATATATATATATATATATATATATATTTATTTATTTCTTTATTTATGTTTTATAGCAGGAATACCAGGAATGGTACCGAACAACCACCCCACTTCTCCGGTGGTGCGTTGCGCCCTTCGAAAACACAAACCTAACCGGAAACCAAGGACGCCCTTCACAACGCAGCAATTACTGGCGTTGGAAAAGAAATTCCGTGATAAACAGTATCTTAGCATAGCGGAGCGAGCTGAATTCTCCAGTTCCCTTCGACTTACAGAAACTCAGGTATATTCAAAAATATATATATATATATATACTCGTATATATACATATATACTCGTATATATACCATATATACTCGTATATATACATATATACTCGTATATATACCATATATACTCGTATATATACATATATACTCGTATATATACATATATACTCGTATATATACATATATACTCGTATATATACATATATACTCGTATATATACATATATACTCGTGTATATATATGTATATATAATATTATTAAATTTGCAGGTGAAGATTTGGTTTCAAAACCGGCGAGCGAAAGCGAAACGTTTGCAAGAAGCCGAAATCGAAAAGCTGCGATTGTCTGCGCGGCCCCTGCTTCCCCCTACGTTTGGCTTGTTCCACGGTGCCCCACACGGCCATATGATGTCGCACCCGTTCTTTGCAGCGATGGGGCACCGGCCACCCCAGTTTGCATTCGCGAATTCCCAACCGTCGTCCATGATGAACTTACCCCAGTGAAACAAACATTAATAATACAAATTTATTATAAAAAAAAAACTGTAACAAAATAAACGTGTAAATATTAACAAAAATGTGTGCAATTTAAACAATAAGGTGTGAATTTGTGGTAAATTTAACCAGTTAATGGGTTAAAATGTGACTGACTTACACATTTACAGTGTACATACTATGTGAATAAAAATGTACAAAATATTTATGGTCTTGTAAATATTAATAAAAATTATGAATACAACAATTATTTATACTTGGGTTCTTTATTGGGTTATTTTTCAGGTGCCCTATTCTCCCCTACACAGACTATTACACTCGTATATACATATATATATATTTATATATATATATATATATATATATATATATATATATATATATATATATATATGTATATACATGTATATACCATGTATATACCATGTATATACATGTATATACATGTATATACCATGTATATACATATATATATATATATATATATATATATATATATATATATATATATACATAAACAAACACAAGTAAATATATATATATAATACAGGTAATGAAAGTCGAGTGAAGGCCACTGCTGTATTAAATTTGACCGGATATGATTTATCGAAAACTAATTATCGATTGGTGAACGCCCAGTTCCGTAAATTTTAATCAAAAGCGTCGCTACTGCATCACCCAAAAAATGGTTATTTATTTATTTACGTGTCGTACAAACGAGAACCGCCGATACAATTCGATTCAACTTAATAATTTAAATGTTAATTCTTTAATTAATGTTACAAATTGCTTTTCCAAATTAAGTGTTATATATTTCTCAATATCGAACTCTTCGCCGTAATTATTTCCACCACCAGGGACGGACTCACCCAATTTAAATTGAAGGTCAAATAATTAGCTTGAAAATAATTAATTTTATAAATAAAAATATATCAGTCGATGCGTAATTGTTTAATAAATGCCTGGTAAAAATTATAATTATTTTTATTGCACCGTTTTGGCGATAAAAAACTAAAACTAACATAATTTCATTTTACAGTTTTTATTATTTATCTACGAACATAGGGCTTGAAGAAAAATTATTTTTATAAAAAAATATATATCAGTCGATGCGTAATTGTTTAATAAATGCCTGGTGAAAATTATAATTATTTATATTGCACCGTTTTGGCGATAAAAAATTAAAACTAACATAATTTCTGTTTACAGTTCTTATTATTTATCTACGAACATAGGGCTTGAAGAAAAATTATTTTTATAAAAAAAATATATCATTTGATGCGTAATTGTTTAATAAATGCCTGGTATAAATTATATTTTTTTTTATTGCCCCGTTTTGGCAATAGAAAATTAAAACTAACAACATAATTATATTTTATAGTTTTTATTACTTATCTACGAATATTAAGCTTGAAAAAAAAATATTTTCATAAAAAGAAATATATCAGTCGATACGTAATTGCTTAATAAAAGCTTGGTAAAATTTTAAAATATTTTGATTTCACAGTTTTGGAGATAAAAAATTAATTATTTTATATAATTATTATTATTTATCTACGAAATTGTTTATTCAAAAAAATGTATATTTTAATCAGGCGTTTATTGTGTTATTGAATACGACTTGCAGTGTGTAAATAGGTGATATATTGTCTTATGGTCGATAAAATCGATTTATATTATATTTCCAATAATAGATCGATACAGCTTACCTAGAATTATTGCTAGGTTTATTTAACACGTATTCTCTGAATAACTAAAGTTTATTTATAGGATAAGTGCGAAACAATTAATGTTTAGTGTTGAAAATTTGTGTTATATTAATAAAAGTATATTTTTAGTTTTATATACCATAATATATCGTTTTGTTTAAAATCTTAATAGTAATTAACTTTTTAATCCATTATTTGGCTATTAAATTAATAATACATTAGCAATGTATTTATACGGTGCGCTATGGGCATTGGTGCTTGCATCTGTTTCAGTTATTTTAATGAATATTAATTAGTTACTTAGGTTATAAAAATGACTAATTTTGTAATTAATTCTATTTATATATTTATGTTAAAAAAGCTGGGGTCCTGCGGACCCCAATAGTCAGTGAATGTATTAATTATGAAATGTACGTCTGTTTCCGTCGCAGTGGCAGTAACTAATTACGGTACAGTAGCCAAGAAATAGTTGTTGGGTGGAGTGTACGCACGAATGAAATAAAACAGAGAAATAAAACAGAGATCAACTTTATCGGGAGATAACAGCCAATTAAAAGGCATGGTGTATATTGAATAATAATTACAAACAGCTACTGCAGCAGCCCTACCCAGTCGCGCCGTTCCTGCATCGAGAATACACGTGCCGCCGCCAACGGTGCCTGTTGCGCTCCTACGGCGCCCAACTGGCAGCGACGTACGTCGTAGCTTGTCGCGCTGCCAATGGTCACTAAGGTAAATTAAATGTGTTGCAGTCAATTTGTGAAATTACTTCTCAGAATTAGTATAGAGTTTCTTTTTGTTTTCTTATTGATAGCCATTGTTAGGAACGGATATGGTGTTAAAAATGCACACACACACACACACACACACACACATATATATATATATATATATATATATATATATATATATATATAAGCATTTCTTTTAAAATATATTTGTGAAAAATCTATTAAAATATTAATTTGATGTTTTGAGGTGTATATAGTGTGTACATACACAAAAATAAATACATTTTTAACCCATTGTTAAATTATAGTAGTTAAGCTGAATTTATAAAGCAATTAACGAAAGATTAAGCTAGGTTTAAGTCGTATAAATATAAGCGTAGTTTATTTAGCAATATGATTAAATTGCGTTATGCAAATTTTATGAAGAAATAATCAAAATTATAAATGATATCATTTTTCATTACAAAAATAAATTACATGTAAATCGTATTCGATTTATAATCGAATATGTGATTTCATTTACCTATAAAGTTGTATTGGTAAATGATTTATATATTTCTTCAGTAAAAACACTAATTTATTCATAAATTATTTTATACGAATTATTCTAATAACTTTATGATATATTAAGACATTTATTAAACCGATTTGTTATTAAAATTATTACATTTATTACTCGACTTGTGTTCTCGTCGCTCTAAATCCAAATAAATATACTTGTTATAGTCATCGGTCTACTCCTCTGAAGGTACCGGAGCGATTTACACCAAATTTGCTACACATATTATTTAACATCCTATTTGCATTCGTACGCAATTAAAATTAAATCGCTTGTATACTTCTCAAGTTATAGGGCCCCAAATTTTAAAGCCCCCCTTAATACTACTCTTATAAAAATAATTAAAACACTAAAATAATCTATTAAAAATTCTAAGATATTTTATATCTACACGATTTTTGCATATTGTTAACCCAAAAGCCGTAAAAATTATTAAAATCTATAATTTTAAATTTTAAAATAATGGTAAAGGTACCGGACCGATTTACACCAAATTTCCTACACATATTATTTGACATCCCACTTAAATTCGTACGCAGTTTAAATTTAATCGCCCGTATACTTCCAGAAATATAGGGCCCCAAATTTTAGAACCCCCCTTAATACTGCCCTAATAAAAATAATTAAAACACCCAAAAATTCTACTATACATTCTAAGATATTTTATATCTACAAGATTTTTGTATATTGGTAACTTTAAAGCCATAAATAATTATTAAAAATTATAATTTTGAGTTTTTATCTACAAAAACTGGAATATTTATAAAAATGTGCAGAAACAATAAAAGGTGTTAAAAATAGTATATAGTTAATTTACGCAGCAATAGTTGGCATTAATCACTCATATTGTAATGTTTGCTACTTGTACAACACTTTGGCTTTGCTGGTTGCATAAATATGAACATTTTTGAAGAATTAGATTATTTTTCGTTGCTTATGAAACTATGAATCTAAATACTTATTAAAAAATAGTTTTCTGTCGAATTCGTTATTTAATTTAAATAAATCTGTGATGTTTGAGTGCAATATGTAAGTTTAGAGATATTTGGGGACAAGTCCAGTAATTGGTTGTCCAGTTTAAAACAGCTTCTGTGCCTTTGCTCGGAACATTCCAAACAAACAAGAATTCTTGTTTTATCAAAATTTAATTATTTAGAATTCGGTGTGTCTGTGTGTCTGTGTGTGTGTGTGTTTCTTTTTACTGCTCCTTACACTCTTTTATCACATAACTTATTCTCATTCAACTGCCTATCTGATCTTAGTTAATACTTATTTAAATAAATTTGTATTCATGGCCTGCTATGTGGTTTCTTAAAGCATCGCTACTGAATTCCGTAATTAACATTTTCAATGAAAGACTATGTCCTTTCCAAAATTATTTGTCACTTTCTTATAAATTAATTTGTTTATTTTACACACAAATTAACTGTATGCCCATATCATATACACTCTGTATCGAACCATATAATTTAAATATTTAACGATTGGGGATTTTTCTTCACGTTCGCACCCTTATAAAATATGCCTAGCGGCGCCTATGGTACTAACCATACATACAATTATAAATAAAGCATTACCAATTCACATACATCACTGTTTATAGCTATATAGTTCAATATATTAGCTAACAATTTGGGAAAAAAATAATATATATAATTACGTAAATTGTTTTCTTGAACGATTTTTCCAATAAATCGATGACGTTCGAATAGTTCCAAGGATACTTATTTGAAAGTCATTATTGCATAATAATTAATTTGATTTTTAATATTTTTAACCGATTAACTTAGTTTGATTGTATTTAAATTGACAATATGTAAATTGTATAACAATAATAATTAAAATTATTCCAAGCACTTTGACCATTCGATTTTTATTGATTCTAATTTCTAAATCCATTGTTCAACTTCATAAAAACAATTATTGACAGTTTGTATATTATTATATATATTTATAATGGAAACCATATGGTACTTTTAGGCCCCAAGACCCATAAAATAATTAGTTTGGATAAACTTAGGCAAGGTGTGCACAATATTTAAATTAGAAAAACTTTAAACTAATTAAATACAAAATGGTAATTTTCCTAATGAAGACATTTTGAATTTTTAACAATTTTATTACCGAAATGTTTGATTATATTTATATGGTCCACCCAATTAAGGCCACACCTCCAGTTATCTGCTAATTAATACGTAAGGGCCTAATTCGGATAATAGGGACACACGTTTTCCCAGAAATCCGAATTTAAGCAAGGGTCCAAAACAGTTAGTTCTTTATGAATATTTTTCTCAGTTTAGGTAAAAGCTATCAATTTGCATTTTAAACCAGTTCATAGCTCAAGTTTTTGTCTATATAAAACAATTTTTTCGTTTAAAAATATATGACGGTTTTCTAGATAACGCGGAAAGTATGATTAGGTCACCACTAAACGGGCGTACTCGTATCTCATGAACGGGACATTCAAATTTAATTTTAATGCTAGATTCTAAAAGCGTATAAAATTCTCTACAACTTATACTAATATTTGGTGTAAATAGTTAATAATTGACAAAATGGCGGCCATGTGAATATATAAGTTTTTTTTATATCACTTTAGCGCGTTATAAATAATAGTTATTTATAAAAATGTATGTATATTGTTGCTATAAAGTGCAATAAATAGTATTTAGTTTCATTTAAAATAAATAATAAGCGAATCGGTCGAATAGTTTTTGAGAAAATAGGCCCAGTTTGAAAAATGGTAGTTTTGAGAAAAACGCGTTTAAAGATTTACTATATATATTTACTGGATGACTTAAATATATTTCATCTTCTATTTATTCAGATATCCTAGGGGATTATCACTAATCCACTTTGAAGGCTAATCTACACAGTTTAAACTAACGAAAAATGCAAAAAAAAAATTAAATCGATTTTTTTTATATATATATATTTATATATGTGTGTGTGTATGTGTAGACAGTAGTGTGTGTGGCAGATGGCAGTGTGTTTGTGGCAGCGTAGAAGACAAACAAAAGACAATCAGCCTATTAAAAGTGGACACCGTCCCCGAGCAATTTATTGTCCCAATTAGCCAAATCATGGAGCTACGTGTTTTGGGCCCCAAGAAGGGCTCGCCCTCCCGACACACTGTGTGTCTGTCTGTCTGTCTGTGTGCTTGTTAAATAAACCGGTATTTAAAACGCTGAAGGGGGGTGGGGCGAGGGGGGGAAACTGTCCGTCGAAGAAACGACGCGCTTTTCGGGACAGTCGTTTTTTTTTTTCGATTTTAATTCGTTACTTGTTTTTAAGGACTTAATTTCTTTTGGCTGGTTAAGAAAGTAGTTATTTTCATTAAACTGCAAAACTAATTAAACTCAAACGGGTAAACATTATTATTTACACACTCAATATGCAACAAACTGTTGGCATTTTGACAATTATTCAAAAATAAAACTATAGAATCACACTTAATATATATTAAATGCAGAAGAAATGTTATCAAACATTCAAGACAACCAAATTTTAAAGTAAATGTATATATCCGTGGGTACGCGTTGTGCCCATATCATATATAGTCCATTATTCATCGATAATAAATAAGCTCCGTATCAGGGCCAATGTCACCTAAAAGGAGTAAAAATCGCGATAAGAAATCTTTTATTTTAAAACAAGCAGCACATCCGCTCGGTCGGTATAACCACAAAACGACGAATGGGACCCTACTGTACCGGCCGAATATCCAATAAGGTGAAATACGTAATTAGCGAGAACAGGACGCTGCGTGTGTTAGACAGAGATGGTTGTTCTCACAGTAGCTGGGGACACACATAATATGGGGACATTTAAAACCAATTGGTCTCAAACAGCGTTCCCAGATAAGCACTGCCACTCTACACCTCGATTTATCGAAACACGGCTACTGCACGGCCCCTACCTAGGTGCTAACTGCTTGGGGGCAATGAAACCAACCCCCCCTACTATCTAATTTATTTTACCGCCCCCAATACTAATATTAGTTGTATGAAATATCAAAATTGTTTAAAAAAAATCTATTAATATATTAATTTCAAGATTTAGAGTGTATTTAGTGTGTTGTGTAGTATGTAGATGGTGTATAAAATATTACCCCTATCTTACAAATGTGTTTAAAAGTAATATAGGGGCATTCTACCGCGTCGAGACATAATATAAACAATTTGAATATAAGTTAAACCATAAAAAAGAAGCAATATATTTAATTTTACGGGGTGTATGTTACTTGAAAGACAGATATTGTTCGTATCGAATTACTCATGGACAACTTGTATACTCGTATATACATAATAGCATAACGTTACAATGTTGACCGGTTATTTCGGTAAGTAATATTATTACTTTCTGCCAAACTTGGTTCTATTTTCGATATTACGCCATTGTGCGTGTATGTGTGAACGCTCTAAAGGCAAAACTGTTGAAGGTAAAGTCAAGAAAAATTATTTATTTAGAAAAATAATTCCTAACCCTATTATATTGACATATCTCGAAAACGAGACGAGTTAGAGAAAAAGTGACTTGTATAAAAGTTAAAGCTATTTAAATTTCTAATAACTTTTGTTTGAAAAGTTTTTTAACAAATGTACTATTTACACTAAAAAATCACTATTGAAAATTATTATTTTATATTTAATCTATGAGTAGAAAAAAGCGATTTAATTTTTCTTTTACTGATATATCTCGAAAACGAGACGAATTAGAGTAAAAGTGACTTATATAAAAGTTAAAGCGAATTAAATTTCCAATAACTTTTGTTTGAAGACTATTTTGAAAAATGTACTATTTACAATAAAAAATCACTTTTGAAAATTATTATTTTATATTTAATCTATGGGTCGAAAAAATCAATTAAATTTTTCTTTAATTTTCCCTAAAGTATTTTTTTTTACACAGCCGCCATTTTGGCAATTTTGAACTATTTACACCAAATATTGGTATAAGTTGCAGTGAATTTTATACGCTTTCCAAATCTAGCATTAAAATTAAATTTAGATGACCCGTTCAGTAGATACGAGCTCGCCCGTTTAGTGGTGACCTAATCACACATTCCGCGTTATTTCGGAAAGTTACATATATTTTTGTGCGAAAAAAATATTTTTATGTAAACAAAAGACGAGTAATTAACTGGTCTAAATTAAAAATTGATACCTTTACCTTAAACTGAGAAAAAAATTCATAAATAATGTGTTCTTTTCTATTAAAATTTTTTAAGTTTCTTGACTCAGTAAATACATTTTTGTGTTAATTTCGCTTAAAATAATTAACGAGGCTCAATTTATGTATTGATTAAGAAAGTATTGGTTATAGTTTGAACATAGCGGTGTTCACATACTGGTTTTCTATAAATGGTGGACTTATACATGGTCATTTACATCAATTGAACATTTAAGAATCATTTTTGTTACTAGTAAACTTTATCGTTTATAATAGCGCTATTAAGCAGAGTTAAAATGGCTGCCGAGTCACAGGCGATTAACGATGTTGTTTTTCATTTATTTTTATTGTTTTTGCATATATACAGTGCTAATTATTCAACGTGTTTTATTAGATAATCTATATATATATATATATATATATATATATATATATATATATATATATACATATATATATATATATATATATATATATATATATATATATATATATATATATATATGTATATATATGTATATACTCGTATATATATGTATATACTCGTATATATATGTATATACTTGTATATATATGTATATACTTGTATATATATGTATATACTTGTATATATATATGTATATACTTGTATATATATGTATATATATGTATATACTTGTATATATATGTATATACTTGTATATATATGTATATACTCGTATATATTAATATATATATATATATATATATATATATATATATATATATATATATATATATATATATATATATATATATATATGGTTTTGGATAATTTTTAAGCGATATTTCAGAACGTAGACGTTAGTTTGCAGTTAGTGCCGGTGTTAAAGCGTCACTAATAGAGGCTCAGACTGCTGGAGGTTGGTCTCGGCGTAGCGATGTGTAATGTGATCGCTCCCGTACAACAGCTACCGTCCGACGCGCAACCATTCACATTATTTCACACTTAAAATTATTTTTAAGGCCACTTCTCGTATGTTCGTACGAACTGCGACAAATTTACAACGTTTACAATATTCGCGGAACACTAAAATCTACACTTTTTTATTATTTTTTGGAAATTATAATATTTCATAATTTTTTACGGCCCTTGGGTTAACAATACGCAAAAATCTTATAGACATAAAATATCTTAGAATTATTAGTAGAATTTTTAAGTGCTTTCATTATTTTAATAAGGGCAGTATTAAGGGGGGTTGTAAATTTTGGGGCCCTATAACTCGGGAAGTATACGGGCGATTGAATTTAAATTGTGAACGGATGTAAATAGGGTACTAAATAATATGTGTACCAAATTTGGTGTGAATCGGTCCGGTACCTTCAGAGTACTAGTGGGCACAAATTTGTTCTAACGAGCGAGTGACGACCGTTGGGACTACCGATCAAAAAACTATATTATTAATTATAAAATAGTTTCGGCTGACAAACTGAATGCGACTATAGAATGAATTTGCTTTTCATAATTCACTGAATACGTTTTTAAGAAACATTTGTCATCATTAAGGTGACCAGACGATAATAGAACCATAATATAATGGACTTAGGATATTTATGCCTCAAGTGCACTTAATTTTCGTGTGAAACTGAACGCGACAAAAGGTGACAGTGTGTCTTACCTCATTCTTGCCACAAAACTGTCGAAATAGAACTTAATAATAAAGATATCTGTCGATAAACTAAAAATATCGTAGATCCATTCATCCATTGGTACTGCCATTCAGTTACTGGTACAAAGGAACTGTATGGTTTCAAAAAAATGTCAAATTTCGGTAATATATCGCTGTTTTGGCCATTGTGACGTAGGCGGCTTCATTAATCTTCATTTGTAACAATATCCACTTGAACTTTGCTCAAATTCAATATTATAATATTTAATAATTTTTTACAACCTTTAGGTTAACAATACGAAAAAATCTTGTAGACATAAAATATCTTAGAATTAATAGTAGAATTTTGAAGTATTTTAATTATTTTTATAAGAGCAGTATTAAGGGGGGCTTTAAATTTTGGGGCCCTATAACTCGGGACGTATCCAAGCGATTTACAAGTTATATATATTTTTGGATTCAAGGCGACGAGACAAACACTTTTTATTAAGGACTTTTTTAAATCCGAGAACGCTACAGACATACAACCGAATCTTTCACTTTAGATGCACTTACGACAACTTCCAAAATTATTTATTAAATATTGCAATAGTTTTTTGATATTGTAGCGCAATTTATACTAACCAAAAATAGAAATTTGATCGCCTTATAAAATAAATAATTTTAAATTGACACTTTTGCAGTTATCTGCAATCAAAGCGGCCATTAAAAGTATTAAACCAAAGAACTGTAGGTGTTAAATTGTAGACAATAGCATGAATTGTATTATGGAACTTAAATGGCATTCACACCAGTGGTTCTCAAACAATTTTATTAATAAAATACTACACGGTTAGGTTAATATGCCCATATCATATACCGAATATAATTGAATCATTCAATTGGGGCGATATTTCATGTTATGGATACACCATTTAAATAAAGCATTTCCCTTATATGTATATATTAATTTTAAATGAATAATACATTAATAGTGACTATTAAAAAAATAAATTATAAATTATAATACTAATTCAAGAAACGAAGTCATGGTAACTACATATAAATTAAAACAGTAATTACAATTAAAAATTCGTTATTGTTTTCAAAGCAAAGTGGCTTTTCAATTCTAATTTGTGACCTGAAAGGTCAATTTCCAATCGAAGGTAATGGAATCGAATCAATATTACAGTCTATTGTTTTAAAAACAGAAAATACTTATATATTTTATAATTATTATATTCTTATACGTAATAAAACTTATTAGGACGTATGTGTCAATTAGTTGAACGCTCTACATCAAAAATTAAACTATTAAGTAGCGAAAAAAAAAAATCAGCGTCCCGCATTTGACGTTTCCTGACCCTAAATTAAATTACATTCGTTCCAAAAACATATATGTCGCTTAAGTATAACCTATTGCACACGTGTACAGGCGATTTTTTACAAAATTTATGTCTTTTACGTATAAAATAAATTATTAATTTTTATTAACAGTTTATTATGAATTGAACAACAATATTAACAATTAACGCCTGTATAAGCCTAGATTGGGCCTTAAACTTGCAATTATTAACAAAAATAATTTTTAAAAATACAATTTATGGCCATATTTTGAAAAATTGTAATAGCATTTCACTGTTTCGAATGCGCTGCCTCTATTGCGGTAACATTTGTAAACGCTGCGGTAAATATAATCAAATAATATTATAAATATAGATGTTAATAGTATAAGAAAGTCGAGTGAAGGCCACTACAGTTTTCGTTTTATTTATTTATGAACGACGTAAGTAACTGAAGGGCAATTCTCATAATTTTCATAATATTCAAATAAAATTTACATATATTTAAATCGAGGTTTAGTCGTTTTAAATGTGTGTGAGCTGCAAGCACCAATACACCAGCTTGCTCCAAACAACAACAAAAACAAAGCACAATTCAGTAAAAAGTTTAAAGCCTTTTGAAAATAATCCTAATCCATGAAATTTAAATATGTAAAATGGAGGTAAATGCCCAAATGGGGACAAGAATAATTGTGGCTGTCCCAACGTCAAGTCGCAGTGCACCATATTTGATGGACATAGAACACAAGCGCATCATGCTTAGTGGACAAATCTATTGTTTCAAATACTGCACGTATAAATAAGAGAACGCAGTTATTTAAATTGACGTTTGCGACAAGAAACCATTATACGTTGACCGTGATACAGTTCTCGGTCCCTATTCGCACGCCACAGCTCCTACACTGTAAATCAATGATGGTACAGCTTGATATATTAGCTAATTAGCGTGGACAGCTAAATAGGAACAGGTTGTCAATAGGCAAAAGATATTTAATATCCAGTCGCCTGAACAGAATTTCATTTTCCCAAATGTCCTACCGTATAAACATTAGAATTTTATTATTATTATTATCTAGATTATAAAAATTATTATTTACCTAAGCACCATTAGTTAAATAATAATTTCTATTTATAAATGAACTCCACTACATAGTTTGAGCTGCAGGCATTGGCACCTGTACGCTTGTTACCATTAGAAGTGAATCATATTACGATATTTATGCATTTATACACCAGTGGTTAAAAATGCTGTTTATATATTCCACTAAATAGATTGAGCTGCAGGCATTGGTACCTGTACGCTTGTTACCGCTAGAAGTGAATCAAATTACGATATTTATTCATTTATACAGCAGTGGTTAAGAATACTTTTTATATATTCCACTAAATAGATTGAGCTGCAGGCATTGGTACCTGTACGCTTGTTAGTGTTAGAAGTTAATCATATTTAAACACCATTAGTTAAATAATTATTTCTATATATATATATAAATGAATAAAATTGTAATTCCACTTAATAGATTAAACAGTGAGCTGCAGGCATTGGTACCTGTACGCTTGTTAGTGTTAAAAGTGAATCATATTACGGTATTTCTTCATATAAACACCATTAGTTAAATAATGATTTCTATATATATATAAAGGAATAAAATTATAATTAGACAGTGAGCTGAAGGCATTGGATGTACCTATGCTTGTTCTTTATTAAAATACAATTTGTTAAAAAATATTTACTATATATATATAACTGATGAATACAATTATAATTCCACGAAATAGATTAAAAACGGTGGTGGTGGCTGTCCCAACGGTGGTTGGTCCGTATTGTGCAGAGAAGAGTGCGGGCAGTAAAAATTAAAACAACAGCGTCATGTTTTACTATAGTTTATTTTAGTGTCGAGGACAGCCGTGTAAAATTAACGGAAATGGCGCTGTTATCAGTTTACACGGCGTACTAAAACACTGACTGGAGACTCTATTCGAAAATAGTTTGTGTAATTTCCGCCCGGGAGCCGGGAGCCACTTGTTATAATGTAATAATATAACAGTAGATAAAGCAGTAGCAGCAGCAGCCGCCTCCAAAAGAGCAAGAGCATGCGGCTGCTGCTCCTTTCCCTCCTGCTCTCCTACACTGTTAACAAAATTCACAACATTCCCTACATATTCACTCTATTGATTGCTGAATTCCTGCAATTTCGCCTGTCTATACATATATATATAAGTCAAAGGTGGAAGCATTGGTGCTTGCTCCAATGCCTATGCTGTTTTCTTTATGCAGTCACCAATAAAATTGTGATTAATTTGAAATATTTAATAATATAAATTTAAGGACATCTATGAGTGAGCTGGAAGCATTGTTGATTATTCAATCATATGAAGCTAGAAGCATTGGTGCTTGCTCCAATGCCTATGTTGTTTTCTTTATGCAGTCACCAATAAAATTGTGATTAATTTGAAATATTTAATAATATAAATTTAAGGACATCTATGAGTGAGCTGGAAGCATTGTTGATTACTCAATCATATGAAGCTAGAAGCATTGGTGCTTGCTCCAATGCCTATGTTGTTTTCTTTATGCAGTCACCAATAAAATGGTGATTAATTTGAAATATTCAATAATATAAATTTAAGGGAATCTATGAGTGACCTGGAAGCATTGGTGCTTGCTCCAATCCCTATGTTGTTTTATTATATATTTATTTAATTATAAAGTATTGTTATCATATAAATGTTCAAACTCGATATTCAAATTAAATTTAAAGATATTAAAATTTCCAACAATTTTAATGTATTAGAAAGTCGAGTGCAGGCTACTCCAGTTTTTTATATAATAGTTGTGGATTTTAATTTAAAGGTGCCATGATTTATTTATCCAAATTATGTACTATTCCGTAGGTTTAATATCTTATCTAATATCGATATTAAATTAATATATTTATAAGTAAATTAAACAGGCTTAACTACTGCCACACCTAATTTTTACTAGTTGTGGATTTTACTTTTCCGCTGTCGATGTCAATTTTAAATCATTATTTGTATATACAAATTAGACAGGCTCTACGGCCACACCTAATTTCTATATAAGGTTCTTCTTGCGCAATTATCTAGGGGCAGGTCTTACACTACCTTAATCCACCTCTAATCCACCACTAATCCTATTTGATCCTGAAGCAATTTAATAAATAAATAATTTTGTAAGAAGGTTCGTCGCTTACTGTACTGATTAGGTCTCCATGTTATAGCATAGGGAGTTTTATTCCCTATGCTTTTACATGGAGACTTCAATATTTAATTGTAAGTCAAATATTATTGATTAACGCCAAGACATATAGATTTAGTGCAAGCATTAATGCGTGCAGCTTGTTAATAGATAATTATAAGTAGATGAAAGCACCAATGCTTCCAGCTTGTAAAAAATTAAAAAGTTGATGCAAGCATTAATACTTCCAGCTGGCACATAAGGGCTTTAAAAATATTTGGAAATTATTTAAATTTAAACAAATTACAATTTTTTTAATTATTGCAAAGTACCAATGCGTCTAGCTTTAAAAAATCCACTCGTAGACACGTTTAGGTACAACGCACCAGTGCATCCAGCTCGCCTTTTAAGTAGTATATGTGATGCAAGCAGCGTATTTTAATTATTATGGCATTTTGGTTAACAATTTGCAAAAATGTTACAGATACACATTTTTTGTAAATTTTTTAATATCCAAAATTATGATATTTTATTTATTTATTTATGGCCTTTGGGTTAACAATATGAAAAAATCTTGTAGATATAAAATATCTTAGATTAATTAGTGGCATTTTTTAGTGTTTTAATTATTGTTATAAGGGGAGTATTAAGGGGGGTTTCAAATTTTGGGGGCTTATAACTTGGGAAGTGTACGAGCGATTAGATTAAAACTGCGTATGGGTTCAAATGGGATGTTAAATAATATGTGTAGCATATTTGGTATGAATTGGTCCGGTACCTTCAGAGGAGTAGAGGGCACAGATTTGGTATATGAGTTATATATATTTTTGGATTCAGGGCGACGAGACCAACACTTTTTGTTTATGATATTTTTGATTTCGACTATGTTACAGACACACACACGACTGATTTAATTGAGTTAAAAGATAGATGTGATTGTGTATTTTAACAGTGTAGGGCAGTTTGAAATAAGGGTAGTCGTGTACTGAATAGAATATCAGGGCAGAATGCGATGGGGTAATTTGCAGTTGTCGTGGGGTGTGCAGTGTGCAGGCGCAGTGAGCAGAGTGTGTATGGACTGCAGAGTAGTCGGTGACGCAGAGGCGTCGAGGAAATTACAGCCCCAGTGACTATCTTTCATTTTACGCCCGAAAATTTCTTATTCCAATTTCCCGTTTGTGTCTGTCAGTCGCGTTATATGAGTCATTTTCTGATAAGCGCGCCACAGGGCCCAACGTGCCGGAGCGCTATTATGTAGTAGAACTATTACACAAAGACTGTTATCGCACCCGAGCGCATTATATGTCATACGGTGGTTGAATTGGCCGAGAGCGGCGCTGCTCTGCGCTCGCAACTTACACCATGAATATACCTGCCGCTACCGCATAGACGCCCGTCCGTCGCCCGCTTCGGATAATTGAATCAAACATTTTGGTTGACAATATCGCTAAATTATCGCTCGCAGTTGTTACACCTACATTACTACTACCACACATTCGAATTTTACTTATTTAATTCCTTATTGTTATTGTATAAGGAATTAAATATAATAAACAAGCATATGTACATACACCAATGCCTACAGCTCTTCCCTAATGGATCAGTAAATGATCGCTAGCAATTGTTACACTTATATAACTACCACAGATTCAATTTTATTTTACATACAATTACTTAGGATTTAAAATATAATAAACAAGCGTAGGTGCATGCACCACTGCCTACAGCTCACATATTCTATTTATGGCTCAGTAAATTATCGCTGGCAATTGTTACACTTATATAACTATCGCAGATTCAATTTTATTTTACTTACAATTACTTGGGAATTAAAATATAATAATTAAGCATAAGTGCAAGCACCAATGCCTTCAGCTCGCCATATATTCTATTTATAGATCGCACTTGTTAAACCTATATAACAAATTGATTGAATTTTACTCTACTTATACAATAACTAAGGAATTAAAATATAATAAACAAGTATAGGTGCGCAAGCACCAATGCCTTCAGCTCACCATATATTCTATTTATAGATCGCACTTGTTACACCTATATAACTTGATTGAATTTTACGCTACTTTCAATAACTAAAGAATTAAAATATAACAAACAAGCACAAATGCAAGCACCAATGCCGTCAGCTCACCATATATTCTATTTATAGATCGCACTTGTTACACCTATTTAACAAATTGATTGAATTTTACGCTATTTTCAATAAATAAAGAATTAAAATATAACAAACAAGCATAAATGCAAGCACCAATGCCTTCAGCTCACCATATATTCGTTTGTTACACTTATTTAACTACCATAGATTCAATTTTACTCTACTTATACAATAACTAAGGAATTTAAATATAATAAACAAGCATGAATGCAAACACCAATGCTTACAGCTCACCATATAGATCGGTAAATTATCGATAGCAATTGTTACACTTATATAACTATCACAGATTCAATTTTACTCATACAATAACTAAGGAAAAAATATATAATAATTAAGCATAGGTGGAAGCACCAATGCCTTCAGCTCGCCATATATTCTATTTATAGATCGCTGGCAGTAGTTACACTTATATAACTACCACAGATTCAATTTTACTCTATTTATACAATAACTACGGAATTAAATATAATAATTAAGCATAGGTGCAAGCACCAATGTCTTCAGCTCGCCATAAATTCAATTTATGCAGTTTTAATTTCTAATACGCAGTAAATCATGTAATATTCAACGGAAATACACGTTTTGAGCCTCCCTGAACTATATAAAGTGTAGGCCACTCTAAATGAGATGCCTGAACACTATAGCTGTTCTGTACTATCGCGAGACGAGCTATACAGCTTACATTATTATTAACGTAGCAATAAAATTTTATTAAATCATGAATCTCGTTTAACTGTGCATCTTAATTAGCAATACTAATTAAACAGTGCAATTACGCTCAAGGTACGCATGTATTAAAAATATTGATAAGTCAATATAAAAGCTATAGCAATTTGAGAAAGAATTCTGTGCCATCGTTAAAGTAAATAACGAGAGAATATGCTAACAATTTAAATGCGTATAGTCGAGTGCGGGCCACTCCAGCTGTTTTTATCTTTTTGTGTTCCTTTTCGAAATCTTCTGTCAGTCCGCTGTTTAGCTACTATACCCATTAATTAGTCATTAAGAATGACAAGACAGGCACACAGACACAAACACATGTGTATGTCGACATGTAGTGCTCTGTCTCTGTCTCTGTTGGGCGGGCGCATGCGCATCAGAGACGTACGCGCATAACCTCAAAGTAACGACGCGTACACTCACTTGACTTTTTTATTTGCCTTTTTCAACCGTTAAACGGTGAATAGTTAATATGACACCAGTCTAAATGGACTCATATAAACGGCACAGACACACACATGACACACCGTCGCTGCTCTCTGCTCTGCTCGCTGTCCAAACTTAAAAGAGTGATAAATGGATTTTTAGGTTATTTTTGGGGGTACTTTACTTAACGCTACAGAACCGTACTTATATCAGTTACATTATTAATCAAATTCTTTAAGATTGGTTCTTTTTTACTTTCTTTTACCGAAGTAATAAGTTAGTCTTGTTTAATGAAACTAAAGCGTTTTTTAGTTATTACATTTATTTAACGTTTCGGTATGCTTTATGCCATCTTCAGGAGTCTACAATACAATTGCAATGCTTCCATTTACGTATTTTCTTTTTAATATTGAAACTATTTTTTATACATACTTAACTTACTTAAAATAGTCGTTTAACTTTAAAAAATTATTTAACTTTCTTATAAATAAATATAACTATCGGTTAACAACGTAATTACGTTTCTGAAATGGCGTAAACTGAATCAGCGTAACATGAAACCAATTATACTATTAACGTCCTCAAATTAAAGCTATTTTTATATAGAAATGGATATATATAATACATTTATAATAAATAGATTTACGATTTAATAGAGCAAAATTATATATCGTATATTTTACGCAAGTACGATTTATTAACAGTAAATAAATGGTGCATTTATGTAGCTTATACTGTAATGTGATTTATTTATATGAAATAAAGTATATTTAAGGCTAGCAAATATAGTATTTATTTAATATAACTCTACAAAATTGATTAGAATATATTTTTTTTTCTCAGTATATATAATATATACACTGTTAAAAATAATAGTTAATCATTTATTTATGAAATAAATCACGAATAAAATTAATAAATGCAGTTCTTTGATATTCGATAAGTAGGTAATAAAAATCAAAGACGTATAAATGAAAAAATGGCGTTTTCGGTAATGTACGAGTAACCAAGTGTATTAACCACTTACGACCGCAACTTACAAGTGTTTTCCGACGTAGATTTATATACGGCAGTGACAGATCCTAAATATCTATTAGCTGGGATGGCTGCGCGAGACATACCACTGAAAAACATATGTGTCCAAGTTATTTTTAACGCGACAAAAAGTGTAAAGCGTTGAAAAAAAATTGGTGGCGTTTGTATAAATTCCATTTGACACTGTAACATGCGAAAGCCTATTAGTTAAAGTTGCTTTGCATAGCAAATTTTATGGGGCCACAAACACTTTTATTAAAACAATAATTATATCGTTAACTACTCGCTTTTAAGACACTGCGAACATATTTATTACACTAAATTGTTAACACGTCTGCATGTTGCTGGTAACGCATATCATACACAGCTAATATTGCCTTTTTATTTGTGTCTACTAAGAATTAAATATTAAGTGCCCTATTCTTGAAAATATTATTGCCACTTTTTGTCCCTACGCCAATATCTCTAAAACGGCTGCACTTATAGCAAAAATAGTTACGTACAAAATGAAACATATTAATATTTTACACAACTTTTGTATGAAAAATTTCTTCAAAAAATGTACCAGTTACGAGAAAACTGCTACAGAAAATCTTAAATAACATATATATGTGTCTTTTTGTTCTATCTCCAATATCTCTAAAACGGCTGCACTTATAGCAAAAATAGTAATGTACATAATTAAATATATATATATATATATATATATATATATATATATATATATACATATATATATATATATATATATATATTGATTCCAAAAATGATAATTAATGTGATGAAAAACCATTAGAATTTGAGTTGGCGCGATTTGAAGTTGATAAATTGTAAATTTCCATATATCTCGAAAACGGTGCATCGTATCGCGCCGTCGTTAACAGATTTGAGTTCCCCGATATTTAATTACTCTAAAAACTTACTTTCAGTCTGTTTGAAAAGAAAAAAATTTTGGACACATTTCACAAAACAATTTTAACTTGAAATGTTTATCAAACTTTGCGAATTTTTTCCGACCAAACCATAAATGATAGAGAGTTGAAATTTGGACAGTCAAACAACCTATAATTAGTGTATATTGTCAAATTTTTTCAACTTAATTGGAATAATATTACGACCTCCACAGCAAACCGCGTGAAAAAACAGTGAAAATGGTCGATTTTCGCAAAAACGCATAAATATTTTTGAGTTTGACATATATTTAGATTAATTTGAGTACGCTGATTCCAAAAATGCTAATTAAAGTTATGAGAAACCGTTAGAATTTGCTGTTAGCGCGATTTAAAATTGATAAATTGCAAATTTCCATATAACTCGAAAACGGTGCATCGTATCGAGCCGCAGTTAACAGATTTGAGTTCCCCGATATTTAATTACTCTACAAACTTACTTTCAGCCGGTTTGAAAAGAAAAAACATTTTTGGACACATTTCACGGAATTTTTTTAACTTGATTTTTTTTCAAACTTTGCGATTTTTTTCCAACCAAACCATAAAAGATAGAAAGTTGAAATTTGGACAGTCAAACAACCTATATTTGGTGTATATTGCCAAATTATTTCAACTAGATTGAGGTAATATTACGACATCCACATATTATATATATATATTTACAACATACCATTTTGTTGAGAAGCAGAAATGAAGGACAGCAATTCATAATACACGAAAATCGTTTATAGAATTCACTAACAATAAAAAGAAACATTCACACACGACAACATCTCACTACTGACTTGAATATACAATAATAAAACTTACTAACAAATTAAAATCACTGCATAGGTTTGTTGAAACTTGTTCAGATAATCCAATTAACAGGGCGAGCCGAGCCGAGCCAGTGTAAACACCGGCCAAACATTTGATTTCTTGGCTTATTATATACAAAGATAAACCGAACTGTGTATATTATAGAGTAGAAGTTGATGCAAGCATGAATGCTTACAGCATGACACGGATTGTTTCGTTTCACTTATATATTCATTGCGGCAAATTGCAATGCTATATAATTGATTCCAAAAATGCTTATTAAATTGTCGAAAAACTATTAGAATTTGCTGTTAGCGCGATTTAAAGTTGGGAAAATGCAAATTTCCATATAACTCGAAAACGGTGCATCGTATCGAGCCGCCGTTAACAGATTTGAGTTCCCCGATATTTAATTACTCTAGAAACTTAGTTTCAGCCGGTTTGAAAAGAAAAATTTTTTGGACACATTTCAAGGAATTTTTTTAACTTGATTCTTTTTTCAAACTTTGCGAATTTTTTTCGACCAAACCATAAAAGATAGAGAGTTGAAATTTGGACAGTCAAACAACCTATATTTAGTGTATATTGTCAAAATTTTTCAACTTAATTGGAATATTATTACGACATCCACAGCAAACCGCGTGAAAAAACAGTGAAAATCGACGATTTTCGCAAAAACGGTAAGGGGTACCCCTTGACATTTTTTTGGAAAAAAAATCGCATAAATATTTTTGAGTTTGACATATATTTAGACTAATTTGAGTACGCTGATTCCAAAAATGCTAATTAAAGTGGTGAAAGACCGTTAGAAATTGCTGTTAGCGCGGTTTGAAGTTGGGAAAATGCAAATTTCCATATAACTCGAAAACGGTGCATCGTATCGAGCCGCCGTTAACAGATTTGAGTTCCCCGATATTTAATTACTCTAGAAACTTAGTTTCAGCCGGTTTGAAAAGAAAAATTTTTTGGACACATTTCAAGGAATTTTTTTAACTTGATTTTTTTTTTCAAACTTTGCGAATTTTTTTCGACCAAACCATAAAAGATAGAGAGTTGAAATTTGGACAGTCAAACAACCTATATTTAGTGTATATTGTCAAATTTTTTCAACTTAATTGGAATATTATTACGACATCCACAGCAAACCGCGTGAAAAAACAGTGAAAATCGTCGATTTTCGCAAAAACGGTAAGGGGTACCCCTTGACATTTTTTTGGAAAAAAAATCGCATAAATATTTTTGAGTTTGACATATATTTAGACTAATTTGAGTACGCTGATTCCAAAAATGCTAATTAAAGTGGTGAAAGACCGTTAGAAATTGCTGTTAGCGCGGTTTGAAGTTGGGAAAATGCAAATTTCCATATAACTCGAAAACGGTGCATCGTATCGAGTCGCCGTTAACAGATTTGAGTTACCCGATATTTAATTAATCTACAAACTTAGTTTCAGCTTGTTTGAAAAGAAAAAAAATTTTGGTCCCATTCCACGACATTTTTTAAACTTGAAATTATTATCAAACTTTGCGAATTTTTTTCGACCAAACCATAAATGATAGATAGTTGAAATTTGGACAGTCATACAACCTATATTTGGTGTATATTGTCAAATTTTTTCAACTAGATTGAGGTAATATTACGACCTCGACAGCAAACCGCGTGAAAAAAGAGTGAAAATCCCGGATTTCACTGAAAATGTCCCAGTTACGAGATGCGAACTTCTTCTGCAATTTCTCTGACAGTCAATTGACTGCGCGTAGACTTAATTATTTCAAACATTTCTTTATTTAACTTTAAACGCAGCTTAAACAAACGTCAATTAACGAAATTTACTGCCAATTTCAATTTAATGACGTAACTAATTTAGTTTTCAGTTAGTAACAATAAAAAAGGTTTGCGCATGATTGAGTTAGCAACGTGTTTTTGCGTTAAGGGCGACCAACCAGCAATTCGCATGAGCAAAAATCAAATAAAATGGGTTGTAAATCATTTGGTAATAGCATTTGCGAATAAGCCGAACTTTAATTATATATATATATATATATATATATATATATATATATATATATATATATATATATATATATATATATATATATATATATTCAGTTAAGCTAATCTACATAAGGCATTAAACGCGAGGCTTATTATATATATCATTTTTGTCTTCAATTTAACGCACAGATCTGAAGAGGGGCTTTATGTAAAAATATGCAAAATTATTTTCTTACGTTGGCGTGCGACAATATTAAAGAAATTTGAATACTACAACTTCATCTGGGATTTTATTAAATGGATTCACTTTATGTATAATTGATATTACTTTGATATATAAAAAAATATGTGGAGTGGTCTGCACTCGAAATATACCCCTATTAATCCACAGTAATACTGTGAACATATTTTTCGTAGCAATTATCTCGTAACTGGTACATTTTTTGCAAAAACTTTTCAAACCAAAGTTGTGTAAAATATTAATATCTTTAATTATGTACATTACTATTTTTGCTATAAGTGCAGCCGTTTTAGAGATATTGGAGATAGAACCATAAGAAACTAAAATAAGATATTTATGATTTTCAGTAGTAGTTTTCTGGTAATTGGTACACTTTTTGCAAAAACTTTTCTTACAAAAGTTGTGCGAAATATTAATATCATTAATTATGTACATATCTATTTTTGCTATAAGTGCAGCCGTCTTAGAGATATTGGAGATAGAACAATAAGAAACTAACATAAGATACTTTGGCCGTTAGAAAAACGTCTAGCGGTCTCGTTTAGTAACCACCAGAACTACTAGTTACTTGGCAGTAAACAGGGGGCAGCAGTAACTGTGAGTACAGTAGATACATAAGGTACCTAGAGTACTAGGCTCCGCCTTTTGCGGTGGCATCGACCAATCAATATCCAGCATTTTGTTTATAGTTATAAATTAAAATACAATAGAATTAGAGTTATTTATGGCCTTTTTAACGTAAACAATGTTATGTTTAAAGCCATTTCCTTTCTGGAAGGTTATCTTTAAAGTGCTCAAGTGCTCAAGGTTTAAATACAACGTTGAGTTTGAATTGGTAGTTCAATTGTTAGATAATAGATGGCTAATTTGTGTATAAATTAAATAGATATTTTATTATTATATTGATTATTTATAGGTATTAAATGATTTAAAATTTGTTTTAATTATTTAGTGTAATGGATTTTATGTTTTGTTTATTATTTATAATTTGTGTGCCAATGTGAGTGTAGGAATCTATGTTATCTGACGTGTAGTGTCACAATTGGTAAAACATTTTTTTCTGTCAAAGTGTCAAAATTTTCGTACGGTGATAATCAGTTTGTTCAAAAAATTATTATGAAATGTCGTTGAGGACAAAATTTTTAACTTTTGTCGAAGTAATGCTAAGGGTGCCACCGCTGTTCCTTATCGATGAAATACTAAAAGTGGGGCTCGGATTGCACGAATATACCGAGGATGATTTGGCAACCGAATTTGCCCAAAACGACGTGACCACATCGTATTTTAATAATTATTCGACCGCGTACATCGCCTCGGACCCATTGTTTTACAGATACCTGATCATATCTCTCACCAGATTGACTCTCGGGACATTAGGTTGGTATTTTTTTTATAAACATTTGCTTCGAAAACCAAAGTTCATTATTTTAATGAGCGATGAATTGTATATTTCTTGCAATTTATTAATATTCACGCCGTAATTAATTCAACAATGTGGATTTTGTTGCTACAAATATTTTCATTCCAAATTATAACCTCATTAACTGATAAATTATTAAAAATATTTACTAATATTAAGTACTTTCTTGAATCAACATTATTTAAATAATTGTTACAAAATTAACTTTAATAAATTGTGTCGAAGAGGACGTCGACGTGTGAAACGGGGTCATTTTTTAAAAATTCATCTATATGACCCTATTAGGGGCACCAAAATATATTAAAAAATAACGTATTTATTCTATAAGTCACTTTGTATTAACTACTTTAAAGCACACAGGTACCAGGTACATTAATATATATATACCTGTATGTATATTGATTGTACGAAACTATTTTGAACCCCTATCACGTACGTATAAAAGAGCCGTTAACATTTTCCATAGCGGTTTAGCTTACTTATAAGGCGAGCTGGACGCATAGGTGCATTATATCTAAGCTTGTTTTTAAATAAAAATAATCTACAAACAATTGTAAAACTTTTTATATCTATAACATTTTTTTTAATTGTTAACCTAAAGGCTATTATCGCATCGCATTACTTATAAGGCGAGCTGGACGCATAGCTGCGTTATATCTAAGCTTGTTTTTATATCAAAATAATCTACAAGGAATTATTAAACTTTTTATATCTATAACATTTTTTCAAATTGTTAACCTAAAGGCTATAATAATTAAAATTGCTCGCATCGCATATATTACTTATAAGGCGAGCTGGACGCATTGCTGCCTTTGTACCTAGGCTTGTTCTTTGTTGTATTCAAATTAAATCCTTTCATACGCATCACCTTTGTGCTCTAAAGGGGCCTATAAAACTGACTTATAGAAATAAATATTTATATATACATACGTATAAGTAGATATACTGTCCAATTTGGAACGATAAGTAGAAATATATTGGAAGTTCCAAAACGCCCAATAACACATTTGTTCTGTTCCAGGATGCATCGCCGCCCTCTGCCTGTTTATCCTCTGCACCAAACAGCTAATGATCGTCTACACATACCTAATAAGCGTCGGCATCGTCTTCATATCATACTGGACCAACCTAAGCACCGCGAAATCAGTACAAACAATGACCCCAGACACCACCACCACCAGTTTCCTGGAAGACCTACTATCCCTAAACATCCAACGGATCCTCGAGGCGTCAAGCCCTGCCACCCTAATCCTACAAAACGCCCTGTTCCAAGGCACCCTCGCCTTCATCTTCTGCGACATCCACATGGGCCCCAGATCGCCCACTTTACAAAAACTCATTCCGATCACATTCCTCGTGCCCTCGATTCTCTACATCCTTCCATTACCCCCAACTATCTTAAACCATTCCCCAGTCTTCTCATCCTTGCTCCCACTTGCCTTAGTCACATACGTGTTATGGTCATCTGTGTTCTTCGTCATCCACACCTTGTACAACGGTTACCTGCACGCCCGAAGCATGGTCACCAACTTTGGCATGTCAGCTTTAGTAGAAACTGAATGGGTGCGCCTAAACGTCCCGTCAGTACTTCGCACATTCTGGATTCTACGCGTTCTAGAACATACTGGATTGTTCTTCCATAATGGCGATTGGTCCTTAGTGGACGTACAAGGATTAACTCCTTTGTTCCGGTTGACGAAAGCTTCCATGATTAGTGGCTGTGAGACATTAACAGCAGTGCTTGGGATGACGAGTATCGTCTCTTATGTTTGTCACCACATCGGAAGATTCTTCCAGTGGGTTCTATTAACAGAAGACGAAGAAGACAAGAGTATTGGAACAGTTTCAGCCATCTTGTTTTACATCCTAGCGCTACAGACTGGTCTAACGACATTAGAACCTGATAAACGTTTCGTTCGTTTATGTCGCAACTTCTGCTTATTATTCACCGCTTTACTACACTTTATCCATAACATAGTTAATCCTTTGCTTATGTCCTTAAGCGCTAGCCATAATCCAAGTGTTCGACGCCACCTACGAGCACTTAGTGTCTGTGCATTCCTGGTTTTATTCCCGGTTGGGCTCCTAGGCTGGTTATGGACGCACCACGAAGCTTCTACCTGGCTCCTAGCTGTATCAGCATTCAGTATCGAAGTTATAGTTAAAGTAACTGTATCCCTAATGATCTACACTTTATTCTTGCTAGATGCACGTCGAGAGACATTCTGGGAGCGCCTAGACGATTATGTTTACTATATACGTGCATTTGGCAATACGGTTGAGTTCTTCTTTGGCATTTTCTTGTTCTTTAACGGCGCCTGGATTCTAGTGTTTGAGTCTGGAGGTGCTATAAGGGCGGTAATGATGTGTATCCATGCGTATTTTAATATTTGGTGCGAAGCAAAGGCTGGATGGTCTGTTTTTATGAAGCGGAGAACTGCTGTCAATAAGATTGAATCACTTCCAGAAGCCAAACCAGAACAGTTGGAGCTGTTGAATGATGTCTGCGCGATTTGCTATCAGGAGATGCAGAGTGCGAAGATCACTAGGTGTAAACACTTTTTCCATGGGGTGTGTTTGAGGAAGTGGTTGTACGTCCAGGATCGGTGTCCGCTGTGTCATAAGATTCTGCATAGTATAGATGGTGATGAGCAGAAGGAGGAGACTGGGGGGGAGGCGAGAGAAGGAGAGGTGGAAGAGGAGGATTATAGGTGATTGTGAATTATGTGCATTGTAGAAAACGTTGTAAATATATTATTTAGTTAAAACAAATGAGTGATGGATTTTATTTTTGGTGTTTCGACTATTTTTTAAGTATAGGACTGTAAATAATCGTTATAATACACTGTAAAAATCGTTACCCATTTAGAATTGCAAAACTGTTTTCCCTAAATTCATTCAAATTGAATTCCAAGCGGTTTGTTTGTAATTTTGTGTGATGTTTTTTACAGTGTAGTACACGATACATTTCATTTGACGACAATCTGTTTTTTTTTATACGTTTTGGTTCATTTAATTTAAATAAAATTTCTTTGTGTTTAAAGAAATGATTGTTAAATATATGTTTATTTTGATATGTTTATTTATATGTTTAAAACAATTCGCATTCCGACGTAAAGTAAGTAAATTTTCAACCACGTTTACTGTACCATATGGAAAAACAGAATAGATAGAATAATATTTATTGTAAATATACATATATATATATTTTGCTTCATTCGTTGATAGTTATTTATCCACAAAACTCCTTAAATCCAAACCTCTGATCTAATTAGTTAAAAATCAATTCCCGATAATTCGATAACAAATAATAACTGGAGCAACGACAACTTGTAATAGTTCGCACCACTGTTGTACGATCAGCACGTTCAAAATTCGCCTTGACCACTTCATAATATCGTCCATCACTAATATAAACAATAAATTCGATTAACGCACCAAATTCTCTTCATTTCCTTTCTCATAAACAGTTTCATTCGACGAGTTATGGGCTAAATAGACCCGGTAGAGCGCAGCTCTACCGGGTCTCGACTTACCTTAAAACTAAACAACGCAATTTTAAACATTTAACTCTTAACGTATCGATAGCTTTCTGACTTTTGTCCGAGAATCTTAAATTCTCGGGGTCCCAACGTAATTCCAGACGTTCCAGCATTGGGCAATTGTTAGCTATGCCCTCCATTAACTGGTCCACTAGTATATTGACACCTAGACGTTCGTTAGTGCCCATAATTAAAATCCTGGAATAGTCACGCGTAAGATTTACTATGGTCATGAAAATGATGTATATTTACTTGGCATTTGTCATTATCGCCAAAACACTTTGCCAAAGTGAGTCTGTGATATGGCTCATCCCTGACAAACTTAAACTCCATAACTGGTGGCCATGTTTCGACAGAAACCTATGGAGGGCTTCGTCTGTCAAATTGTCAGAACTGTCTAAGTCCAGGGCTACCTAATTATAGTTTATTGTTATTAGAGTTGTGCATTTATAATCCAGGTTTGTTTTATTGGAAGGTATGCTCCCCTGAGTACACAAGCCTAACAGTTGTACAACTATAAGGGAATCTGTTTGACAATCCAGAGGGTATATAACGATGGTTGACAATTAGAAATACTTTAGCAAATGTTTAGGGTTCCCAATTGCCATACAAGCCCAACAGTTTTACAACTATTTGGGGATCTCTTTGTTTGACAATCCAGAATTAGAAATACTTTACCAAATGTTTAGGGTTAACAATTGCCATACAAGGCCGAACAGTTTTACAACTATAAAGGGATCTCTTTGTCTGACAATCCAGAGGGCATTTGACGATGGTTTACAATTAGAAATACTTTACCAAGTGTTTAGGGTTCCCAATTTCCATCCAATTCTTCAAAACGGAGTCATTAAAGCCGTTTAATTGACCAGCGCTTAAAAACCGTAAATTTGGGATTCTAGTCAACATATCTATAAGACATTCCGTTGATAAATCTGTAGCGGTTATGTCCAGTTCTTGTACCGAAGATTTCTCCCATTCAACTTGCATAACATGTTCACTTTTCAAACCTTAAAATGTATTTAAACTATTTAAATTGTCGAGTGCAGACCACTATAGTTCTTACTAGTTCCATTCATTAAAAGACAAGTTAATCGTCGACTCCTTTGAAATAATGTCTTCATTGTTGAACCAGTAACTTTGTTACAGAAATTTACGGCTAAGCATTCAAGCTGGAATATTGTTTTAATTTTATTTATATTCGACCTGAGGTCACTCTAAAGGACCTACCTGGATGCAATTCGAGCTGAATGCATCAATGTGGCTGTCGTCTACAAAGTTTATACCGTATAAATTGATCACACGTAAATTTGGGGTGGCCCCCTTCAATTTATGTACGTTTATAACTTCGTAGATTTCCTCTTCCTCCTCTTCGACCTTTTCATAAGTTCCAATTAGGTGCAATATTTCTAGGCCATTTATAAAATTATAGATCTTTCTCATGAAACCTTCCATGAAAATTACCTTAAAGGATTTTTATTTGTATTAAAATTAAACTTCAGTTAAATATTTTTAGTGTAAATTAGTCATTGTATTGTTTTAAGTGTTTAATATCACGATTAATTTTTTTACGAGTATATCACGTATGACCTTGGGTCTGTATCCGTCTGACTACGGAATGTTAAATTTAATTGTTTGCTAAGTTATGTCATTTTAAAATATAAATATTTAGTAATTATTTGCATTTTTACTTCCTTGGACGAAGTCTATTTAGGAAATATATTCATTTTAACGGAAACACATACCCTTGAACAAGAATAACAACCAGAAACAGTAGTTTATTCATGCAATATAGTCAATATCGTGAAAACGGCACGAATTTAAGAGTAAGTAAATCAATTCTTCCAGATGGACCCGGTAGCGCAATTATACATTACTCCCAAATGGACCCGGTAGAGCGGCGCTCTACCGGGCCTATTTGGTCCATATAATTGTGTAAAACGATAACGGCACGAGTTAAACAAAAGTAAATCATGTATTACTATAAATAAATAGTTTAAACAATGCCTTTTATTTATTACGAAAACCATTTAATGTCTTCTAAGAAAGAAATGTTAATTTATTATTATCTAATAACTTATTTATGATAATAATATCCTGTAAGCTAATAATATACGGCGATAAAAAGTTGGTTGATTTTGATATGGATTTTTTCTGTGACATATCTAACTTTAAGCGTAGTTTATTGATAATATTTTGTAATATTAATAAGCAAATATTGTACATAATTTAAAGTTAATTGTTTCGTAAGAATACTACGTTTTTGCAGCGTATTAATAACAGTGTAGAGTTCCTCAAGGTTTAGTTCCTTTGTGACCGTGCAGAAGAACAGTTGACTGTTAAGAAATAAAATCGTATTTAATTTAAACCCGGTTTAAAATCAACGAAAGGGTAAGTTAAATATATTTTAATTATCTATTGTTTTATTGCGGTTTTTAATTATTTGAAAAAATGTTAGATATAAAAATCTAATATTTTTTATGGCCTTTGGGTTAACAATATGAAAAAATCTTGTAGACATAAAATATCTTAGAATAATTATTAGAATTTTTGAGTGTTTTCGTTATTTTTATACGGGCAGTATTAAGGGGGGTTTTAAATATTGGGGCCCTATAACTCGGGAAGTAAACAAGCGATTAGATTTAAACTGCGAGCAGATTCAAATACGATGTTAAATAATATGTGTAGCAAATTTGGTTCAAATCGCTTCGGTACCTTCAGAGGAGTAGAGGGCGACGACTAACATCCAAGTATATATGTTTTTGGCATTTTTTACAGCCCTTAGGTTATCAATATGCAAAAATCATGAAGATATAAAATATCTTAGAATTATACGTGGAATTTTTTGGTGTTTTAGTTATTTTTATACGGGCAGTATTAAGGGGGGCTACAAATTTTAGGGGCCTATAACTCGGGAAGTATACAAGCGATTAAATTTAAATTGTGCACGGATATAAATGGGATACCATATAATATGTGTAGCAAATTTAGTGTAAATCTGTCCGGTACCTTCAGAGGAGTAGAGGACACAACATACAAGTATATATTTTTGGATTCAGGGCGACTTTTTGGGAATGTTTTTGATCCAAGAATGCTACAGACACACGACCGCTTTAACTTCTTCGGTAGTTCGTACGATTTAATACTTTTTATACCAAAACATATTAACCAAAAGGCCATAATAATTAGGCACCGAATCATGTTTAATTCTAATATTGATTTTTTATATAGTCATGAGTTCTACAGAGCAAAAGGGAACAAGTCCAAAGCAAGCGGATCAAAAAGAGAACGAAATCGATTTTGGAGCTATAGAACCTGAAAAACAAACCCAGGCGCCTCCCGTGCACACTAGAATGATCCTAACGGCTGGGCCTAATGACCCGTGCCCGGATGGGTACCAAAAAAATGACGAAGGGGAATGTGTGCCCATATTCCAATAGTTTAAATTTAAATACTTTATAAACATTAACAAATTTATGTTAAATAATGTATTACCAATAAAACACTTTAACACATTTAATACGTACCTCAGATAAGCAAATGCACAGGTATTTGAGTTTCGTGGGAAAGGCTTGCATTTCGCTGAAATCATGAAGCTGCATCGCAGTCGAGAAATCCAGTAACATGTGAGTTAAATTCGGGCATTTATTTGCTAACTCATGAAGCACAGTGTGAGTTATTAACTCGATCCCTAACTCAATATACCTCAAACTTGGCCCAAACCGAATACTTATTAAAGCCAAAAGGGACTCTAAAGACCCGACATGAAGTCCAGAGATTTCTGGCCGTAACGAAACATTTTTCCACAACTTTGTGTCGTACGCAATCAACCGCCATTTTTTACAGACCCGGGCCATTCGGCAGATCTCTCGATGGGTCAAATAACAGAATATGTTCAAAAGGACCTTATCGGGGAGTTTTTCTATGGTCTGAAACAAACATATAATTAGTTTAATGTCCTTTTCCATAATTACATTCTTGGACGAAGTCCAATAACAAGTATTGTAGTTGGGCATTTTTTTGTAGCTAAACTGAACAGATATCTAGTTTCGTGATAACGTCTGTGTATGTGAAAATGGTCTTAGAGCATAAAGGAGACATATCCACTCAGTAAATTTAATTATAATAGCCTTTTGAGTAACAATTTCAAAAATTGTAAAATTATAATATTTAATATTTTTTTACGGCTTTTAGGTAAACAATATGCAAAAATCTTGTAGATATAAAATATCTTAGAAATATTAGTAGAATTTTTTGATGTTTTAATTATTTTTGTAAGGGCAGTATTAAGGCGAGTTTTAAAATTTAGGGCTCTATAACTCGGAAAGTATACAAGTGTATATTGGTATATTATTTTTAGGGCACAACAGTGCTATATCCCTACATTATATGTCAGGGGCGTACCCGTTTAAATTACCGTGTTAGCAAAAGGACTTAGAACAGTCCCATCTGATAGGTACACTGTATTTGCTTCTAGGGCCAATTGCCCCCAAATATCAGGCGACAAATCCATAATTACACTTAAACTACGCACAATTAACAACTATTTCAATATTAATTCAATATTTTGCACTTAGTTTACACGAATTATTTTACGCTACGGTTGAGTTGGTTCTACATTATTTTCGTGTTAGCGTCGAATTCTCTAGATCCAAATACCCGAAAATAACTTCGAGAGGCACGTGATGTCACAACAATTGGTTTTTTATTTTGTGTATTTACCTGATTATTTTGAATTTTGAAACGGCGCGGATTTTTAACTGTCAAGAAAACGTGGTTTAAAAAACAGATGTGTTTATAATTAAAATTATTTCAATGTATAATTAGACTTGCGATGTTCTCTGTGGTATAAATCTATTTTTAATTTAAATTCAAAAGCCGGGTATACAATTTCCAATATTTATTGAGTGAATATACGTAAATAGTGATTCATATTTAGTGGTGACGTGTTCCCTGTACTTTAAAATAATTCGTAGTGACGTGATAAATATATGTTTAATTTAATAATAATATAAACCATTTTCCTTAATTTAAAACTAGTAATTAATTAAAAACGGCCTTGGAGCGTAAACGTGACTTGTCCTGAAAGGATAAAATGTCGAAGCATATTTTTATGCCATAAATAATACTTTAATTAATAATTTGGGGTTTATTTATTTATTTATATGGTTAAATTCAGGAAAATAATATACGTACCGGTTTTTTCCGTTGGCGAAAACTCCCGTTACCGTCATCACGACTTAACACGGCCCTGTCAACGGCTAAAGCATCCCACATGGTTTAAATAACAATACTTAATCGTTTTAATTAACAATAATGATTAACTAAACAATCACTTAATAATATTCACAGTTAAAAATACGAATTTAAAGACTGCCTTTTACAAAACACTAATTAACACTAACATTAATGAGTGTTCAAAAATAGTATAGCTGAGACCAGGGCCAGCGTTTTATGTCTAACATCAACTATACTACAGTTCGAAAATGATTTTTATCTGTTTGCTAGCCAAATATTTCAGTGCCAAAAACATATTAGCACAATAGTAAATAAAAACCAATTTTTTTTTCGCTTTAAATCCTGTTGTGTGAAAGCTGGACGCGCTAGCGCTTGCATTCTATTTATAATTAATTTTTTTGGGAAAGCAGCATGCAATAATGCATGCATATCTGTCTGTGCTGCCAGCACTAGGGCCTATATGCTTGTTTAAAGTATACAACATTATAATTTAATTATTGTCAACTCTTTAATATAATAATATATTTCTTATAATACAAATTAAAGGATAATCTAATATACTGTTGTCCGCTGGACGCATTGGCGCTTGCATGCTTGTTATAATTTGATCTATTTCTAATTCGTGTTTTGGGAAAGCTGCAAGCAATAATGCTTGCATATATGTATAGATTTAATTTAACCTTTTATTATATTTGTTTTACCTCTTTCTGAGCTGCCAGCACTGATGCATGTATGCTTGTATAAAGCCTACAACATTATAATTAAATTATTTTACATTTCCATTATATAAATTGTTTTAAATTGTGTATAACAGAATAATTTCTGGGTCCGGTTATAAATCGGTGTTCTCTGATTTATCATGGCGGCCAGACCCACCGCACTTCCCGCCAACATTCTGATGCATCGGGCTCCATACATATTTTTCTGTATAATTCAAACTAATTTGGGTGTAATACTTTTAAAAATCATATCTCCGAAACTAGACGATAAAAAATTAAAAAAAAATACTGTAAGGACTAGAATATTATAATCTTGCAGAAAAAAAATAAAACAGGGCACTTGCATCATGTACAAGGACATAGTAATAAAATAACCCTATTAACTACACTTGCAACGTCCTTAACTTAACACAAGAAATACTAGGGGAGCATAACTTCATAATTTCTTGACGTGAATAGTTTAAAAAATCATATCTTCGAAAATAGACGATATAGGAAATTTAAAAAAATACTGTAAGGACTAGAGTTTTATAATCTTTCATAAAAAAAATAAAACAGGACACTTGCATTATGTACATGGACATAGTAATAAATCTACACTTGCAATGTCTTAAACTTAACACAAAAAATACTAGGGAAGCATAATGTTATAATTTCTTGACGTGAATAGTTTAAAAAATCATATCTTCGAAACTAGACGATATAGGAAATTAAAAAAAATACTATAAGGACTAGAATTTTATAATCTTGGATAAAAAAAATAAAATGGACACTTGCAACATGTACATACATAATAAATATATATTAGAATTTGGAATGTACTTAAAGCACATGGAAATTGTAGAATTATGCTAGTTTCAAGGATATATTAGACCTCAGTTTTTGGTGCTATATTCACACTGTTATTAGTATTCAAAAAAAGGCGGGCTAAAGTATGATAAATCGGGCTCTATTTTAAACATAGCTTAGTTCAGATTGATTCCGTAGGATGACTACAAAAGATCTATATTATTCTCAACGAATACTTTGATAAAATTAGTTAAAGTTTGATTTAATGTGATTTGAATTTAGTTTAATTTGGCTTATGTTGTCGTACAGTTTTGTAACTTTCCTGAGTGAATTAAATTGCTTTAGATATTTATTGAAAATTATATTTGGTGACATTTGGTGTCTGCGCAGATGTCGGCCATCTTGTGACGTTATTGCGCATTTGGCAAACAAAATGGTGGGGATGAAGCATGTTGTTGAATCAATCATTTTGTTAAGTTCAGTATTGTGATCTTTCATCACGATGGATTAAATATAAAATTGCATTATTTGATTTTGAGTGATTTGAAGTATTCTGGCTCAATCTCAGCGTAGATTAGTCAGTAATAATTAAGTGCTTATCGCGTCTAGCGAGACTTGCTTTTGATTTGTTAATATTAACAGTCAGTAATATTGTTATTCATAAATTTGGTGTATTGTATAAACAATTTTAAAATGGTTTGTCAGTATAATATTGCGGTACAGGAGTTTTTATTGTCGTATAAAAATGCCACTAGTGGCTTTGTGCCCGATTGGGTTTTAAAAACAATTACTGGTGATTTTGAGTATAACCCTTTCGTGTGTTCGGCGATTGGGTCAATTCTCGTTGGCCTTAGCGGGGTCTTGCCACTTTTAATTATTCCGATCGACGAAACAGCGAATTTAAAACATGGAGGTTAGAGTTTGACTTTAAAGCTATTTTTATTACTAACACATGGTTTATGACGTCACAATATTGATTGGCACAACAAATATTTGTTGTTGTTTGTACAGATAAATAAATGTTTTCGTATTTTACAAGCTTGTTATTTTGACATTCACCGTTAATCACTTATCTTCTCACATTGTTTATATACGTTTTGCAATTATGTCTTTGTTGCCTAAATATTACGTAAAATTGAAAATAAAGTACAATTTACTCTTTGCAAATTCGTGATATTACTTACAGTTTTCGAGAAAACTCGCCATTTATTACAAATAATGAGAAAATGCAGTTCTTTTGTACTAAATACCTTTTAATTGACAGAATATTACGTAAAATTGAAATTAAACTACAATTTACTCTTAGTAAAAACGTGATATATCTTATAGTTTACGAGAAAACTCGCTATTTATTACAAATAATGAGAAAACTCTGTTCTTTTGTACTAAACGCCTTTTATGGTCGGAAAAATACAATATTATTTTTTTAGTTCACATTATCGGGGTTGTTGGTTCGAATCCCGTTTATGCCAATACATTTTTTTACTGTATGTTTTTATAGGACCTTTAATTTATTATTTATTCATAGAACAATAACAATTATTTAAATAATATTAGATAAGTCTTGGAAAATTTCCAAAACTTTTGTTTATTTAAATAAATTAAATAAATTAAGCATTATAAACACCTCATAAAAATGATTGTAAAACTGTAGAAGTTAAAATAATAAAACATTAAATTTAAAACCTGTATTTAAATTACAATAACTTAATCTGGAAGTAGTTTACTCTTGCTACTTTCTATACGTAGTCATTTAAAGTATAACGAATGTTTAAAAGTGTATACAATAAATAAAGCATACAATTTTTTTTACGAAATTAATTTTAAATTTACGTAAAATAATTTTATAGTTATATAAAATGGAAAGTTAATATGCCTGAGTGATTATTGGTAATGCTCAATATTTATTGATGATAAAAATTGATTTTTCAGACTATGATCTTTCGATAAAAAGGATTAGTTAAATTTGTAAATAATAAAAATCGAAAAATTGTATTTGATTTAACAATTATTTATTAATGGCACTTGACGATTTCAAATGCATGTAATTGATAATAAAATAATTAATATTATCTCAATACGTGAATCGATACACATTTAAATTTTTATAATCCCGAAATATGATAATAAAATTGTCTAATTGTAAAATCTTTTATTTTATTTTAATGTGTGTCAATAACATTCGATGAATTTATTAAAATCAATGAAGGTTATTGAAGATGTATAAATTGTTGTTTTCCTCGTCGATAATTGAAAATTATTTATCAAATATTTAAAGGATGTTTTGCCATTTTATTCAATTAAAAAATATCTGCATAATTAGATATTTTAATTATAATTAAACTTAGAACAATTGAAATGTGTCATTCACGAATTATAATAATGCAAATGTTGTCACAAGAACTAATGCATTCAGCAGTATATTCGAATTATTACATTTTTAATATTTTTATTTACGTAAACAAACAATCGCAATTTTTTAAATATGTAGAATTATTGTTTCTAAATAAATTGTGAATAATTTAAAACGAATAATGACCCTAGCGACAAGTTCACATTCTCGGGGTTGTTGGTTCAAATCCCGTTTATGCTAAAACATTTCTCTTTTTTAATTATTATTTAATATTAATTAATTAATTTGTAGAATACTATTTTTTTTTTAAACTTGAGGTAAGCTGAACGCATTATTGCGTACGCTTATTCATCATTTATATTATACGAAAATGTTATATATCGCAATTTATTTTAATTTAATTTGACCTTGAATTAAAAAAAAATCTTAAAAGTAATTATTTAAAAAACCCATAAATTACGTAAAAGCAAATGATAATACAATTTTCTTTGTTTGAACGTATAATTATAAAATGATAATTTTTAGTTCGCCGAACAGTAGAAAAGAGCTATAGTATTCCATCTTGTATTACAATGAAAATTAATGCAAAATTCGTTGCAAAATAAATTAAATCCAAAAATAAATGTATTTTTGTTATAATTTTCCTGTCTTTGTTTTAAAAATAGATGACATTTGCGTATAAATACAAATACTTCGACGAAATAACTGGCTTACTGTATACAAAAAATAAATGTCAAATAATAAATAACTAGATAGTGTGCTATGGCATATATTTATTATTTTTATGTAATTTTTTATTATTTCAAACAAAAAGAAATTAATAACTGCAAGAAAGTAACTAAATTAATTAATAATGAAAATTACGCGTAAGAAAATCGAGTAAAAAAAAATATATATTTTTTTTTAATAATTAGAAAAAAGTATAATATTTTTTTTTAAATATAAAAATGTATAAGGTATTATTTATATTCCGTGAATTTAATTTATCATCTCAGTTCTGAGTCACAAGGGACTTTGACTTCATGGGAAATGTTTTATCTGAATGTATAATTTATAACTAGTGTAACAGATATTTGTTTAAACATTTAAAATATTATTAAATTTATTAGATCATCAAAACATTTTTTGACTATATTTAGAATATTTTTACGTCACGAATAAATCATTTAAGATGAACCAATCAATCAAATCGATGTATAGGTAATCCCTCACGTAATAATCGATAAATTAGGCGATATATCATAGATCTAAAGTGATCCTTATCGATATTTATCGCGACAGTCTAAATTGAAGAAAGGTTATTAACTTTCTCTTATCTAAAAGTTTTATATTTTATTTTTCCGGAGTAATTTCGGTATTGTCTGTAAAAGGAAAGTACTTGTTACACAATTATTCCACTAATGATGCAATTATCTCTTCTTTTTTATTTATTTTGTTGCTTTTAACGAACATTATGTATATATATGTATATATACAAGTATATACATATATATATACATGTATATATATATGTATATATATGTATATATAATGTATATACATGTATATATATATATATATATATATATATATATATATATATATATATATATATATATATATATATATATATATAATTTATAATTTTCTTTTAGCAAATGCAAACACATTAAAAGTCCTATTGAGTTTCGCAGTGGGTGGACTGCTAGGAGACGTCTTCTTACATTTATTACCAGAAGCATGGGCTAACGACGTCAAGAATGGTAAGCATTGTCGCCTAATCTATCTCAGTTAGATTGAATTTGTTTGTATGTCATTATTATTTTGACGTTGACTCAATTGTACATGTATAGTTTGTTGTTATGTTAATAATCGAATAAATATACAATTGAAACGAATTATAATTTAAATATATTCGAATATTACGTAAAATACGCATAGGTACAGGCACCTATGCTTGCACACTACTCGTGTATATCTATAAGGTATTAATTAAAAATCGCTGCTAACATCGCATATTACTTATAAGGCAAGCTGGACGCATAGGTGCGTTGTACCTAGTTTTGTTTATAACATCAAAATAATCTACGAAAAATTGTACAACTTTTTATATTTGTAACATTTTGTCAAATTGTTAACCAAAAGGCCATAATAATTAAAAACCGCTGCTTACATCGTTTATATTACTTATAAGGTGAGCTGGACGCATAGGTGCGTTGAATCAAGGCTTGTTTATTATTTAAAAATAATCTACATAAAATTGTACAACTTTTTATATCTATAACATTTTTTCAAATTGTTAACCAAAAGGCTATAATAATTAAAAACCGCTGCTTACATCGCATATATTACTTATAAGGCAAGCTGGACGCATAGGTGCGTTAAACCTAGTTTTGTTTATTACATCAAAATAATCTACGAAAAATTGTACAACTTTTTATATCTATAACATATATTCAAATTGTTAACCAAAAGGCCAGAATAATTAAAAACCGCTGCTTACATCGCATATATTACTTATAAGGTGAGCTGGACGCATAGGTGCGTTGTACCTAAGCTTGTTTATTATATTAAAATAATCTACGTAAAATTATAAAACTTTTTATATCTATAACATATATTCAAATTGTTAACCAAAAGGCCATAATAATTAAAAATCGTTGCTTATATCTTATTACTTATAAGGCGAGCTGGACGCATAGGTGCGTTGTACCTAAGCTTGTTTATTATATTAAAATAATCTACGAGAAATTGTACAACTTTTTATATCTATAACATTTTGCTCAAATTGTTAACCAAAAGGCTATAATAATTAAATAACGCTGCTCGCATAAGGCGAGCTGGACGCATTAGTGTGTTGGATTTAAGCTTGTTTCTTTATTTTAAGGTTCAAACGGCCACCCGTCCCTCTACAGTGGAATGCTGGTGTTATTAGGTATAGTTGTATTTGTCGCAGCAGAGAAATTGTTTTCTGGTTTGGGACAAATTGACGAAACCGAAACCACAGATGTAAAAATTAATAATAATATTACGAAAGATACGCATAATATATCCAAAAGTAATGGTTACACGAAACCAATTAATGGTTATAAACCAGTGAAGCCCGTTAAGTCGAAACGGGTAAGTTTTATTTATATATATATATATATATATATATATATATATATATATATATATATATATATATATATATATATATATTTACTAAAAATTATGAATTCTAGGTGTCTGGCTATTTAAACTTATTGGCCAACTCAATAGACAACTTCACCCATGGTTTAGCGGTGGGTGGGTCGTTTTTAATATCGCTGCGCCTTGGGGCCCTAACGACCTTCGCCATTCTAATCCATGAGATACCCCATGAAGTGGGCGATTTTGCCATTTTACTCAAATCTGGGTTCTCACGATGGGACGCAGCGTTAGGCCAAATTCTAACCGCTAGCGCAGGCCTTTTCGGCTCCCTAATCGCAGTCGCTTGTAGCGGCACTAATAACGGAATGGGTGAGCACACATATAACCTTTGTGCCCCAAGACAATTTATATAAACACAAAATTAAATTTTAGAGTCACATACGTCATGGATTCTACCATTCACAGCCGGGGGTTTCCTACATATAGGTTTAGTGTCTGTACTGCCCGATCTTCTAAAAGAAGACAGTCCAAAAGAGTCCATAAAGCAATTAGGTGCCCTACTATTAGGGATTGTTGTTATGGCAGGCCTGACATTACTAGAATAGTACCCAGTACTAGTAGAACCAAACAATCCCTTCGCCATTATTGACATTTTATACCAATTTTACGAGTCACAGTTATTTTAACCCTATACAATGTTAATACAACGTTATTACAATGTAAATATAACGTTAATTCAACCTAAATATTAACTGTCTATATAATAATACAGAGCATCACAATTGTATTTTAACGAACACATATACTTGCCTAGGTATAACGTTGTATCAACGTAGTACCGAACCTTAAACGCAGCTTAGTAATACAACGTAAGTAGCAACATCACAATTTACATTTTAGACTTAAACTAGGAACGTTGCATTAACGTAGAACAAGACAACGTAAATAAAATGTTTCTGCGACGTTGTGTTAAATATCACAATTTATAGTTTAGTAACACAATTTTATTTGACGTAAAACGAAATGTAACGTTGTATTAACGTAGTACAAGAGTTTTCAATGTAAATGCAACGTTAAACAAAATAATTCAACGTTGTGTTTATACATTTGTTTGACTTGAACTAGGTTTAACGTTGTATTAACGTAATAAGAAGACCCTAAACGCAGCTTACGATAATTTTTAAACATGTTATGTTTAATATTAAGAAGGTTTAGGTTGAATTTTATTTAAAATGTGTAACATCACAATATGATTTCGTTTAATTTACGCATGTTTAAGAGTACTGACATGGTAAGCCCCCCTTATATTTTTATATTTTCTATACCATTGTATCTATACCCATCCCCATCTCCCCCCATATTACCGGGCAATTTTGCCCCTTATGTGATATTAGTCGAGTTTATAGAATTTTATTAATAATACTGAAAAATGATATATTCGCTAAAAATATTTTTATTACATTTTTTCCGTAGTACTTAAGAAGTGCTCTTAAGTTGTATTCACAGCGAAATAATTAGTAATTAAGCTTAGATTATTATTTATAATTTTCTAAGTTTAATCACAATTAGATTCGCTGTGAATACAATTTTATTCATATTGATTTAATAATTATTAAAAGAGTAATTTTCAAGTAAGAAATATAGTTTTATAAATGTAAAAAGAATGTCCAAAAAAAATATAATGAAATAAGAGATATTATTGTAAAATAGTCTTTATGTAAATAAATTCACAAGAAAATATCTGTTTATTTTTTATTTGTGGCAATTTTAGACGATTTAAAATAACGTTATATAAAGGTAAGTCTTTTTTCAACCATATATAAAACGTTGTACGTAACTTTTTAGTGATTATACTAGCGCTTTTCAACCTTAAAATCAATCTAAACACAATTATCGAATTGAATTAAGAATACACGATATTTAAAAGGTTTTTAAACATTTCCAACAACTATTAACTATCGTAAGGACTTTTCTAACAGTTGTACATAACTTTTTAGTTAATATACTAGCGCTTTTCAACTTTAATAGTGGTCTAAGCACACTTCAAATATTGAATTAAGAATAAACGATATTTAAAAGGTTTTTAAACATTGCCAACAACTACTAACTATCGTAAGGACTTTTCTAACAGTTGTACATAACTTTTTAGTTAATATACTAGCGCTTTTCAACTTTAATAGTGGTCTAAGCACACTACAAATATTGAATTACGAATAAACGATATTTAAAAGGTCTTTAAACATTGCCGAAAACTATTAACTATCGTAAGGACTTTTCTAACAGTTGTACATAACTTTTTAGTTAATATACTAGCGCTTTTCAACTATAAAAGTGGTCTAAGTTTTGCACACTACAATTAATGAATTATATTAAAAATACACTATATTTAAAAGATTTTTAAACATTACCAACAACTATTAACTATCGTACAGTTTTTTCTAAGGGTTGTTTATAACTTTTTAATTAATATACTAGCGCTTTTCAACTTTAAAAGTGGTCTAAACACACTTCAATTATTGCATTAAGAATAAACGATATTTAAAAGATTCTTAAACATTGCCAACAGGTACAAACTATCGTAAGGTCTTCTCTAAGAATTATAGATCACTTTTTAGTTATTATACTAACGCTTTTCAACCTTAAAATCGATCTAAGCACACTACAATTATTGAATTCAGAATACACGATATTTAAAACGTTACCAAATACTATTAAATATCGTAAAAGTGATCTATGTAGCATATAACATTGCCTAATTGAAATTTAAATATATATTGGTTATTGTGAGAACTTTTTTAACGATTTTAGACCACTTTAGTGGTTGGACTAGCGCTTTTGTAGTTTAAAAGTGGTCTAAGCTACGTATTGAATATATTTGTAATGTTAATACACTTTTAAACGTTACAAATACTTATTAAATATTTTGCGAAGCGTTTTGAAGGTAGTAAATCACTTTTTAGTGATTACACGAGCGCTATTGAACTTCAAAAGCGGCCAGAGCTTCATTTAGTGTACTTATCGCGTGTTTATATTGATTTTCGTCTACCAACTAGTGCCTATCTACGTAGGCAAATATTATTTTGCAGCCATAGAACTGTCAAATGTGTTATTTATGTTTGGGCAAATTGAAAATAACCTTACATAATTATCAATATATCGATTTTTATGAATGGCGAACCTCAACACGTTTCACGTGGCTGTAGACGCGTTAGTCTAGATTGTAGGATGTTAATAATCGTATTTATGATATGGCCTTTCTTTATTTCGACAGTATTAATGGAATTTTATTCAGTATAGTTTCAGAAGTGCAAGTCGCGTGTATGCGAAATACGGTGCTGTTAATAATCTATTGTTATGACATAAAACCGCGTTAGATTTAATTGCAAAAATGGCAGAAGTTGTTGTGGGGGGTATAGAGGGGTATGTATTGACACTTTTATGTCAGGATAAGTGTGAATTTTTGGTAGTTTAAGCTCAATTGCTAATACGCATATGGATAAATATTAATAAACGCATTATTGTTAATTAGTTTTAAATATTAATTGAAAAATTCCATTATTAAATATATTTTATGTTGATAATTACGTTGGATTGCTAGTAAAATTATACGTATTTGAAATGTTATTAGAAAGGTCATTTCCTACTTATTAAATTCATTGTCAAGTTGGCTTTCTTTTTAACAGTGTACTATTTTTAAATAATTACTCATAGATATTGTGATAACAATTATTATTATATATATATATATTTATTTATAATTTATAATAATAATAGATAATATTAATATACGAAATAAATAAATTCAAATAATATTTTTGTTACTATTAATTTATTTAAATTTAAATATAGTCCATTATTTATGCAAAATTAAATTACGTATTATAGTTTTATAAAGTACGTAATTTTTTATGGCCTTTAGGTTAACAATATGAAAAAACCTTGCAGATATAAAATAACTTAGAATAATTAATAGAATTTTTGGTGTTTAAATTATTTTTATAAGTATAGTATTAAGGGGGGCTTCAAATTTTGGGGCCCTATAACTCGGGAAGTATACACGCGATTCAATTTAAACTGCGTATAGATTCAAATAGGATATTAAGTAGTATGTGTACCAAATTTGGTGTAAATCGTTTTGGTACCTTCAGAGAAGTAGAAAGTACAAATAATTATAGATATTAAAAATTAATTGTAGTATATTTAATAATTTTTTATGCCTTTTGGGTTAACAATATGAATATATCTTGTAGATATAAAATATCTTAGAATTATTAGTAGAATTTTTAGGTGTTTTAATTATTTTTATAAGGGTAGTATTAAGGGGGGTTCTAAATTTTAGGGCCCTATAACTTGAGAAGTATACGGGCGATTGAATTTAAATTGCTAGTGCATTCAAATGGGATGTTAAATAATATTTGTAAGAAATTTGGTGTGAATCGGTCCGGTACCTTCAGAGGAGTAGAGAGCACAAATTTGGTCTTACGATTAACGCCTAACATCCAGTTATATATATTTTTGGATTATTTTAAGGACATTTTTTGATTCAAGAATGCTACAGACACACGACCGAATGCATTAAATTCTTTGGTACTTCGTACGGTGCGCTAAAAAATTTAGAGAAAATAATTTAAATATGTAGTTCCACTTTTACCGTAATAAAAAAATTAATCTAGCATTAAAATGTACTTTGGAATCGAATTAAAATATTATTAATCTATAAAAAAATCATTTTCATTCGATATTGTTTGTATGAATCTATTTAAAAAATAAATAGACTATTTTACATATATATAAAAATTAATATGAGTAATTATGTATAACAAATTAAATATTTATTGATTCTTTACCACAAAAATTGGGTTTGGCCTTTCGAAAATTGAACAACTAATTTCTCCTGCATTCCATCTCCTCCCGAAGCGTTTAAAACAATTCATTCATAAATAAAAAACGTACTCAATGTAAGTCAAGGTCTCTACTTAAATTACGTAACATTTAGGGCGCCCAAATTTATTTTAAAATAATCTGAATTTTAATTAAAGCTATTTTTTTTTTTTTTAGTGGCGGGACTCATTCTACGTTAGTGCTGTTGGACGCGAGCGGCCAAGAACTGACCAGAGTGTCCGGCCCAGATACCAACCACTGGACCATGGGCATGGGCGAGTGTCAGCGCCGAATCGCCGAAATGGTAGACCGAGCTAAGACACAAGCAGGCTTACCAAAAACTCAAACTTTATACGCACTAGTAATATATATTCATTAAATTAGCTCATTAATTGCGGCTTAAGTAATCGGCTTAGTAATTCTCCCACGCCTAGTCCATCTTAGAATGTCTAAACATTTAAACCACTTAATAGTAAATTTAAAATAAAAGGCACCTTTACTCTTTATAAATGTTTAATTCTCGACTCGTTTCTCAGATATTAATTTATTTATTAAATAAATTTTCATAAAAGTCTAATTGTAAAATATCTCAAAAATTAGTGGTCCAATCAAAAAACTACAAAGATCAAAGTACCATTTATTTGAAATTTTACATATATATCTATAATCTAAACCTTGTAAAACACTTAAAAACTGAGATACGTAATTTTTAATTATATTTTTCAAGATTTTAAGGAAGTTTTGTCGATAAAAAATTGCCAAATATTTTGTTTAAAATGAGACAGTTTTAAATGTAAAGGACGCACGTAATAAGCTACCTAGACGTAACCACTAATCGTTTAGAATTTAAATATTAGCGTTAGTGACTTAATAATTTTTTTTTTTGGACCTTGCATTAGATTAAATTCGTTAATCTTCATTAATCTGCTGAATAATCCCTAAAGATTTTTAGTAATCTCGCGGATTGTTTGAGTTAATCTCCACTGAGATTTTGGCCATTGTATTAAAGTAGAATAATACATTTATTATAAAACAAATTAAAATTAAAAGATAATTAATAATCCTGTTGTGCATTTTATTATATTTGCTTTACCTGGTTGTGCTGCTAGCACTTGTGCTTATATGCTTGTTTAAAATCTGCAGACAACATTATAATTAATTCATTTTTTTTAACGGTTCAATTTATTTGTTTTAAAATGTGTATAACAGAATAATTTCCGGGTTCAGTTGTAATGCGGTGTTTTCTGTTTTGTTTTGGCGGCCAGACCCACCGCAGTTCCCGGCAAAATTGTGATGCATCGGGCTCCAAATATTTTTCATAATAATTCAAACTAATTTGGGTGTAATTTAATATAGCACATTAATGTGAGCTTTTAAATACAAAACGTATTTTTTTCTTTTAATTAGGGTTTATGCCTAAGTGGATGCGAACAAGACGAGGCGAACACAAAACTATGGCAAGGCCTTAAAGAGACATATCCTAATGTGGCGGAGAAATATCACGTGAGCTCTGACACAGACGGTTCAGTAGCAACGGTCGCACCAAACGGTGGCATGGTCCTAATCTCAGGGACAGGCTCCAATTGCTTGCTTATCAACCCAGATGGGGGGCGATTCCAGTGCGGGGGGTGGGGCTGGATGTTAGGCGACGAGGGCAGCGGTAAGTGCCCGTTCGTCAATGAAACAACATTTACATATATTAAATACACTTGCCATTTGCTGCCAATTGATCTAATATGCTCACAATTCTAACAATTAATTCCAGCTTGGTGGATCTCCCTAAAGGCAGTAAAGACCATTTTCAACGACCACGACGGCCTGGTCAAGTGCCCTTACCCAACAGATTACGTCTGGGAGACAATCCAGTCCCACTTCGCAGTCCAATCACGTCCAGACCTGTTAGACCATTGTTACACAAATTTCGACAAGACCAAATTCGCTGGACTTACCAAAAAGCTTGCAGAAGGTGCATCTGGAGGTGATCTATTGTCTAGACACCTTTTCAAGTGTGCTGGGGAGGTGTTAGCTGCGACAGTGATGGCGCAGATACCGCGAGCTGCGCCAGAGCTGCTCCAGAGACCGGGTGGAATGCATGTGTTATGCGTGGGCTCGGTTTGGAAGAGCTGGGATTTGCTGCGAGAAGGATTTGTGCCTTGGATTGAAAAGGGGGAAGTCCAGGAATTGTCGCTGACGAAGCTTACTACAACGACGGCGGTTGGGGCAGCTTATCTGGCGGCGGGGAAATATGGGGTTGATATCCCCAAAACATATGAGCAAAACCATCAGATATTTTATCATTATAAAAGATGAAATTTGCTGTTTGATTGAATTAGGTTTTAATTATACTAAATGAAGTTACCAGACATGTACTTCTGAATTCCTAATACGCTATTTGTAAAATAGAATATATATATATTTTAGTAAATAAATGTTTATAAAATTAATAGATGGGCACCATGTGCCCATATCATATATAGAATAGTCCACATCTATCCTATACATCCAAAACGCTTTAAAAAAAAAACTCATTTCGTGAATTTTTACCAAATTTTGCGAATTTTTTACGACTAAACCATGAAAGATAAAAAATTGAAAATTGCACAGTCAAACAAACTATATTTTGTTTATATTGTGCTAAAATTTCAAGGAGCTAGGGATAAAATTAGGAGCTCTATAAAAAAGGAGGAAAATGATCGATATTAGCAAAAAACGTAACCGATTTTAAAAAGTGTTTCATTATTGGGAAAGGAGGAAAATATTCAATATTCAGCCTTTATTCACAGTAAAACAAATTTATACAAATCTAAAATACAAAATATTGATGAATGAATATGCCTCTATTGATAATTTGTCTTTTTTTTTTAATGTACGATTATTTTTTTCTATAACTACATATCTTACAATTGAGTACATAAATATTTGAGTATACCACAGACATTAGTTTACATTTTTTGTTTAAATCCGATTGGTCAATCGTTGTTAGTCAATTTTTGATATTTAACAATGATATATTAGACATAATTGTGAACAAAAAACACTTAATTCAATTCTTTACATAAACCACTTTAAATTAACAAAATAAAGTGTGCAAACAAACGTTAATACTTGTATAATTTACTACTAAACCAGAAACAATTATATTTCAATCGTATTAACCCAATAATACAACATTTAATTCGTTGGGTGTGTGACAAAAGTCTTGGCCGTAACTGACGAGGGTCTCGCGGGTACCCATACACGAATTTGCGGGCTATTACAATTTAGGACATAATTTTTATCATTTCTTAGTTATTCTTTTTTTAAATTAAATTTGTACATGCACCAATGCATCCAGCTTGCTTTGCATTGTGATATGTTAGTTAAGCATTGAATATATTGTACCATATTTGTAATAAACAAGCATTGCTGCATCCAGCACAAAATTTAAAATTGAATTAAGTGTTTTTTATAATAAGTATGTCTTGTTATTGTCGATTTAGGTTTAGGGGATATGTAATATCTACAATTGGGCTGATTTGGGTTTGCCAATAACCACAAACAGTCGCTGAAGGAATTGGGTAACAGAGGAAGTGCCTTTTTGGAAGCATTTAGGTTTATTTGTCCAGGATATACATAGGAAATAAACGGGAACACTGGTCAAAATCATTAAACAGCCAATTCCAGTCTCAACTGGACTTGCAATCATTGGCACAATTGTAACAAATAAACTACAAATTAAATACAATATGGGCCATATTAGATTTACTTTTATGGGACGTTCCATATCTGGGCACTTCCACCTAAGCCATGGAAGACATAGAACTGCTACACCGATACTTAACTGTAAAGAAATTTTCGATTAAAGACAAGTTTAATTATTGCACTTGGGCCACAAAGGGGCCATGTCCAACTTGGTCCATATTAATTATAATTTGATATTACCAATTCTTTTATACTATTTGGAGCACAAAAGTGCCATTTCCATAACTGATACCTCCACATATCTGCAGTGTTTTCACTGGACTTATATACCTCCTTGGAGTACAAAGATTCTATGTCCATGCTGTTTCATATATACTTATAAATCTGCAGTATTTTCATTAGACTTTGGAGCTCAAAAGTGCCATCTACATAACTGATTCATCTACATACATATATACATATAATTCTGTAGTAATTTCACTGGACTTATATAGCCCTTTGGAGCACAAAAGAGCCGTCTACATAACTGATTCATCTACATATAATTCTGCAATGTTTTCACTGGACTTTGGAGTGCAAAAGTGCCATCTACATAACTGATTCATCTACATATAATTCTGCAGTGTTTTCACTAGACTTAGATATCTTATTGGAGTACAAAAGTGCCATCTACATAACTGATTCATCTACACATATACATATAATTCAGCAATGTTTTCACTGGACTTTGGAGCACAAAAGTGCCATCTACATAATTAATACCTCTACATATATTTCTGCACTAATTTCACTAGCCTTTGGAGTACAAAAGTGCCATCTACATAACTGATTCATCTACATATAATTCTACAGTATTTTCACTGGACTTATACACCCTTTTGGAGTACAAAAGTGCCATCTACATAACTGATTCATCTACCATATAATTTTGCAATGTTTTCACTGGACTTATATACCCTTTTGGAGTACAAAAGTGCCATCTACTTAAATGATTCATCTAAATATAATTCTGCAGTGTTTTCATTGGATTTATATACCTCTTTGGGGTACAAAGATGACATGTCCATATTATATACATATTTATTTATTTATTTCACTGGAGTTGACGATCATCGAGCACATAATATAATAATTTTGCACTCATACACGGATATGTATGAAATAATCAGTTTACCAATGACCTTTAGGTCATGGCACATTTGATTATGTTATATTTATTTATAATATGCATGCAATAGTTACGAAAATTTGTAAACAGGTCAATAAACTTAATAAAAATAATACTCCTTTACGTTTAATTAAATAATTAAATTGGTAATATATATTTCATAGTGAAGGAAAATTAAATTGATTATTTTTTGGGATTACGACATAAACAATTTTAAGTGTAATAATTAACGAATTATTAACTTACCCATGTCGCGAATCCAACATAGTTGATTAGCGCAAATATATCACTAACAGTTAAATATAGCATGGATAACAGCGCCTAAAAATAAATAATATACAATTATTAATATAATTATAAGCAGTTTGAACTGAGAATTAAAAAAATTGCGTATTTATGTCTCAGGAAACGCAATTAATTATATTAAATATTACAAAGATGAATTTTCAGAAGAATAATTGTAAAAATACAAAAATGAATTGAAGTTTTCACGATATGATTAAAAAGCTAAGATTTTAACGGAAATACACGTTTTAACTATCGTTTGTCACGCTGAAAAGTCTAAATAAAATTTGTTTATTTTACAGATAGCATTTGTTGAGAAACTTAAATCCTTTTTTGTAAAAGATTAATTATAATTAGCAATAAAATATATGAATAATCGCGTTTAAAATTCTTTTGAAGCCAGATTAGTTTAATTATCGGTTTCTACGTAAATTGACATTAATTATTTCGCGATGACAGGATTATACGTTATCAAAATTGATATCAAAATAATTGGCATTGTTCTAAGTAGATTAGTATTTCATTTAGTGTTCGGACAGGCAATTAGATACGTCGTATTTTCTTTAAATCGGCTTTTCTTTCGTATACGAACAAGATTAGGTTTATTTATTTGTATTTTATGTTTTCATTATTGAAATAAAATCCTTACAACATAAACAATGTCTTTTTATTGTATTGTTTTTCTGTTTCTTTCGCAAATGAAAAACAAAAGTATAATAAATTGTAATGTTACTGCAATTGTTATTTATTTACTATTGAACCCCCAAGTATATTAGGGTTGGAATTTTACCGGAAATACACGTTTTTACCATTCCTGAACCGTTGGAAAATAAGTTTAAAACAATATATTTTAATTCGTCAAAAACTAATGGCAATTTATCGATGGAATAAATTGTTTTCTCCAATTTGTCAAATACTAATAATAATAAGTGTTTCAAGAAAAGCAATCAGTAATAATGTATTTATTAAAAGATGAAGAAAACGTTTTTAGAGATATTAAATTCCAAATATTATTTATCTTCTGGCAGTTCGAGTTATATATATATTTATTATTCATTTGGGCATTTTACAAATCCAGATTTTAAAAAACCTTTAAACATAATTTGATTAAATTCACAAAGATAAAATATCAAGTGTTTATTACAAAAAAAATTAAAAACACATGTATTAAGATAAGATTTGCCAAAATTTGAGTACTTCAAATACGAATTGCGTAATTTTTATTAATAAAACACTCGAAATTGTAAATATTTCACGAGCATTTCTCGAGTTAGGGGTTAAAAAACACCTGTGGTGGCCTTCACTCGACTTTTACTAACAATTTAATATAATATTGCCTTATTTCGTTTTAAATTCATTTCGAATTGCCGTGAAATAAATATACTGATTTTTCAGTAATTAATATATTAATATTTTTACCACGAAATTGTTACGATATTTCTTTTACTACGAATTATCAGATATCAGAATTTCTTGGCAAATTATCCACTTTTTGCTTTACAACAACGTAAATATGGAAGTATATATTTAAAAAAAATATATAGTTGTATTTTACTGGTGTAAATTAGGCGCTAAGTGAAACCGCGTAAAGAAAACTACATAAATATATAAATTAGAGGCATTGATACATGCACCAATGCCCTCAGCTCGCTGTATATCCGGGGTATATACAAGTTTAATAATTAATTAATTTTACGTCCAATAGTTTTGGTTCTAAAGCCTTCACACACACACACATACACAGAGAGGTCTCAAAAACCGTGAAAATCGATTCAGGCATGATCAAAACGTGTAAACAAGTTTCAATTTTTCTATTATTAAAACCCTTAATCGTAACTGCCCCTTGGGATCTGTAGGACCCCAACCAATTTTGCTGTTAAGGTTAAAAATATCAGAATATATGTATAGATTATACGACGAGCTGCAGGTATTGGTGCCTGTATCTATACTTGTTGATTTTAAGAATAATAAAAATGCATGACCGAATTATTACATGTATAGATTATACAGAAAGCTGAAGGCATTGATGCCTGTTCCTATACTAGTAAATGCGTGACTGAATACTATAGCTCTATTGCACAGTGTACAGCGAGCAATAAAAATGCCTTCATCATTTTTAAAGGATGTTCTAATCACGTAACAAAAGCAATCTAATAAACACACAAATGTCCACTTAAACTGAATTAAATCACATATAAACTATTTATAAAATAAACAGTTTGAATCTTACCATAACTAAAACGGCCGGAGTCGGTGTCAGTCTCTGCGCTTGGATCATCGTTAATATTTCTGGCATTTGCCCCTCGCAGGCGCCAGCGTAGAATAGGCGCGAAGAGGTTAGCAGGATACCGTTCACAGCGCCAAACGTGGACAGCGCTACGAACACGGGGATCGTCCAGGCGAATGGGCCGAAGAGGCGGTCGGCGAAGGACACGGCGACCGCTTCAGAGCCCAGCACTTCGGCCGGCGACAGCGTCGTGTAGAACGCGATATTCGTCAGCACATACACCACTGTTACTAGCGTGCATGAGATCGCTATCGCTAGGGGCAGATTTCTAAAACATACACGGATCCATTGTGTGAACACTTTAATGTGAACATTAGTATATATAAACGCGATTTTCGGTGGTATAAGACTATAAACATAAAAGTATGTTCACACAGTACCAAAATATTAAATTAGTATAACAAAGTGAACAAACTATGATAAGTGAACATGTTCACAACATATTGGGAAATATTTATATTAAAACACATATTCTTCGATTATGAGTATAGCACTTTAAAATATTTTGAGCACTATTAACAAGTAATCCAATGAGCACTATAGAATGTTTATATTTATTTATTTAATATAAACAAGCCTGAATGTAATAATGTTCACTATTTAAAAGTGATCACACCCAGCTATAAATATTGTTCACTTATACACCACTTGTAAATCAAGTGTACATTAGTTTACCCTATATATTTTTAATAAGTGAACACATATTGAAAAGTGAACATGTTTACTATATGTGAACACTATAAAAATATAATTTAAATGCACAACATGTGAACACTTGAAGATTGAACATGTCCACAAAATGTGAACACTATAAAATTATATTTAAATATTAAAATATGCACTTAAAGTGAACATTTTAAATATGTTCACTATATATTTTCAATTAAGTTAAATATGACTAACCTTACGGGGTCTTTAAGTTCTTCTATGATGAAGTTTAAGTAATTCCTAAAACAATACAGATATAAAGCTTAAAAAAATAATTATATATATATATATATAATTCTATAAGGGCCACTTTAAAGGCTTCCTTATCTTTGGCTTCTAAGTATTTAACCCTTTACCCGCTTACCAGCCGTTGTACGCGAATAATCCAGAATAAAATGACAATGCCAAGGACGTTATCTCTGTTTTAGTATTGATGAATGAAAAATGTTCGGTGTGGCCTAGCAACAAGAGTAAACCCATGAAATATATACAACTAGTGCAAAGAAAACCGAACACTGATTATCGTTAAATTTAATTTTGAAGCCGTTTTTACTTACTTATAGGAAAGTATGAAAACAAACAACAACAAAAATTTACAATTCGTGTTCGGATTTCAATACACAGTAATTAAAGATGGTTTTAAATAAAATTTAATTTTACCATTGTATAATTGGTACGCCCCTGTAGCTATGATTACGAATAGGGCCAAAAGTTTCGCAAATGTGAACACGTCTTGTACTCTAGTGGCCCATTTGACGTCCCAACAGTTTACGAAAGTTAGTACAACTGTACAAACATACAAATTATATTATTTAGTAATTTTCTTTACTAAATATTACATAAATTCTTAAATAAATATAAATAATAATGTTGCATTTTTATAATTAACTATATTTAGCATATTACAAGGATTTTAAATAATTGTAACAGAAATAATTCTTAGCTTATCGTAGTTTAAGGCATCTATAGTTTATGTGTGTCTGTAATATGCTCGGATAAAATATGATCTTGACAAAAAAATGTATTATATATATATATATATATATATATATATATATATATATATATATATAAATACTTAGACGTATCTGTATATGTGATTTTGTTTCTATGTGTATATGTGTAGAACGCCTTAATTTATAAATATGCAAACTGGCATACACAGGAATCGATTTCATGTGCCCATATCATATATAATTAATTCTATGATACAATATTAATTCTTTAAATTTTGATTATTAATAAATTATTTTATTTTATTTATACATAAGTATAAATTATAATTTAAAAAATAAGAGAGTACACCCCTGTACAAATCAACCCCAATTCCATTTTTCCATTAGTAAGAGCGTTCAAAATGCGTTATTGGAAATGCCTGTCCGTGCAATATTCAATCGATTCCGTTCAATTTGATTGTGAGCTCAAGTGGACCGTTAAATATACTGAAATTACTAAACCCTACATGAGGTTTAAAGGGTATATTGTTTTAACAACACACAGATGGTTTTGATTACTTAATCAATACGTATTAATTAAATCTCGAGTTTAAAATATATTTAGATTAATATAACTCGAAAACGGTGCATCGTATCGAGCCGCCGTTAACAGATTAGAGTTCCCCGATATTTAATTACTCTAGAAACTTAGTTTCAGCCGGTTTGAAAAGAAAAAAATTTTTGGACACATTTCACGGAATTTTTTTAACTTGATTTTTTTTTCAAACTTTGCGAATTTTTTCCGACCAAACCATAAAAGATAGAGAGTTGAAATTTGGACAGTCAAACAACCTATATTTAGTGTATATTGTCAAATTTTGTCAACTTAATTGGAATATTATTACGACCTCCACAGCAAACCGCGTGAAGAAACAGTGAAAATAGTCGATTTTCGCAAAAACGGTAAGGGGTACCCCTTGACATTTTTTTGGAAAAAAAATCGCATAATTATTTTTGAGTTTGACATATATTTAGACTAATTTGAGTACGCTGATTCCAAAAATGCTAATTAAAGTTGTGAAAGACCGTTAGAAATTGCTGTTAGCGCGCTTTGAAGTTGGGAAAATGCAAATTTCCATATAACTCGAAAACGGTGCATCGTATCGAGCCGCCGTTAACGGATTTGAGTTCCCCGATATTTAATTACTCTAGAAACTTAGTTTCAGCTTGTTTGAAAAGAAAAAAAATTTTGGTCACATTTCACGGAATTTTTTTAACTTGATTTTTTTTCAAACTTTGCGAATTTTTTCCGACCAAACCATAAAAGATAGAGATTTGAAATCTGGACAGTCAAACAACCTATATTTAGTGTATATTGTCAAATTTTTTCAACTTAATTGGAATATTATTACGACCTCCACAGCAAACCGCGTGAAGAAACAGTGAAAATAGTCGATTTTCGCAAAAACGGTAAGGGGTACCCCTTGACATTTTTTTGGAAAAAAAATCGCATAATTATTTTTGAGTTTGACATATATTTAGACTAATTTGAGTACGCTGATTCCAAAAATGCTAATTAAAGTTGTGAAAGACCGTTAGAAATTGCTGTTAGCGCGCTTTGAAGTTGGGAAAATGCAAATTTCCATATAACTCGAAAACGGTGCATCGTATCGAGCCGCCGTTAACGGATTTGAGTTCCCCGATATTTAATTACTCTAGAAACTTAGTTTCAGCTTGTTTGAAAAGAAAAAAAATTTTGGTCACATTTCACGGAATTTTTTTAACTTGATTTTTTTTCAAACTTTGCGAATTTTTTCCGACCAAACCATAAAAGATAGAGATTTGAAATCTGGACAGTCAAACAACCTATATTTAGTGTATATTGTCAAATTTTTTCAACTTAATTGGAATATTATTACGACCTCCACAGCAAACCGCGTGAAGAAACAGTGAAAATCGTCGATTTTCGCAAAAACGGTAAGGGGTACCCCTTGACATTTTTTTGGAAAAAAAATCGCCAAATTATTTTTGAGTTTGACATATATTTAGACTAATTTGAGTACGCTGATTCCAAAAATGCTAATTAAAGTGGTGAAAGACCGTTAGAAATTGCTGTTAGCGCGGTTTGAAGTTGGGAAAATGCAAATTTCCATATAACTCGAAAACGGTGCATCGTATCGAGCCGCCGTTAACAGATTTGAGTTCCCCGATATTTAATTACTCTAGAAACTTAGTTTCAGCCGGTTTGAAAAGAAAAAAATTTTTGGACACATTTCACGGAATTTTTTTAACTTGATTTTTATTTCAAATTTTGCGATTTTTTTTCGACCAAACCATAAAAGATAGAGAGTTGAAATTTGGACAGTCAAACAACCTATATTTAGTGTATATTGTCAAATTTTTTCAACTTGATTGGGATAATATTACGACCTTCACAGCAAAAACAGTGAACTAACTCATTTAATTGACGTAATTTGTTTAGAAAACTATTTGATCTAAGAATATTACAGATACACGGTTGCAATTTGGCTATTTGGCAATGACCTTGTGAAGGTCGTAGGGCGTTTACCTATACAGCACACAGCTAGCATTCGGGCGGCATCCTCAGGTGGTTGACAGTCCGGGAAGAATGGTTTCATTACGTAAACACTGAATGTCAGTGCGA